>JALGBA010000193.1:1200000-1596756 GCA_023970755.1 Azemiops feae | reverse complement strand
GCCAACATATGCTGGATCATGGAGAAAGCTAGGGAGTTCCAGAAAAACATCTATTTCTGCTTCATTGATTATGCTAAAGCCTTTGATTGTGTGGATCACAACAAATTGTGGCAAGTTCTTAAAGAGATGGGAGTACCAGACCATCTTATTTGTCTCTTGAGAAACCTATATGCGGGTCAAGAAGCAACAGTGAGAACTGGACATGGAACCACTGATTGGTTCAAAATTGGGAAAGGAGTCCGGCAAGGCTGTATTCTGTCACCCTGCCTATTTAACTTATATGCAGAGCACATCATGAGAAAGGCAGGGCTAGATTAATCAAAAGTTGGAATTAAGATTGCCGGGAGAAATATCAACAACCTAAGATATGCAGATGATACCACTCTAATGGCAGAAAGTGAAGAGGAACTAAAGAGCCTCTTGATGCGGGTGAAGAAGGAGAGTGCAAAACTTGGCTTGAAACTCAACATTAAGAAAACAAAGATCATGGCACCCGGCCCTCTCAATTCCTGGCAAATAGATGGGGAAGAAATGGAGGTAGTGACAGATTTTATCTTCCTGGGCTCCAAGATCACCACAGTTGGGGACTGCAGCCAAGAAATTAAAAGACGCTTGCTCCTGGGGAGGAAAGCTATGGCAAATTTAGACAGCATACTAAAAAGCAGAGACATCACCCTGCCAACAAAAGTACATATAGTCAAGGCCATGGTTTTCCCAGTTGCAATGTATGGCTGTGAAAGTTGGACCATAAGAAAGGCTGAGCGCAAAAGAATTGAAGCCTTTGAACTATGGTGCTTGAGAAGACTCCTGTGAGTCCCTTGGACTGCAAGGCGATCAAACCGGTCAGTCCTAGAGGAGATCAACCCTGACTGCTCTTTAGAAGGCCAGATCCTGAAGTTGAAACTCAAGTACTTTGGCCACCTAATGGGAAGGAAGGACTCACTGGAGAAGAGTCTAATGCTGGGAAAGATTGAGGGCAATAGAAGAAGGGGATGACAGAGAATGAGGTGGCTGGATGGAGTCACTGAAGCAGTAGGCGTGAGCTTAAATGGACTCCAGAAGATGGTAGAGGACAGGAAGGCCTAGAGGAATGTTGTCCATGGGGTCGCGATGGGTCGGACACGACTTCGCATCTAACAACAACAACAACAACAAAAGTAGTTTGGGTTCTTTTTGTGAAATAGCCATAGTAATAGAAATAAGTGAAATGTGTAGATTGACAGACTTAATCTGAAAAGATTAGCTAAAATCTCTGAAAGGAATTTCAAGAATAGCTTCTTACAGTAAGATTAAATTCTTCCTAATGGGTAGCCATTAAGGATTCCCTTATCTGTACTATAAACTGGTACTCTTGTGATTCAATAGGCTTGTGTAATAGATTGTGATATCAAGGAGCTGACTTGTACATTTTCATAATCCTTTCATTTTACAATAAAAAAATTAGATTGTAAATTTGCAGAATAAATAAGACATATTAAAGTGCATCCAGAAACATGTAAAGCCTTTGAGGATTCATTATATCAGGCATGCAATTAATCTCTTTTTCATCACTCCATATTCTCAGAAAGAAACAATTAGATTTATTAAATTGGATGTGGAAGCCATATAAACAAATAAATTTGTCATTTCTCAATATGCCAAAACTGTATCTTTTTTTAAATGCTAGTCCTAAATGCTAGTTTAAGTCCTAATGCTAGTTTAAACCACGGAGGCCTCTTTCTCCTATCTCTTATGGTCAATTGACATATAGCGTCTTGTTTCCAACTTTGTCCCTTGGTTAGTAAATACTTTTGCTAGTGAAATATTCAGTCCAAAATATACAGAATCAATTTTTTAAAAAATTCTTTTGGTCAATCTGTAATCTTTCTCCCCACTTTTTCTATTTGGGAAAATGTGCTAAGTGTAATAACAAATAGGAAAGTTAAAAAAAAAAACCAAAGAAAATATTACTAGCTGTTTTTTAAAAAAATGTTGTTACTGATGCTTTTTAATATGGTCCAAAGTACCCTGAACATTCTTTTTTCAACTTAAGATTTTTTTTAAATTATAACTATTGTACATCTACAACATGCAGTGTATGGACTGCATCAGCCACTATGTAGTACAAATATAAATGGACATATCTTTACGTTAACCTCACAACATAAGAATTTTCAGAAAATGAAAGAATCTACCAATGGAAGGGATTGTGATTTAACGCAGATGGAGGAAAACACACAAGATGTGACTGAAGCACCTGAACCGGAAGAGATAGTCCACACCCCAGAATCAAAAAACAAAGTCGAAGATAAGAAGAAAAGCCTGACAAAATGGATTACTGAGATACCAAAAAATCTACGACTTGAGAGACAAAAAAAGATAAAAGAAATCAACATCTTATGTGATTTGTCTCTCCCATCCTTAACAACATCCACAAGAAAATGGCAAGACTTTTTAACTAAGTGGAATAGATGAATGAGAAAAGCTGTTTGGCGAAAGAAAAAGATTAAAATCAGATTCAAGAGAATTAGAAGATTGGACCTATCAGAAGCAATTTTTAAAGATTAAGCATTTGTTTGAATATGGTTAAAATATAACATGGATTACTTAAATATCAAATGGAATAGAGTTAAAAAATGAAAAAATGGGGGATATAAATGAATTTTAGTTTGAGAGAGATATGTTTTTCTTTTTCTTCTTTCTTATTCGGAGTAATATTATATTTTTTTTATGATATGAGAAATGTAATTGTTGGGAGGATTATTGTGAGGGAAACAGCTTAGATATTTTACCGTAAATCAACTTTGAGAAAATCTTAACAGATAAAAATGATTTCAATTTTGTGGAGAAAAAGTCTAAATGAGAATGTTGAAAACAGGACATATAATGCAACCAAGAGGACTAACTAGAAAAGAAGTTCTATATTGATGCTATTACTAATTGGATAAATGTTAGAAAAATGTTTATATTTAACCTCTTTGTTACTAAAATACTAAGAACTGTATTAACCTAATGTTTGCAAAAGAGAACAACATGGGAAGAAGAGAAAACCCAAGGAAAGCTGTTATGTAGAATATGATAGAAATTGACTATTGATTATTGTGAAATGTGAACTCAGACAAAACATGCTGTTTACTAAGCACCAGGTTGTTAGTTTTAAAAAAATCAATAAAATATATATTTTTTAAAAAGAGAACATTTTAAAAAGTACTAAATATGAGGGAGGGGCACAGTAAAGCCTTAAAAGAGACTTATTACGGAATGTATTACTTTTGAGGACTTTACTTTTGAGTAAACATGAATTGACATTGCTGATTTTTATATATAAATTGCTTTCCTTTGCCTTGAATTCATAGTCAAATCAATTTTACTGAAGGAGGCCACTCTGGATTTTTTTTTAAATAAAGGTTTTAGAACATTGTTCAGAGTTGTAAATGATATAGCAAGGATTCCAGATTCTACATTTTCAAAAAAGTTCATGGAAGCATAGAATTTGAATAGAAAACAATCAGTCCTTGATACAGCTGAGATTGCCTCAGTTCAGTGTACAATTAGTTTCAGTAACTTTTGTTTCTGTGTGATTTAGCTTAGATGGAAAGAAAATTCAAGATTACACATATCTCTTTAAATTTAGGAGATATGTTCATATTGAGCAGGAGGCTGGACTAGAAGACCTCCAAGGTCCCTTCCAGCTCTGTTCTATTATAATTCTGTTTTTGTTGCAGTTGCTAAATAATTACTACTAGACTCTTCCAGTGTCAGTTTGTGAATTTTGGCAAGTTTTGGTAACATACAGTACCTTTTATTGGACCAAGGCTAGGAAATGTGATATGAGCTTGAAACAGTCATCCATTTTGTACTGTTAATTAACTTTTGCCGAAATACTCTAAGTGCTATGATTACCATCTCTGAAATGATACTTGTCTTTGTTCCTCCTGCACTCAATTCACTTCAACATGGTCCTTGGAAGTCATCTATTAATTATTTGATTATAAAGGCATTTCAAAAATAAATACACTTCCACAACTAAGTAGTTAAAGTTTAATTTAAAAGCACCAGACCATGGCATAATTTCAGTTTAAAATGAGCCTCCAAGCTGAGGCTAATTAAACTAGCTTCTGGGTCACAAGGTACATACTTTGGCTCTTAGAGACTGCTTACAGTTAAAAATAGCCCAAGACAGTTTGCATTTGAGCTATTTCATTTTAAAGAGGCAGTGTCTGCTGATCAGACAAAATCCATATCTTTATGCAGCTTTTCCCAACTTGCTGCACATCAGACATCTAAGATCCCAAAATTCTTGTAATCTTGAAAATTCCAGGACTTGTAATCTGGCATCTTTAGAAGGCACTTGTTTGGGAAAGATTGTTGTGTGCTTTGGTTAGTAGACTAAAGATAGTTTTATAACAGATTTAAATAGGTTATATATTGGATTGACTCAGAGGATTGGGTTTGTGTGGCATGGTGTGGTGGTAGTTTGTCTTCTTCCTTCTAGGTATATTCTAGTAGTATGACTGAGGAGGAGAGATAGCAATAGCACTTACGAATAGCAGTTAGACTTATATACTGCCCCAAAGTGCTTTATAGCACTTTCTGGGTGGTTTACAACCTGTCATCAGTCCCTCCTATGTGGGGTACCAAGGGTTTGGTATTTTCTCTTCTCTTCTTTAACATTTACATGCGGTCACTGGGCGAGCTCATCTGTTAACATGTGCTGAGGTATCATCAGTATGCGGATGATGCCCAATTATATATGTCTGCTTCTAGTGAATTAAGGATACCATGAACGTCTTATTCTGATATCTGAAGCAGACTGGCTGTCAGGAGTGAAAGACCAGCTCCACATGTGAAAGTCCAAAACCGATTCATTGCTACACAGCCTATGCATGGGAATCTTTGCAACTAATGGTTAGTATCTACTTGGTGTTAAATAGGGGTCCATGGAATTCAAAGGGGTTGAACTTAGTTCATTTGTGGCTATGTATGGATTCTAGGCTGATCCCTCTTTAACTCTGCCCTCAAGTTTTGCCACTCCTTTTGCCACTCCTTTTCCTACATTGGCTCTACATTTGAGGGCTCACTGTTTCCAGGACTGTGCCGTCTTTGGTGCTGGATGGAATTGTTGAGTAGGTGGCAGTCATGGTTAGGAGGACCTTTACGCAGCTTCATTTTGTGTGCCAGTTGTGCCTGTTCCTAGATCAGCAGACCCTAAATATAGCCACTCATGCCCTAGTCATTTCCACACTGGACACTACAATGCACTTTACATGGGACTACCCTTGAAGAATATTTGAAAGCTTCAGATACGGCAGATATCTGTACTCCTAGAACAGTACATGTTACACCTCTGCTACATGAGTTGCATTGGTTGCCAGTTTGAATCTGGGTCCAATTCAAGGTGCTGGTTTAATTTTAAAGCCCTTCATGACATTGGTTTGTGCTATCTGAGGCACTGCCTCTCCCTGGTTACATCAATTTGCCCCATCAGATCTGGCAGATCTGCTGTGGGTATCATCAGGTAGATCCCAGGAGACATGCCTCCTTGCTATGGCATCTATCCTAGGCATCATGGTATTCCCCCAAAATTAGATGAGCTCTATCCCTTTCATCACGTTGGAGTCCCTCAAGCCCTGTTTGTTATCAGGCCTGGGGTCCCTAGAGACATGTTTAGATGGCTTCATTGCCAAGGTGGCAATTTTTATTTTACCTTTGCCTAGGGTTTGTATATTTGTTTTTATAATATTTCTATTTTAGTGTGAATTTTTATATTTTTCTGTTTTATTGTATTGTTGTACAGTGCCCAATGTGCCTCCTCACTTGTTTGTAAGGAGGGTAGCTATACAAATTTGATAAATACATAAGATATATTGTGAATGTTTATATTGTAAGTCAGTTTATACTGTTGTATACTGCCTCATATTTATACTAATTAGTCCTTTCATTCCATCTGTTTATATTAAGGGTCTCTTGAGTGCAGAGACTCATTTAAAAAGTGTAATTTAAGACAGAGCTCACAAATTATCAGATAAATCTCTTTTCAGAGGGGCTTGCTGAATTGTAGTTATAAATTTTAAGAGCCTGCCCAAAGATTTTGTTAGGTATCATTTAATAATTAGATGTATACCGGAGACATCCAGTTTGGGTGTGGAAATAGCTATAGTTGTAATTAACTATGAAACTTTTGTCTTGGGTTGCTAAGAGGGAAGAGTTGAAAGAAACAGATAAACATTGCTCCATTAGTCTATCAGCTTAGCTGAAGGCCACAGATGTTTTCACATTAGGACTTTTATACTCTCATTTGGAAACTACAAACAGATAGAAGGCCTGTGAAGTTCTGTTGATTAAATTGTGCTGCTTTACTAGCCAGAAATAATACATATTAAATAGTGTAATTTAAGACAGAGCTCACAAAATATCAGTTTTATCGCTCTGTAGAGGGATTTGCTAACTTTTTAAAGAGCCTGACCAAAGATCTAGAAAAAACATTTAACCACTGGTTCTTGGTGGAGATGGGCTATGCATTTAACTGAAGAAATTGATGTATATACTAAATCTAAAATAATAATAATTAAGGATTGATTTTTTTCTCTAGAAGTTAAACTTCAAAGAACATTTGCAGCAGATCATTGGCATGAAACAAAAAGGGACAGAAAATTATATGCTGAATAAATGACAGTTAAGTCCCTATAACTGGTCCTATATTACAAATAAAAATACTTCTAATGTTGCAGCTAAAATTGCTTTTGCTGAGAAATAGCTAAATCTAATGAACAGAAACTGCAGACGAACTGAAACCTCCAAATAACAGTAGTATCAACAGTATAAACATCATTGTCATACATAAAACAAACATTAAATATAATTAATGTGAAATATGAAACATATTTCAAGGCTCCCTTTAAACATATGACCTTGTCTCACCATCAGCATGACCTAAGGATTTTTTTTTATGTAAAAGATTATAGAAATTTTGAGTGAACATCTCTAGGCTTTTAATAATTACAGTATAAACTGGTCAGCTGAACTATTACAAGTGAAAAACATTTCTGTCATTCTGTCTAATGATTTCCTGATCTCAGTTACTAAATTGGTCTCAAATGAGATTGGACTAATGAAAACAAAGGGAGGCGGAGATGACAAACTGTCTTATACCAGCTATATATCCTAATTCTGCATGTTACTAAGAAACAAGAAAAGAGGACAAATATGGACAATTAAATACAGAATAGCAAGAACAGAAAAGCATCTTACTGTTTATTGTACTGCCAAAGTGAATTATAACAATCTTTAAAGCTTCTGAGCATAAACAAGTTATGTGCAACAGTCAAAATGTTGCCTAAGATGACCAACAAAGTAACCAACATAGGAAGCAGGAATAATAAGGCCAGTAGCACTAGCCAATCATTGTAGGGCAGGTGTCAAGGTTCCGACTAATGGAACACTTCAAAGAACTTCCAGGCATTGTTTTACTCTGAAAAGTCTTTAATCAGGAACACAGTGTCGGCACAGCATGGATGGATGCCAAGATCTGAATTTCTCTTACTTGCGCATGACTTATCCGGCTAAACCCCTCTCCTATTTTGCAGTCATGAATCACACTTTCCAATTAGCCTGAAGGGCAAAGATTCACTTCCGTTCCTTATCCTGCACTTTCCTTATCAATCTCCTCCCCTTCTATTGTCATCTGAGTTAACTCTAAAAATACCAGACAGTTCTGCATATCTTATCAAAGCAATAATATCCAATATTAACAGCGTTGACATCCGCCCCCCCTTACAAAAAGGATAGGTCCTGTATGTGAACAAAAGCATATGTTAATTACTAGTTTTCGGTTTTTTGGGGTGTTTCACATGAAACCTTTTGATGAGTGTCAGCTTTCACCTCACTAGATTTCACCCAGGTGGTTTCAGACAACGGGTATCCCTTCCATTGTACTAGGTACTGCAATTTCCCTTTAAAAATTCTAGAGTCAAGAATACATTTCACTTCATAGTGGGTCTGTCCCACAACTATGAGGGGCCTGGGTGCCTTCTTAGGGGGAGGTCTTAAAGTGGAGCCCCGATAAGGTTTCAGCAAGCTGCAATGGAAGATAGGGTGAATTCTACCTAAAAGTCTAGGGAGTTTCAGTTTTACGGTGACCGGATTGATGATCTTTACGATAGGAAAAGGCCCCAAGAATTTCGGTCCTAACTTTCTACTGGGTAATTTGAGGCGTAAATATTTAGTCGACAGATAAACCTTTTCCCCAACTTGGAATGTTCGTTGGGGAGCCCTCTTTTTATCAGCCTGCTTTTTATAGGTTTCAAAAGTCTTTTTAAAAGCAGTTTTCATGTTTCTCCAAACTTCTTCCCATCCCCTCACCCATTTTTCAAGTGTCTGGGAAGCGGTTGGCACCTGGGGGTATTCAGGTATTGGACCAAATTCTTTTCCTGTGGCTACTCTGAAAGGTGTGTAGCCAATGCTGCTGTGCACAGAATTATTGTACGCCACCTCTGCAAAAGGGAGGAGGTCAGTCCAGTTTGTCTGTTGCTGCTGGCCCCATCCTGGCTGCTGGTTTATGTCCAGGGGTTGCACGTTCGGGGGCTGGGGCCAATCTCCTTGCTGTGGTCGTTCTCCCACCAGCTGCTGATCTCCTGGCTCCTGCACCACCCCAAGCTGTTGCAAGGCCTCTATTAGCTGTGGCAAGTCCAAAGGATTTATAAGCTGTTGGGGCCCTCACTGTGGCTATTGCTGCTGGCCCCATCCTGGCTGCTGATTTATGCCCAGGGGTTGCACGTCTGGGGGCTGGGGCCAATCTCCTTGCTGTGATCCTTCTCCCACCAGCTGCTGTTCTCCTGGCTCCTGCACCACCCCAAGCTGTTGCAAGGCCTCTGTTAGCTGTGGTAAGCTCAGAGGTTGTTTACCCTCTGCCTGCCGAGAATGCCACACTCCCCATTGTTGCAGAGGCCTCAGACTGGGATTCCCTCTCTCTTCAGGGCTGGAGTCCCTGACAGGGGAAGACAGGGTCTTGAAGGCTGTCTGAATTACAATGGAGGGGCTGCAGGCTTCTCTCTGCAGGAGTGGATTTCTTCCACTCACCTCTGAGTTTTGAAATCTTTCCAGTGACTCACCCAGGTCTTGAGTGGCAGTTTGTCCGTTATCTCTCCACCGATTTGCATTTGTCTGCAAGCCGTTTGTCTGCCAAAATTCATCTTCCCACAGCATGCTGTCTGTTACTTCCCCCTCTGGGGTATCAGCAGCTGCCGGGTTGTATTCAGGCAAACTCCTGTTTCTCATGATAGATTTTCCTTCTGAAACTGTCAGTTTCACTCAAGCCTAGGAGGAAGAGGTGGGGGTAATGCACCCCCAGTTGTTTGAAAAGGATTTAGATCTTGGCATGTTGTCAAGGTTCCAACTAATGGAACACTTCAAAGAACTTCCAGGCATTGTTTTACTCTGAAAAGTCTTTAATCAGGAACACAGGGACTTCCGGATCCGGTGGCAGCGCCAGCGTACGTGCAAAGAACTTGTTCTCTTTGCCGTCCGGTTTCCCCCCGCCGATAGACCCTGGACAGGGTCGAAAGTCACCCTGGAGGGGTGACCACCGTAGAGGAGGGCACTCATTGATCGTGGAGGGAGCGGTAGCTCCCTCTGCGGTCCGAGAAATCACCTTTGGGCCGACAGGGAAAAGATCGGTCAGTAACATGGCCGATCACTTAGCTGCTCCAGCCGAAAGTCACAGCAACATCTAAGCAAAAAGAACCACTGTGGAAGATCCGGGTGAGACCTTTCCTTCCCTCTTGTTAAACTATCTACTTCCCTGTTAATAGCTTTAAGGACTATTTCCCTAGTTTGAGAAGGCAGCGTTCCGATACTGGGGAAAATGGGCTTTGGAAAAATATATATATATTTTTTTTTTTTGTTCATTTGAGCTTCTAATTCGGGCATCCTGAAAAAAATCCTTATTGTGACTCCTTCTTTTTTGGCTTGTTTATCTTTAGTTTAAGTGAAAAGCTTTAGGGAGGGGGATGGAGTGCTTTTTTTCCTCCCCCCCCTCCTGAACAGTATTGCCTACTTCAAAAAAAAAAAAACTTCCTGTTTTCTGGGTGGACTCATGTGGATTGTTATGGCTATAAGCTAGCCTGGAACTTGGCGTGAAGCCCAGAAACTTTGATACAAAATAACTATCTCCAGCTGAACTTTCACTCCCTGATCTTGGCGTGACGCCCAGACTGGTATATTTCCTTTGGAACTTGCTCAAGTTTCTACTTGTACCACGTTTGACTTTACAATATTGAACATACTTCCAAAAAATGGATTTTTCTTTTCCATTCTAGGATTATAATATAATGATTGACTGTTACTGATTGGGATTCTTGCTGTTTTTTTTTGTTTCTGTGCTGGACTTGACTATTTGCTTTTCCCTATTTCGGTTTGGACTCTATATTTTACAACGCTGAAAAAAGAGAGGATGGAATCCTATTCACAGATTAATTATGGACTTATATTAGAAATTTTTTTAGAAATGAGAGTGGAATTTAGAGAACATGTTGAAATGCTTGGGAAAAAGGGGGTTTCAGAATTGAAAACTGAGGCTCAAATCCTGACTGACTATGATACACAATCAGATCTACAATTTAACGAGATGGATGAAATATACCTACAACTTACTGATGAGGAAGAGGATACACCCCACATGCAAATGATGGAGATTCCTGATGAGCAAAGGCAGAATTCAACTAAAACATTTACAATTGTAAAAGCAACAGGAATGGACTTCCAAACACGAGGCACAAAAAACGCTGACAATATGAGAGTGCAGATAACACTGGATAAAAGAGAAGAAGACTATGATTGGACTCAATGGTGGGAAAATGCTTATAGCCAAACACTAAGATGGGAGGAACTAGAGCAGGGCTTTTCAACCGGTGGTACGCGTACCACTAGTGGTACGCGAGCACATGGCTGGTGGTACGCGTAGGACGGGTTGAAAAAATATGTAAAAAAAAATATTTTTGAATTTTTTTTTTTTTAAAGTGTGAAAGTGGATGAGGTGAAGCGGCAGCAGCGCCGCAGAGGCCTGTGGCCAAGTCAGCTGGAACTGCACGTTGCCTGGGTCCTACTGAGAGCCCAGGATCAAAGCGCGCAGCTCCAGCTGATTGGCGGTGGCCTTGGGGGTGGCAGGCAGCCTCACGCAGTCTTCAGGGGAGATTCCGCCGGAGCTGTGTGACGCATTGCCTGCCCCCCCTCCCCCGCCCCCACCCAGATGCCCTCGCCTCCCCCAAGCGTTTTTTTTACTCACCTGCTTTCAGCAGCATTCCCGTTCTCCTGTCCTTCTCGGCCTTCGCCATGTGTTTGTGAGACAAAAAAAAAAAGTTCCATGAGACTTTCTAACTTCTCGCGAGAAGTTAGAAAGTCTCATGGAACTTTTTTTTTTTACCCACAAGCACGTGGCAAACGAAGGCAGAGAAGCAAACGGAGAAAGGGCGTGCAGCTGAAAGCAGGTGAGTAAAAAAATGCTTGGGGGAGGCGAGGGCATCTGGGCGGGGGCGCCAACCTTACATGGGCTTCGTGGCGGCGGCCGGGCTTCGCGGGGCTTGGCGGCCGGCCGGGGCTTGGCGGGGGCGGCGGCCGGGGCTTGGCAGCTGGCCAGGGCTTGGCGGGGCTTGGTGGGGCTTGGCGGCCGGCCGGGCTTGGAGGTGCTTGGCGGGGGCTTGGCGGTGGCCGGGGCTTGGCCGGCGGGGCCGGCCGGGGGCTTGCCGGTGCTTGGCGGGGGCGGTGGCCGGGGCTTGGCAGGGCTTGGCAGCCGGCCGGAGCTTGGCGGGACTTGCGGCCGGCCGGGGCTTGGTGGGGGCGGCGGCCGGGGCTTCGCGGGGCTTGGCGACCGGCCGGGGCTTGGCGGGACTTGGCGGCGGCCGGGGCTTGGCGGGGCTTGGCGGGGGCGGCGGCCGGGGCTTGGCGGGGCTTGGCGACCGGCCGGGGCTTGGCGGGACTTGGCGGCCGGCCGGGGCTTGGCGGGGCTTGGCGGGGGGGCGGCCGGGGCTTGGCGGGGCTTGGCGGCCGGCCGGGGCTTGGCGGCTGGCCGGGGCTTGGCGGGACTTGGCGGCCGGCCGGGGCTTGGCGGGGGCGGCGGCCGGGGCTTCGCGGGGCTTGGCGACCGGCCGGGGCTTGGCGGGGGCGGCGGCCGGGGCTTGGCGGATGGGCGGGGCTTGGCAGCGGCCGCCGCAAAGCCGGTTCACCTCACCAGCTGCTCCGTTTGGTGAGAATGCACCGCTGCCTGCCAAAACCAGGCTGGGATCTGGACGGTGTATCGAAGGACAATGGAAGGGAGGGAGTGAAGGAAGCGGCCGGCCGGGGCTTGGCGGGGCTTGGCGGGGGCTTGGCGGGACTTGGCGGCCGGCCGGGGCTTGGCGGGGGCGGCGGCCGGGGCTTCGCGGGGCTTGGCGACCGGCCGGGGCTTGGCAGCTGGGCGGGGCTTGGCAGCGGCCGCCGCAAAGCCGGTTCAGCTCACCAGCTGCTCCATTTGGTGAGAATGCACCGCTGCCTGCCAAAACCAGGCTGGGATCTGGACGGTGTATCGAAGGACAATGGAAGGGAGGGAGTGAAGGAAGGAGGGGAAGGAAAGGACCATGAGAGGGAAGGAGGGAGGGAAGGAAGGAAGGAAGGAAGGAAGGAAGGAAGGAAGGAAGGAAGGAAGGAAGGAAGGAAAGGACAATGAGGGAGGGAGGGAAGGAGGAAGGGACAAAGAAGGAAGGAGGGAAGGAAGGAAGGAAAGGACAATGAGGGAGGGATGGAAGGAAGGAAGGGACAAAGGGAAGGAAGGAAGGAGGGGAAGGACAGTGAGAGGGAGGGAGGGAAGGAAGGGACAAAAGGAAGGAAGGAAGGAAGGAAAGGACAATGAGAGGGAGGGAGGGAAGGAGGAAGGGACAAAGAAGGAAGGAAGGAAAGGACAATGGGAGGGAAGGAAGGAAGGGACAAAGAGGGAAGGAAGGAAGGAAGGAAGGAAAGGACAATGAAAGGGAGGGAAGGAAGGAAGGGACAAAGGGAAGGAAGGAAGGAGGGGAAGGACAGTGAGAGGAAGGGAAGGAAGGGACAAAGGGAAGGAAGGAGGGGAAGGACAATGAGAGGGAGGGAGGGAAGGGACAATGGGAGAGAAGGAAGCCAGGTACCCACCCCAGTCCCATCCCCCTCCACCAGAGACCCACGGATTCCCCCCCACAGGCACCCTGCAACCTGGGTGATCAGCTGGCCACGCCCCCAGCCATTGATCACATGACCCTGGGACACTGTGAACGTCATAAGTATGAATCAGTTGCCAAGCATCCGAATGTAAATCACATGACCCTGGGGATGCTGCAACAGTCATAAGTGTGAAAAATGGTCATAATTTGCTTTTTTCAGTGCTGTTGTAACTTCAAACAGTCACTAAGCGAACTGTTGTAAGTCGAGGACTACCTGTACTTTCTCACTTTTTCCTTTTTTTGGGGGGGGGGGTGTCAAGTTTTTGATACCTTGCTGGGCGACTGGTGGTACTCGGATATTGCCTTATCCGAAAAGTGGTACAATGGGTAAAAAGGTTGAAAAGCCCTGAACTAGAGGCCCTATTGTGGAAACCTGCCTGGCACAAAAAGAAAGCTAGAATTAGATTTAAAAATGAGAGTTAAAATTTTATCTGATGGGTAAAAAGGGTTCTTAGAGACTGTGATTGAGCTATTACTTTTGAGATTTTTAAGGTTATTTTGGTCTGAGTCAACATTAGATTTAAATTATGGTTTTGATTATGGTTTGGAATGGCAATAGGGAAAATTGGAAAATTTAAAACTAAAGGAGTTAGATTGAGATTGGTGAAATATTACTGATATTTTTACTTATAAGAATTGAAAGTTAATTAGTAATGTATTAAGTGGACTAAATTGAAATAATTGAGGAACTTTTAGGGATTTGGATGGATTTATAAAAAATATTTGATAGAATATATGTAATAGAATATAGTTGAGAAACATTAAAATATAACAGTTATGTTTATGATAGAAATAATTATTGTTTTATTATATTAGGCTAAAATGTAATGGTTTTAAAATACATAAAGTTATGTTCATTTACAAAATATGTATGTGGAACAGAATAATAAGAGATAGAATTTAAACAATTTATATTGTAGGAATGCTCGAATTATATATTATATGTTTATGTAAGATTAAATTGAAATAGGTTAATTGAAAGTTAGTTAAGCCTGAAAACGGGTGAAAATATGATTGACAGTTTTTGTTTTTTGTTATTGTGGTTTTTTTCCTTTTTCCTTTTTTCTTTTTCTCATTGATAAAATAGAGAGGGAACCTTTAAAGAAGTAGTTTAAATTGTATATGTATGACTGTATTTTTTGTTTTGTTCTATGGAGTGCCCTATCTCCACGATGTGTCTTAAGCACTTGGCTGTAAAACAAAAAAAATTAATAAAACTTGTTATTGTAAAAAAAAAAAAGGAACACAGTGTCGGCACAGCATGGATGGATGCCAAGATCTGAATTTCTCTTACTTGCGCATGACTTATCTGGCTAAACCCCTCTCCTATTTTGCAGTCATAAATCACACTTTCCAATTAGCTTGAAGGGCAAAGATTCACGTCTGTTCCCGCACTTTCCTTATCAATCTCCTCCCCTCCTATTGTCATCTGAGTTAACTCTAAAAATACCAGACAGTTCTGCATATCTTGTCAAAGCAATAATATCCAATATATTAACCCTTCAGGCTAATTGGAAAGTGTGATTCATGACTGCAAAATAGGGGAGGGGTTTAGCCGGATAAGTCATGCGCAAGTAAGAGAAATTCAGATCTTGGCATCCATCCATGTTGTGCCGACACTGTGTTCCTGATTAAAGACTTTTCAAAAATAAACAATGCCTGGAAGTTCTTTGAAGTGTTCCATTAGTCGGAACTATGACATCATGCCAAGATCTGAACCCATGCCCCCGAAGAGACTGGATGCCTGGCTGAGGAATTCTGGGAGTTGAAGTCCACAGGTCATAAAAGAGCCAAGTTTGAAGACCCCTGTTGTAGGGGATACTGTATCTAAATAAAATTACAAATTTTATTAGTATTTTTTGATTTTACATCAAAGTGCTTTAGGAATCCACGTGGAGATAGGGTGATCAATCATCCCAAAAAACATACACAATATAATCAAACATAAATAGTTCAATAATTCCTTAAAAGTTCCTTCTCTATTTCCCTCAAGCTATAACCTTATATTAATACATTTCTAAAATAAAATTCAATCATTGTAAAAAGAATATCAATAGTAATTCACTTATATCAATCAAAATCCTGTTTTAAGTTTAACTATTTTACAATTACCATTTTCCACTTTAGCCTAAAATAAACACATAAGTTACATTTCGGGTCTCCCAATTTCCCATCAAACAATACTTATTTCTAGAATATACATATTATATCAACTATTATATTTTAATACTTCCCAACTGTATTCTCTTTCCTGTACTCTAACAAGTATATATTTTCTATTTCAAATATATATTTTATAAATCTTAAAACCCCTTTTTAACTCCTTACCTAAAATTTAAATCCTATCAAAATCATTATACTTATAAAAAGAAAAGATATTATTCCACCAGACACCTTATTTGATTTCCAATCTGTATTCTATTTCTTCATCTATTTACTTTTTGTTTACCACCTTTTCCATATTAAATTTCCCAACCATAGTCAAATCCATAGTTTTCATCTCGATAGTATTAACTCAGTCATAATCTCTAAAAGCCTTTTTAACCCGTCAAATAAAATTTTAACCATTTTTAAACCTAATTCTAGCTTTCTTTTTGTGCCAAGCAGGTTTCCACCAAAGAGCCTCTGACTTGTCAAATCTTAATGTTTGGTTATACATATTTCTCCACAATTGAGTCTGATCGTAATCCTCTTCTCTTTTTTCCAGTATTGTCTGCACTATATAGTCGGTCTTAATCAGTATGGTAGTTATTCGTTGTTTGTCCATGTTGTCAGTGTTTTCGATGCATCGTTTTTGAAAATCCATTCCTGTTGCTTTTAAGATTACAGGTGTTTTGGTTGGAATCCACCTTTGGTCATCAAGATTCTCCATAATTTGCATCTGCGATATAATCTCTTCCTCTGTGTTGATTGGTTCCTCTTCAAAAAATTGTAGATATATTTCCTGCATCTCGTTGAATTGTGGTTGTTGCATAGCGGCCTCTTTAGGGTTGATCTGTTCTTCCTCTATTATTCCTTGATCTATAAATTGGTCAGCCAAAGTTTGAGAGTCAATTTTTAACTCTGGAGCATCATCTTCCATGTCCATTCTAAATTGTTCTTTCAATTCCAATTTTTTTTCTTGTAAAAGTCCATAGTCAAGCTGTGGGTAAGATTCCATTTCAATAATAAAGTAGTCTTCCTCTGTTGTTCCTTGATCTATAAATTGGTCAGTCAAAGTTTGAGAGTCAATTTTTAACTCTGGAGCATCATCTTCCATGTCCATTCTAAATTGTTCTTTCAGTTCCAAATTTTTTTCTAGTAAAAGTCCATAGTCAAGCTGTGGGTAGGATTCCATTTCAGTAATAAAGTAGTCTTAATTTTTTTAGTGAAAGTTCAGCTTAGAAGGTAAATACAACAATAAAAATTCTGTAGTAGAAATAATATAAGGTATAGGATCCAAACAGAAATAGAAGAAAACAAAATAGTCAGGCCAAATAGAGATTCTATAGTAGCAAAATTATAAAATGTAATATCCACACAGGAGTAAGAAAAAATAAAAAAGTCAAGCCAAACAAAAAGATAAAGGCAGAAAAAAAATCAAAATCAGTATTATGAGTATCCAATTTATAGTCCAAAATAGTAATAGAAAAAGGTGCCTTAAAGGTCAATTATTATATTGTAATCCCAAAAAAGAAAAGTCAATTTTTCTAGGAAATATATTTTGTATTATAAAGTCAAAGTAAACTACTAGAAGAAAGCAAAAGAAAGCAAAAAAAATGAAGCCTTTCAGCTGGTTTCAATACAGATAGGAATGTCTGGGCGTCACGCCAAGTTTAAGCTGAATACGCATCCGACAAAGCAAAGTGAAAGTGATCAGCTTAAAATGGATACTTTCTTGCCATTTCAATCCACAAAAAACCGCCCAGACAGCCGAATTTTTTTTTAAAAGAAACAGTAATGTTCAGAGGGGGGGAGGAAGAAAAACACTCCACCCCCTCCCTAATGTCTTCCACTTAGACTAAAGACAAGCAGGCAAAGAGAAAGAAAATCCACCTTTACAATAAGGATTTTTTCAGAATCCCCGAAATCCAACAGTTCAAATAGTCAGTAAAAATTAATTATTTTTCTCAACGCTCGTTTTCCCAAGTACCCGGATGCTGCTTTCTGAAAATAGGGAAATAATTCTAGAAGCTTTTCTCAGGAAGGTAAATAGGGTATCAAGAGGGAAGTAAAGGTCTCACCCGGATCACCCATGGTGGTTCTTTTTGCTTAGATGTTGCTGTGACTTTCGGCTGAAGCAGCTAGATGATCGGCCATGTTAATGGCCGATCTTTTTCCCCGTCGGCCCAAAGGAGCTGTCTCCCTCCGCCATCAACGAGTGGCCTCCTCAACGGTGGTCACCCCTCCAGGGCGACTTTCGACCCTATCCAGGGTCTACCGGCGGGGGGAAACCGGCCAGCAAAGAGAGCAAACTCTTTGTGCGACCGCCTGCGCTGCGACCAAAACCGGAAGTCAGATTGAGCTCTCTTGAAAAGTATCAGGAAAGGTGCTTCACACATAATCTGGCAATGACAATTTATGGAAGGTAAACTTGTGTTATCTAACTTCCAAACCCCGGAGGTTTACTCTTACAGATGGATCAAAATTATATTTTGTGTAGCTGCTTCAAATTTTACTTCAGATACACTTTTCATAGAAACCATTTTGAAAAGTGAAATATTTGCATTATAATGGTGCTACACTAAAAACATTGATAACTTTTGATTCTAATGATAAGCATAAATGGTCTATCAAATTAACATTTAAGCAAGACAGTTTGGGAGTTGTTTCAATATATTTCTGAAATTTCTTTGGGTAAAATTTGCCCAATTTAATCAAAGACAGAAGTTTTACATCTGAAGAAAAAAGGCTAATAAATATTTTCACTGAAACATATGCTATGGAGCAGAATCATACCTTAGCTAAATTATTTTGGATAAGAGAAGAATTAGTAAATTAATAATTAATAATTAATAACAATTACCAATCACAATCCAAGCTTCTTCTAACTCAACATTCTTGAATTGGCATCTAATCAACAGAAATTTTTCTCTGCCTGCCCTGCAGGCTACCAAGAGAAAACAACTGGATACCTACCACAATCCAGTTATATACAAATCCAGGCTGAAAGGTCTTCTGGGGAAAAAACATTTTTATTATCAACAGACTTTGCATGGATCAAGACCAGAAGTCCTGTAATCAAGCAACAAATCCATGAGAAAGGAAGAAATCATGATGGGTTCCAGAGTTCTAGGCATTGCACAGCAAGCTAAAGACTGAGGCTTGAAAAGGTGACCTCAGCATTTTGTCCCACTGACTGTAACCAATAAATCAGCCATGCTGAACCTCCATTCACTCAGTGCACAACTGAGCTAAGTAATTCATCAGAATCTGATCTCCTACTGGCCTCCTCCTTGGCACAACTCTCAGACCTGCATACTTCAGCCCTCCGCTGTGGGATGTTTATCAAATGTCTCTGCTTAGGACTGGCTGGCTGAGAAGCTGCTAATGATGCAGGCAAAGAGTCTTGAGGGTTTAATGGATCTGTCCGAGCTGGAGTAAAGTTATTAGCTCTAACACTGCCGAATCACTATTGCCATCAGATGCCTCTGGCTCCACATCCTCACAATTCTCATATGATCTCATCTCATATATCCAGCAGATCTCTCTACTTGGAAGGAGCAGGTAATTGTCAAAAGTAAACCTGGCTGTCAACGAACCTGCCTGCAATCATTTTCTTCATTCTAAGTTGCCACAGGATTGGGAGGAGGATGATTTCTACTAGTCTAAATTTACTGCCCTGTGGGAACCAAGGTCATATCTGTCAGTTAGATAGGGGCTCGAACATTTAGTTAGAAAGCCCACCAAACTCTTCTATTAGGGAATGTAACTAATTGCATAGTACTGGGGTGGAAAGTTTAACTTTGTAATATTGTTGCTTTCTGAAGGGAACTTCAGACTTAGTTTCACTTTTGACCATGCCGATATTATGTAACCAATAAAAATGTTCTTTGAGGAAATCTCAAGTCTTGGAGTTCTGATTTGTTTGGTCTTGCCTATCGGAACCTTGACATTAAACCAAGTCTCATTCAAAATGCTCTCTTTCTTGGGGTGCTGAGCCCTGGCTGCCTACCCATCACTTTGGGAGGACAGCAAAGACTCAGTGAAGACCTCGCTATGGAGAAAAAAGAGGAATCCTCCACTGGTCGCAGCAGGCATTTGGCCATCGGAGCACAAGCAGCTGCTCCGGCCACCAAAGAGGGTCTGATGATGGAGCCTGGCCAAAGAACTGGATAATCCAGCCAGGGAAGTTGATGCCTCAAGAAGGAACCACCATCCTGGTGGACCTCTATCAATCGGAACTTATCCCTCAGCACAGAAGCACCCCTAAGCCTGTCGAAGAGGATCTATTTTTAATTCCACTCCAGGGTCCATCTTCCACAGTGCAGAAGAAAGGGAAGGGATTGACTGGATGGGACAACTCTGTTGACTGGAAGTACCAGACTGTAGTTTACAGTCCTTCAGTCGAACAGCTAAAGGAGAAATTTGACTGGCTGGAAGTCAAAGAAGGGGTTCCCGTAGCCCACTGTGAGTGCATGAAGGGGGGAAGGTGAAGAGTTATCCATCGCTTCCCCCCAATCTGGTTGCTGGCACCTGCACTGCAGGTTTAAGCTCTCGATCCCAGCAAAGCCCTTTGCAGCAGCCTTGCTCTGTGAGCCCAGGTGCCCAGCAAAGAGGATTCCAGAGAGTGATGCGACCTTGGCCCTGAGATCAGCAAGCTGATCAGCAACCAGTGTATCTGGCACCATAACACCTGGAGCCACCACCTATCAAACCCACTTTTGATGGAGACCCAGAGAAGTTGCTGTTCTTCCTAAGTATGGACCCACCTGGATCGTTATGCCTATGCCTACCCTGATGATACCACGATGGTGAATGCAATGACAGCCAACTTGGAAGGGGAAGCAGAGGAGTGGGTGACCAACCTTCATGATAAAGGGACTCCAGAATTTCTGGATGTTAATTTATTCATGAAACAGCTGAGGGCAAGGTTTGAGGATGAATCCCAAACCCTGCAAGCAGAAAAGGAGATCCATCATTTGAGACAGAGAGGTCGCCCGGCAAAAGAATATGTCCAAGAATTCCGGAGAGTCACTGGTCACCTGGGACAGTGGTGAGAGAGGTCCCTGATGCACTATTTCAACAAGGGCTGGATCGCGACCTGCTCCAATAATACATCTACCGAGGGATCCTGAACCAGCTGCGAGAGTGGTATAATATGACAGTAATCTTGGACATCGAACTGGATTGTGTCAAGAGACCAACCAACACCGAGCTGAAGCCAAGACAAGGTCCTGAGAAGCGCCTGTTTGGACAGTGGCCACAAGCCACATCAACCGCTGATGCTCCTCGAGCGGCCGCCGGGGCTCCCATCAAATACTTCCGATGTGGGAAGCAGGACCATTGTGTTGCTGAGTGCTTAGCCCCTGCCCCCCAAGCAAAAGCCACACCAGTTTCAACTGCTAAGCCAAGAAAACCACTGCCATGAGCAGGACGGGAGAAATCTAATTGGGCCAAGCAGAAGCAAGCTGTCCAGATCTCCTCCCCACCCCAGGGAGAAGCAGGACCCCCACCTGAACACCTGCCTCTACCAGCGCCTTATGATAGTGATGAGGATGATGAAGACCCGATGGTAAGTCAACCCATCCCACCTTTCACTATTCCCACCAAGATTATAGTGCCAAAAACGGGCCCAAACTGATTTAAACATTTTAATAGACTCAGGCTGCACCAGATGCTTGATTAACTTGCTCACAGCTCTTAAGTTGGGAATTTGCACCAAATTGTTGCCCCTAGCCACAAGGTTTGAATAGGCAGATGGGTCGCTTATTGGAGGTTCCCCAGCAACACACCTAACAGAGCAGTTGCATCTGGAAATGGGACAGCACTGGGAGATCATTTGCTTTGTGGTGGTCCCTAAGATGAAAGAGACTGTGATTCTAGGCTTGGCTTGGCTTGACAAGTAGCATCCAAATATTTGGTGGGAGAATGGTGTGCAAACTCTGAGATTAGCCACAGGACCTCTCCCACCAACTGATCTCAGTGAGATAAAGAGAGCTGCTGCTGTCGGAGCTCAGGGGGAGCCTATTGAGACATTAAAAGCTGCCATGGAACAATTGCCAGGGATCCAACTTATCCCCAGTTAGTATTGCGATTTGGCAGACATTTTTAGTGAAAAGGAATGTGACACCCTTCTTCATCGGGCTACTGATTGCACAATTGAAATACTGCCAGGAGCCAAGCTCCCAAAGCCCAAAATGTACTCTATGACACCTAGGGAGTTGGAGGAACTATGGGACTATATTGACAAAAATCTGGCCAGAGGCTTCATCCAGCCTGCAAAATTGCGTGTGGCTGCCCCATTGTTGTTTAAAGAGAAGAAAGATGGGTCTTTGGGGCTGTGTGCATTTTAAAGGGTTAAATGCTGTCAGCATAGAAAACATGTACCCCCTCCCCCTGATGAAAGACATGTTAGCTCACCTGGCTAAAGGAATTTTTTTCACAAAATTGGACTTGAGGGAAGCCCATTACTGAGTGTGAATTAGGAGGGGGTGAATGGAAGACAGCTTTCAATTGCCCCTTAGGGAGTTTCCAGTTCAAGGGAATGCTTTTTAGGCTCCAAGGAGCTCCTGATGTATTTATGCAGCTGATAAATCAAGTGCTGCATGATCACCTATACAAAGGGTTTTGGTTTACCTTGACAGTATCCTTGTCTATACTGAAACCATGGAGGAGCATGTCAAGTTAGTTTAAGAGGTGCTTAAGAAACTGTTAAAAGCTAGTCTCTATGCCAAACTTTCTAAATGTGAGTTCCATCAAACACGCCTTGACTACTTGGTAGAGGGAGAGACTCATTATGAGGTCAAATGTATTCTTGACTCTAGACTGTATAAGGGTAAATTACAATATCTGGTTCAATGGAAGGACTATCCTTTATCGGAGGTTACTTGGGTAAAAGGTGCAGACGTGAAAGCAGACAGATTGATTAAGAAATTTTAGGACAAACATCCGCAGAAACCCGGGGGGGGGGGATTCTTAACTTGCATTTTTGTTTCATTTATAGGACTTGTTTTCTTCTTAGGGGGGTCCAACTGTCAACTCTACAACAAACTTGGCTGCAGCCATTTTCTTCATTCTAAGTTGCCACAGGATTGGGAGGGGGATGGAGGATTTCTACTAGTCTAAATTTACTGTCCCGTGGGAACCAAGGTAATTTCTGTCAGTTAGATAGGGGCTGGAGCATTTAGTTCGAAAGCCCACCAAACTCTTCTATTAGGGAATGTAGCTAATTGCATAGTACTGGGGTGGAAAGTTTAACTTTGTAATATTGTTGCTTTCTGAAAGGAACTTCAGACTTGGTTTCACTTTTGACCATGCTGATACTATGTAACCAATAAACATGTTCTTTGAGGAAATCTCAAGCCTCGAAGATCTGATTTGTTTGGTCTTGCCTATCGGAACCTTGACACTGGCAATATTGGGCAATATAACCAAAAGGACAACAATCATCTCCTAGAAAAAGATGATGCAGATGCCACAGCCTTGATCAGGAAGGAGATTCAAATTGTAGTATGAAAATAGCTGTAGTATTATGAAAATAGCTATTATGGCTTAACCCCTTAAGGGTAGCATAATGTATATTTATTGCTATTCAGTCAGATCAAGTGTTCTCATAATCAGCTCTTGCGATCTAATCACAGTGTAAGTCTGGGATTAGGAGATTTAAGACCTCATCCCAGATCAATATACAAACAATGTGGTCAGACTAAACAACTTGGATGAATATGCCCTGATCCAATCCAATATAAACATGAAGTTATTGTGGGAACAAGAAGGGATAAATCCACCATGGCTTTGATATAACTAGCTCAATATCTGGTTCTATCAAGATTAGGAATCCCTTTGAAAATAAATGACAATGATACTTTGTAGTTTCAAATAGCTTGATAGTTATTTATTTCAGTTTATATCAAGACTGGCTTGGAATACTGCAGAATGGAATACTCCAATTATTGATAAAGATGCTTCAAAATTCTTAAATTTGTATGTTATAGTGTGTTGTGAAATACCTGAATTCTAGAAAGTCAGGCTGACATAATTAATTTGGCAGGATTTGGGTCATGTTTTGTTCCAGTAGGGCATGGGTCGGCCATCCGAAACGTCGGATGAGCCGCACGGACCCATTTAGCTTAAAAAAAAAAAACGCTGGGAGCCGCGCGTTCGCGCGGCCCCGTCCGCGCATGCGCACCTGCGCGCGCCGCGCACCCGCGCATGCGCACCCGCGCACGCGCGCATGCGCGCGTCGTTCGCGCATGCGCACCTGCGCGCGCGCACCCCCCGCACCCGCCCGCGCATGCGCGCATGCGCTCGCCAAAATGGCGGAGGAGGCTCCGGAGCCGCAGGTAAGGCCTCAAAGAGCCGCATGCGGCTCCGGAGCCGCGGGTTGCCGACCCGTGCAGTAGGGAAATAAAATTCTCCTGTCTTTTGGAGGCTTAGTTATTATCCTAAACAGGAAATACAATCTGAAGGTAGATCAGATGAATCTCGATTGTGTTCCTCTACATTGTAGTGATATTCAGGATAAAATATAATAATGGTAAATGTTTTTCTGCCACTAGTAATAACAATCCTTAAATCCAGAGTCAGTGTGCAATTTAAATATTCCACTACACAGTATATTAATAGTAACTATACAGTATACAGAATACACTATACAGTATATTAATAGTGTTCTACCTGGGTCTGATACAAATACAACATTGGAAGGTAAATTTCCATCTGATATCACATTAGTAGGAGACTTCAATGCAAGAAAAGTGATGATAAAACAGGAAAATACTTGAATGTCGATGAACTTTACCTTCCTTTCTTTTAAATCATTTTAATTGAAGTACTTTAATTTGAATCTAGCAAAATAGAAATTCTTGGATTTACTTTATAAAAGGAATTATCACATTCTGAATTGCTGTTATCCCTGAGCTTTTCCTGGGAATTATACATATTTATCAACAAATTGGGCTAAGTAGAATTGATTATGTATCCCCTTTGCTAAATAGAAGTTTTTGAAATATTGAGCTCATTTGAAAAGATTGTAGTGATCATCAAATTATCTCCAATCTATATATTGAGTTTAAGGTTAATAGGAGCTGAACATATAATTGTTTAACTGAATTAGAATTTTTGAGCCAAAAAAGGAGAATTAAATGATCTGTAGATTTAGAGAGATAATTTTACAATCAAACATTATCCTTCTAAATTTTCTCCACAAATTGCATAATGCTGACTTGTGTTCGCCAAATGTTCTTTCTTACTATTAATATATAATGGAATATTTAAAACAGGATTTAATACAAGATAATGGTAAATCAAGACATCCTCAATGATACAACAATTGGTTTGATGCAGAAAGTAGAACAGCATACCATATGGTTAGGAGTCTGGCAAGGAGATAAAGCGAGGTAACTCCCTGAGTTATATTATGAAGAAAAGGGAACATAAACTCCCAAAGAGAAAAAATAATAATGTATCAAACGGGATCTGCAATTTACTTCTGATTGCCCTAAATTCTAAAGATGCACCAATGAACGGTACTTAATGAAAGTAACAACAAAAGGCATCAACAGAGAGTTGGGGAACATGTCATAAAGCAAATCTCCTTCTATTCTATCTTGGTATTCTTTTTATGGCTTCGGGTACTTATATCACTACTATTGGGCCCCAGAAATAAAAACTGACTTATCTCTAACAGAATAATAAAGTTTTGGCATGCAAATGTGGCTAACAAATCCCCCCACCCCCACTCATAACTATTGTGAAAAAAAGTTACTCCTACATTTTCAAAAAATAAATATATAAAATAAGGAAGGAAGAGGAAAAAACACAGGAAACAATATAGTTGAAAGAAAAGAAATGGGGAAATATAATCAATGAAATGCCTTCTGACCTTCATTACAGCAGTTACACTTTAAGTTATTAAGCCCTATCTTCTTAAACCTAACCATAATCCCTTTGTTCCCATACTCAATACTTTTTCAATCATCCATCTTAAAAATATCATTATTTTAGGTCTTTATATTTTCAGCAAAAAGTCCAGAATAGGTTCAATACTCTGCAAAAATGTTTGTTATTTTATCTTCCATTGTGAGTTATCTATTTCCAGATTAATTATTAAGATTATAATCTTGCTGGCTAATGAAATGAATGTATGTGTCATAAACATTTTCTTTTACAGTGGTCCAACAATTTTCCTTCTATAACTTTCACTTCCTGGGCTCTAAGATCACCACAGATGGGGACTGCAGCCAAGAAATTAAAAGACGCTTGCTCCTGGGGAGGAAAGCTATGGCAAATTTAGACAGCATACTAAAAAGCAGAGACATCACCCTGCCAACAAAAGTACGTATAGTCAAGGCCATGGTTTTCCCAGTTGCAATGTATGGCTGTGAAGGTTGGACCATAAGAAAGGCTGAACGCAAAAGAATTGAGGCCTTTGAACTATGGTGCTGGAGAAGACTTCTGCGAGTCCCTTGGACTGCAAGGCGATCAAACCGGTCAGTCCTAGAGGAGATCAACCCTGACTGCTCCTTAGAAGGCCAGATACTGAAGTTGAAAGTCAAGTACTTTGGCCACCTAATGAGAAGGAAGGACTCACTGGAGAAGAGCCTGATGCTGGGAAAGATTGAGGGCAATAGAAGAAGGGGACGACAGAGAATGAGGTGGCTGGATGGAGTCACTGAAGCAGTAGGCGTGAGCTTAAATGGACTCCAGAAGATGGTAGAGGACAGGAAGGCCTGGAGGAACATTGTCCATGGGGTCGCGATGGGTCGGACACGACTTCGCAACTAACAACAACAACAACTTTCACTCCCTTTAGTAATAACAATTTTTCTTTATTTCAAATTTGTAATCCATAAACAGGGAGTAAAAAACAAAACAAAAGAGGAACTGTTTTCTCCAGGTCCATAATATTTCAGTCCCTTTCAGCACTCCATACAGTCATATCTCAGTACTTGACTGTTTTGAAACTTGTCAAATTTGATACTTGATCCATTTTGAAGCCAAAAATTTGTCCCAGTACTCATAATTTGTTTGGTATTCGATGTGCAAGCTAGAACTTTTCGGTGTAGGTGCCTCGTGATTTGCTACCCTTTCCAGCTGAAATAAAGGGTGATGTGTTAATCACATGATTTGTTCATTAATCATCATTTTTAGTACTTGTACCTCCAGGAACCAATTAACAAGTACTGAGGTACAACTGTACATGTATAATCATGTGGAACTTCTTTTCCACTTGGCTTTTTATTTAATATAGTCAACAAATCAGCTTCTTTAATAACTTTCAACATTCTTCTAAACATTATCTGCTTATTTAATTCACAAAATACTTTAAATGTGGCAATATTCCAAATTTATCTGTTCCTTTAGTCTGTATTTTAACTTTCTTATTCCAAAATCCCAGTTACCTTTTTGTATTTAATTCTTTTTAAATCCTTATAACTGCTTCTTTCCATTTTACTTTAATCTTTCCTGGATTAAAACGCTTTAGGTGCTGCACTGCTCTGAATGTCTCTTTACACTTTATTTTTTCTACATTATATGTGCTTTGGGAAGCAGATCGGGCAGACCCAGGGTCCTTTAAATAGGCTTTGTGTGTCTTCTTCCGTGACTTTTATCAGGGTTCCCGCAGACCTAACAGTCTTTCTTCTAAAGATCTGTCCCTCCCAACACAAGTGGGCAATCTCATGATGCCTCCTTGTCCAAAGAAGTCCATTAGCTTGGGTGCATCACCTGCCTTTGCATCATCCCTGTTGTTTTGTGAAGAAGTGCTAGTCTGCCATGTTTCCACACAGAAATTCGCCCTGCATTTTCTGATTTTTATGAAAAAAAATTTTCACGTGATTTTTTTTTCAGAATTTGCACAACTGAGGCCCCAATTTTTAGGAAGAGGATTTACATATTTCTGCATTTCTAAAACCACAAAATAACATTGGCCCTTGATACGCTCTTATTGCAAAACTAAACTTGAATGTACTACTTAAAATGTTCAACTAAGCCATGTCTTAGAATGGCACTCACTAGACTTCATTTTCAATAATGTTATCAACTATTAGAGACAGCTATTTATTTAAAATATTATCATAATTCCAAAACCTCCATGTTATTGCTGCTCTATTATTCTTACTGCTCATGGAAAATTTTTGAAGGGAAAATTTGTAATTCATGTAATCTTGGTCACTGAATATCAAATTAGCTGAAGAGTCTGAAAAGCTTTCCTCCAGTGGAAACTAAACAGATTTTTTTTTTAATAATAGATTTCAGTTCATTGGTATATACCTTAATAAACTTTAAACTTTTTATCAAGTTTTACTAATTAATTTGATTTAATTATTTATTTTATTTATTAAATTTATTTGTCACCTGTCTCATTTCAAACGACTCTGGGTGACTTATAGCATAATAAATATTCAGAACCAGGCTTTAAAGCTCTTATAGAAAATCAGGAGAGTGGCAGCAATCTCACTTCAGGGAGTAAGATGTTCCAAAAGGCAGAAGCCATGGCAGAGAAGACTCTTCTGGATGCCATCTGCCGAAATTCCTTGACTGACAGGATGCACAGGATGCTCTCTCTGCCAGTGCGGATAGGGCAGGCCAGTCCCACCAGGATGATATGGTTCCTCACGTAGCCTGGATCCATGCCATGAAGGGTGTTATAGATGTTTACCAACACCTTCAATTGCACCTGGAAGCAAACCAGCAACCAGTGCAGCTCACAGAGCAGTGTTGTAGCATGGGCCACTCTAGAAGCCCTTAGAACTGCCAGAACCTCTGCACTCTGCACCGGCTATAGCTTCTGAATGCTCTTGAAGAGTAGCCCCATGTAGAGCACATTGCTGCAGTCCAAACGTGAGATGACTAGGGCTTGAGTGACTGAGTTGCAGGGACTCAGGATCCAGGAAAGGCCACACATAGTACAAAAAACAGAGTTGTGCAAAGGCCGCTGGAGCTGCAACTGCCACCTGCTCTTTGAGCAGTAATTGCAAGTACAGGAGAATCCCCAAGTTGTCGGCTGGGTCTGTCTGGGGTAGTGCCACCCCATCCAGAAATAAAGATGTTAAAACTCCAGATCTTGAAGCTCCATGCACTAAAAACTACTTGACCTTGCCAGGTTTCAGTCAAAGTCTGTTTCCCCTCATCTAGGCCCCCACAGCCTCCAGGCACTGTGAGAAGGCAGCCACAGTATCATTTGGATCACCAGAGGTGGAGATATAACAGTATCATCAGCATACTGATGATATCTCAATCCATGGTGACGAAGAATCTCACCCAGCAGCTTCATGTAGATGTTAAAGAGGAATGGAGAAAGTCCTGAGCCCTGCAGCCCTCCACAAAGTGGCCGTGGGCTGGAGCTCTCACTTCCCTATCAACACCAATTGGGACTGGCCCCTGAGAAAGGAGCTGATCCAGTGCAAAACTGAACACTGCATTTGCATAAATTTGCATAGTTATGTAATTAAATATATGATTTATTTATATAATTACTGATTTAACTATGCCATTTAAGTTTTATTTTGTTGCATTTAATTGTGATTGACTGCTATCCTACCTTGACTTTTTATGACTTGCTATGAGTTAAGATTGAAATAGTAAATGTATTATATCCTGCCTTTCAGTCAAGCACTCTTTCTTTTTGTATTTTTCCATCCCAGCAATCCTATGAGATAAGTTGGACTAAGAGTTGCTCTCTATATAAGAAATAACTACATCTCTACAGAAATAGAGCACAACAATGATGAAAACTGTTTTGAATGCATTTGGGTCAATATAAAAGGGGGGGGATGACATTGCCATAGGTGTATACTATAGACCACCCAACCAAACAGAGGAAATAGATGAACTTTTTGCTAGTCAGCTAACTAAGGTATGTAGGAAGCACATCACAATAGTAATGGGGGACTTTAACTACCCTGACATCAACTGGGAGACAAACTCTGCACCAAGTGGAAGATCAAACAGATTCCTGACAAACCTAACAGACAACTTTGTCTCCCAAAAAGTAGAGAAGGGAACTAGGGGATTAGCCATTTTGGATCTAATTCTCACTAACAGAGATGAAATGATAGAAGGTGTTGAAGCCATAGGAACCTTGGGAGGAAGTGATCATGCAATATTGGAATTCAACATTATGGAAGCACAAGGACTAGAACACAGTCAAACTAGAGTCTTGGACTTCAAGAGAGCTAATTTCAATAAACTTAGAGAGGGTTTGGGAAGGATTCCATGGATGAGAATCCTCCAGGGGAAAACAACACAAGATGCTTGGGAAATTTTGAAAAGCGAGATAATAAAAGCCCAGTCTAGCACAATACCAACAAAGAGGAAAAATAACAGCTCTCAAAAGAAACCAGCATGGCTGCACAAAGAACTCTCTGATAAATTGAAAGATAAAAAGGACAAGTATAGAAAGTGGAAAGAGGGGCACATAACTAAGTCAGAATATCAGCAAATAGCCCGAGCCTGCAAAGATGAAGTGAGGAAAGCTAAGGCTCAAAATGAACTAAGGCTTGTGACCAAATCAAAAATAACAAAAAAAGCTTCTTTCAACATGTAAAAAACAAGAAAAAAGTGAAGGAAACGATTGGTCCATTAGTGGGTGAAAGTGGCAAGAAGGTGACAAGCAACAGGGAGAAAGCAGAACTATTTAACTCATTTTTCGCATCTGTCTTTACACAAAGGGAAAAAGCAGACCAACCTATTAAAAATAGTGCCATAAAAAACAGAATAGAAACACAAGTTATTTTTTTCAAAGATCCTGGAGCACTGGGGAACTACCAGAGGACTGGAAAAGAGCTGATATAGTTCCCATCTTCAAAAAAGGGAAAAAAAATGGATCCAGGAAATTACAGACCTATCAGCCTGACCTCAATACCTGTGAAGATTCTGGAAAAGATAATCAAACAATGAATCAGCGAACACCTACAGGCAAACCAAGTCATTACTAAAAGCCAACACGGTTTTGTCAAAAACAGATCATGTCAGACAAACCTTATTGCATTCTTTGACCAAGTGACAAAATTAGTGGACCAGCGGAATGCTGTGGATATACTTTACTTGGACTTCAGTAAGGCATTTGACAAAGTAGATCACAACCTACTACTTGATAAGGTAGAAAAATGCAGGTTAGACAGCATCACCACCAGATGGATCCGTAGTTGGCTGACCGGTCGTACTCAGCGTGTGGTCCTCAATGGAACCACATCTACATGGAGGGAAGTGTGCAGTGGGGTGCCCCAGGGCTCTGTTCTGGGCCCAGTGCTCTTCAACATCTTCATCAACGATTTGGATGAGGGGATAGATGGGGAACTCATCAAATTTGCAGACGACACCAAGCTGGCAGGAATAGCCAACACTCCAGAAGACAGGCTTAGGATACAGGAGGATCTGGACAGACTTGAACACTGGGCGCTATCTAACAAAATGAAATTCAATGGTGAAAAAAGTAAGGTTCTACATTTAGGCAATATAGGTATAGTATAGGGGGTACCTTGCTCAATAGTAGTAACTGTGAGAGGGATCTCGGAGTCCTAGTGGACAATCATTTAAATATGAGCCAGCAGTGTGCTGCAGCTGCCAAAAAAGCCAACACAGTGCTAGGCTGCATTAACAGAGGGATAGAATCAAGATCACGCGAAGTATTAATACCACTCTACAATGCCTTGGTAAGGCCACACTTGGAATACTGCATCCAGTTTTGGTCACCACGATGTAAAAAAGATGTTGAGACTCTAGAAAGAGTACAGAGAAGAGCAACAAAGATGATTAGGGGACTGGAGGTTAAAACATATAAGGAAAGGTTGATGGAATTGGGTATGTCTAGTTTAATGAAGAGAAGGACGAGGGGGGACATAATAGCAGTGTTCCAATATCTCAGGGGCTGCCACAGAGAAGAGGGAGTCAAGCTATTTTCCAAAGCAGCTGAAGGCAGGACAAGAAGCAATGGATGGAAACTAATCAAGGAGAGAAGCAACCTAGAACTAAGGAGAAACTTCCTGACAGAACAATTAACCAGTGGAACAACCTGCCTCCAGAAGCGGTGAATGCTCCAACACTGGAAGTTTTTAAGAAGAAACTGGACAGCCATTTGTCCGAAATGGTATAGGGTTACCTGCCTGAGCAGGGGGTTGGACATGATGACCTCCAAGGTCCCTTCCAACTTTATTATTATTGTTATGGTTATTGTTATTATTGTTATTGTTGTTATTATTATTATTATTATTATTATTATTATTATTATTATTATTATTATTATTATTATTATTATTATTATTATTATTATTATTATTATTATTATTATTAAGAGTGAGTGACCTGGCCATAGTCATTGTAACAGTTTCCATGGCTATCAGTAGAATAGAACCTGTATCTCCCTGGTCTTGCCGAACAGCTTATCATTATATCATACTAGCTGTCACATTGATGGCAATATGATGGGGAAAAAAGGATAAAGTTTGTACAGAATTTGCAAATTAATATACAACAAACTTTAAGTTGTCTAGGCAAGAAATGGTAGAATGTAAATTTAATAAATAAATTTATAAATGTGGACTATCCTTTTCAGAATATTCTACTACTTTTTTAGTTCTGTTTTCCACTTGCCTCAAAGCCTCAGCATTTTCACATGCTTACTTACTACATATGCTCAGTACTTGCCCTTTTAAGGTCTTCCCCTTATATTTATTCTTAAAGATTGTTGGTCCTTTTGTCAGCTATGATATACTCCTGAGCCTGCTGATACTTTATCTTGACTGCAATGATTGCATGATGTTAATTTTCCTATATTTATTCCACTAGGGCTTATCTATGTAAGTCAGTTACGCATAGACTCTATCAAGGACTATCAGGTCAGTTCCACTGCGTTTTGAAGAATTTATATGATGACCAGGTAGAAATATCCAGGTTGGAATATGGAGAAATTAAATGGGTCAAAACTGGGAAAAGAGTAGAGCAAAGTTAAATACTGCCTTATTTGTACATTTTATGTAGAATATATTATGAAAAATCCTATACTAGAACAAATAGAAATTGGAATTAAAATTGCTGTAAGAAACAGCAACAACTTTAGATATGCTGATGATGCTGAAAGTAACAAAGACTTAAGGAACCTATCATTTAGAGTAAAAAGAGAGAGTGCAAAACCACTCTGCTGCTCAAAATAAACAATGTCCTCCCATCAAAATTATGTCAACAAAGCAAACCTAATGCAAAAAAGCAAAACAGTGAAATAGAAAGGCTTTATCTTCCTGAACATTCGTAAAAATATAGACATGAAGATATCTATAATGGGGAGAAAAACTATGACAAATGTAGGCAAAATATTAAAAAGTAGAGTCTTCACTCTGACAAGGTTTTTATTGTTTTCCCATTTGCAACTTATAACTGAAAGCTGAAACTGAAAAAAAGATTGATGAAGAAAAAAATGTGGTTCTAAACTGTGGTGTAGGAGAAAATTGTTGAAAGTACTTTGGACCAAAGAGAGAGAAATAATCCAGGACTAAACAAAGTAGTGCTAAAGCTTAATCAATTGTCGACATAAGGTAAAAGCAAGAGTCACTGGAGAAAACCCGGATGCCTTGAAATATCAGAGGCACCTAAAAAAAAGAGGCTGATAGAAAACAAGGCTAGATGCTGGTATTGATGACATGAGCTTACAACAACTCAAAAGAAGGCAATTACAAGCAGTCTTAGGAAAATGATGTTCCTCAGGTCATAAGAAATAGAAGCAACTTGATTGTCTGTATGCAGATCTGCTGTCCTTTCATTATGCTGGGGCATCAGAAACTCGAAGTGTGACTTCCAGTTCCTGTTTGCAGCGCAGGCGGTCGTGCAAAGAGTCTGTTCTCTTCGTTGGCCGGTTTCCCCCTGCCGGTAGACCCTGGACAGGGTCAAAAGTCACCCTGGAGGGGTGACCACCGCTGAGGAGGACACTTGTTGATGGCAGAGGGAGCGGCAGCTCCCTCTGTGGTCCGAGACAGCTCCTTTGGGCCGACGGGGAAAAGATCAGCCATTAACATGGCCGATCATCTAGCTGCTCCAGCCAAAAGTCACAAGAACATCTAAGTGAAAAGAACCACCGTGGGTGATCTGGGTGAGACCTTTCCTTCCCTCTTGGTACCCTATTTACCTCCCTGTGAAACGCTTCTGGAATTATTTCCCTTTTTTAAGAGAAGCGGCGTTCGGATATTTGGGAAAATGAGCTTTGAGAAAAATAATAAATTTTTATTGACTATTTGAGTTGCTGGATTCGGGGATCCTGAAATTTTTTTTCTTGTGAAGATGGATTTTCTTTCTCTTTGCCAGCTTGTCTTTAATTTAAGTGGAAGCCTTTAGGGAGGGAGGTGGAGCTTTTTTTCCCCTCCCCCCCTTCTGAACATTATTGCTTATTTTAAAACTTTTTTCTGCAGTCTGGGCGGCTTCTTGCGGCTTGAAGTTGCAACAAAGTATCATTTTAAGCTGAGACTTTCACTCCCTTTTGCTGGGTGTGTATTCAGACTAAACTTGGCGCGACGCCCAGACACTTGGCTTCACGCCCAGACATTCCTATCTGTGTTGAAACCAGCTGAAAGAAGGTTTTCATTTTTTTCCCTTTGTCCTATTAGTTTAACTGGACTTTACAGTACAAATTATATATTTTAGACATATGGACTTTCTCTCTTTTTTGGATTATTAACATAATAATTGACTTGCAAGGCACCTTTTTTTATTACTACTCTGGATTATAAATTGGATGTTTTATAATACTGACTTTGGTTTTTTCTGCTTTTTCCTTCTTGTTTGACTTGACTTTTTTGCTTTGTTTTTATTTCTGTTTGGATGTTACATTTTATAATATCCCTATTATAGAATTTTTATTGCTGTATTTATCTTCCAAGCTGAATTTTTATCAAAAAATTAAGATTATTTTATTATTGAAATGGAATTTTACCTACAACTTGACTATGGACTCACACTAGAAAAAAATTTGGAACCTAAAGATTTTATTACTATTTTGGATTACAAATTGGATATTTTTTTATAATATTCACTTTGGTCTTTTTTTTGCTTTTTTCTTCCTGTCTGGCCTGACTTTTTTGCTTTTTACTATTCCTTTTGGATGTTATACCTTATAATAATATCTCTACTATAGAATTTTTAGTGTTGTATTTACCTTCTAAGCTGAATCTTCACCAAAAAACTAAGACTATTCTACTATTGAAATGGAATTTTACCCACAGCTTGACTATGGACTTTTACTAGAAAATTTTTTGGAACTTAAAGAACAATTTAGAACGAACATGAAAGAGGATGCTCCAGAGTTAAAAATTGAATCTCAAACTTTGACTGACCAATTTATAGACCAAGGAACAACAGAGGAAGAACAGATCAACCATAAAGAGGCCGGCATGCAACTACATCCACAACTTAACAAGATGGAGGAAATATATTTACAATCTATTGGTGATCGGATGCTGGGAAGAATACATGAATTTAATGAACGTGTGAATGCTAGAATAAATGCTTTTATTACAAAGCTTCAAACTGACTTTCAGATTTCAACTGACTACTTTACAATTGAAACAACACCAGAAGAGGAACCAAACAACACAGAGGAAGATATTACATCACATATACAAATTATGGAGAATCTTGATGACCAAAGGCGGACTCTAACTAAAACATCTACAATCCCAAAAGCAACAGGAATTGATTTCCAAATACGAAGCATCGAAAACGGTGATAACATGGATAAACAATGAATAACTACCATACTGAATAAGACTGATTATGTAGTGCAGACAACATTGGAAAAAAGAGAAGAGGACTATGATCAGACTCAATTGTGGAGAAATATGTACAATCAAATATTAAGATTTGATGATTTAGAGGCTCTTTTGTGGAAACCTGCTTGGCACAAAAAGAAAGCTAGAATTAGGTTTAAAAATGAGTTAAAATTTTACCAGATGGGTTAAAAAGGCTTTTAGAGATTTTGACTGAGTTAATACTACTGAGATGAAAATTATTGATTTGACTATGGTTGGGATGTAATTTGATTATGGTTGGGAAATGTAATACGGAAAAGATGGTAAACAAAAAGTTAATAGATGAAGAAATAGAATATAGACCGGAAATGAAATAAGAAGGTGTCTGGTGGAATAATATGTTTTTTTCTTAAGATATAATGATTTTGATAAGATTAAATTTTAGGTAAGGAGTTAAAAAGGGGTTCTAAAGGATTGATTTATAAAATATATATTTGAAATAGAGTAGAATAAGAGATAGAATTTAATTGGGAAGTATAATAGAATGATTGGAATAATATGTATATTTTAGAAACAATTTAAGGGAAATTGGATACCCGAAGTGTAAACTATGTGTTTATTTAAGGCTAAAAGGACAAGTATAGAAAGTGGAAAGAGGGGCACATAACAAAGTCAGAATATCAGCAAATAGCCCGAGCCTGCAAAGATGAAGTGAGGAAAGCTAAGGCTCATAATGAACTAAGGCTTGCGACCAAAGTCAAAAATAACAAAAAAAGCTTCTTTCAACATGTAAAAAATAAGAAAAAAGTGAAGGAAATGATTGGTCCATTAGTGGGTGAAAGTGGCAAGAAGGTGACAAGCAATAGTGAGAAAGCAGAACTATTTAACTCGTTTTTTTGCATCTGTCTTTACACAAAGGGAAAAAACAGACCAACCTATCAAAAATAGTGCCATAAAAAATAGAATAGAAATGCAAGTTAAGATAGGCAAGAAAATTGTAAGTGAGCACCTGTCCAGCCTAGACGAGTTCAAATCACCAGGACCAGATGGATTACACCCCAAGGTTCTCAAGGAACTGGCAGATGTGATCTCAGAACCACTGAACTATATTTTTCAAAGATCCTGGAACACTGGGGAACTACCAGAGGACTGGAAAAGAGCTGATATAGTTCCCATCTTCAAAAAAGGGGAAAAAAATGGATCCAGGAAATTACAGACCTATCAGCCTGACCTCAATACCTGGGAAGATTCTGGAAAAGATAATCAAACAACGAATCAGCGAACACCTAGAGGCAAACAAAATCACTACTAAAAGCCAACATGGGTTTGTCAAAACAGATCATGCCAGACAAACCTTATTGCATTCTTTGACCAAGTGACAAAATTAGTGGATCAGAGGAATGCTGTGGATATAATTTACTTGGACTTCAGTAAGGCATTTGATAAAGTAGATCACAACCTACTACTACTTGATAAGATAGAAAAATGTGGGTTAGACAGCATCACCACCAGATGGATTAGTAGCTGGCTGACCGGCCGTACTCAGCATGTGGTCCTCAATGGAAACCGCATCTACATGGAGGAAGTGTGCAGTGGGGTGCCCCAGGGCTCTGTTCTGGGGCCAGTGCTCTTCAACATCTTCATCAACGATTTGGACGAGGGGATAGATGGGGAACTCATCAAATTTGCGGATGACACCAAGCTGGCAGGAATAGCCAACACTCCAGAAGACAGGCTTAAGATGCAGGAGGACCTGGACAACACTGGGCGCTATCTAACAAAATGAAATTCAATGGTGAAAAAAGTAAGGTTCTACATTTAGGCAAGAAAAACCAAATGTACAGGTATAGTATAGGGGGTACCTTGCTCAATAGTAGTAACTGTGAGAGAGATCTCGGAGTCCTAGTGGACAATCACTTAAATATGAGCCAGCAGTGTGCTGCAGCTGCCAAAAAAGCCAACACAGTGCTAGGCTGCATTAACAGAGGGATAGAATCAAGATCACGTGAAGTATTAATACCACTTTACAATGCCTTGGTAAGGCCACACTTGGAATACTGCATCCAGTTTTGTCACCACGATGTAAAAAAGATGTTGAGACTCTAGAAAGAGTGCAGAGAAGGGCAACAAAGATGATTAGGGGACTGGAGGCTAAAGCATATCAGGAACGTTTGCTGGAATTGGGTATGTCTAGTTTAATGAAAAGAAGGACTAGGGGTGACATGATAGCAGTATTCCAATATCTCAGGGGTTGCCACAAAGAAGAGGGAGTCAAGCTATTCTCCAAGGCGCCTGAGGGCAGGACAAGAAGTAATGGATGGAAACTGATCAAGGAGAGAAGCAACCTAGAACTAAGGAGAAACTTCCTGACAGTTAGAACAATTAACCAGTGGAACAACCTGCCTCCAGAAGCGGTGAATGCTCCAACACTGGAAATTTTTAAGAAGAGACTGGACAGCCATTTGTCCGAAATGATATAGGGTTTCCTGCCTGAGCAGGGGGTTGGACTCGATGACCTCCAAGGTCCCTTCCAACTTTATTATTATTATTATAAATTGGAATATGGTAATTGTAAGTTAGTTAAGCTTGAAAACAGGAATTGATCGGATATAGGTGAAATATTATTGATAGGTTTTTTTTCTTTGATTGACAAAATAGAGAGGGAACCTTTAAAGAATTAATTTGAACTATTTATGTATGATTATGTTTCTTACCCTCTTCTATGGAGTACCCTATCCCCACGATGAGTCTCAAGCACTTTGTTGTAAAACCAAAAAAATCAATAAAACTTGTTTAAAAAAACAAAAAAAGAAACCGGAAGTGTGCTAAATCAATTATCTTCTCCAGTGTCTACAGCTGTTTTTGCAACACAACCCACTGTTGCATAAGGACATTCTCCATTTGTAAAAGTTTCACAATTGTAGCACTAGGGAGATGGGTTTAAACATGATGGAAAAACCCAGCAACATTATTGTGTGATCACCAGGAAACGCAAAGTGTTTAATGATTGGAAATCATCATGTCTGCTAAAATCTTGTATAAATTATTATCATAATCAAAAGTAATAAAATTGTAGAAACATTTTTGGCATATGAAAATCATTTTTTCATACTAACAATTAATGAAAATTATTTTTAATATTTTTATTGTGTACTCATTGCACACACACACATATAGATAGACATGAAATAAAATTATGCTTGGCTTCACAGATTCAGGAAGATTAAATGGCATATAATTAGATTATAAATGCTTTGCCCAAGTTAGAGAAGACAAAAAACACTGCAGTGAGTGATCTCTTTCATAGCAGAAATTATTATTCTATGAAATTTTATCTCTTAAGTCACATTAAGACTTTGATCTCCATTAAATTAGTGGGGTGAACTGGCAATTTAGCACATCTAAGACAAATCTTCTTTTAAATAGACTCTTTGTTTTTAAACCAGAAGGTTTTGCTCTGGAACTTCAGGATATTATCTTGCAGTTATTTATTGTTTTTGCATTCATCAGTTAGCTCAGATCCAGGCAAACGTTGATACTGTGGGAAGTCAGCCCACCCACTGCCCAAGAAAGAAATATTTTGGGGATATTAAAAAAGCAGAATATTATATTTCCCCAAAGGATCTTAAAGGCAGAAAAGCAGGCCCAGTTTTCTTAAGAGCCCCAGGCAGAGGCCAGGTCTGTAGAAATGCAGATTTGATAATCCTATTTAGAAAGGTTGGAGCCAGGAAGCTAGAAGCTGATGAGATTAGAAAGACAAAGACCCCTAAAATCTATATACCTTACCCAAACTCTAAAGACATGACCTTTAGGACATAATAGGATTAACCCACCACCATCAAAATACCAAATGGAGATGCTCAAAAGCTCAGGTCAAAGTTCATGCCACAGGAACAGGAAACAACCTCAAACACAAAAGCCCAAGAAGGTATAAAAACCCACCACTCCCAGTTACATGTGGTCAACTTTGCCAAAGCCACATTTCTGTCTGGCTCTGCTCTTCAATAAACTACAACCTTCTTTCTAAATCAGTCTCCATTTTGTTTATTTCTGGCTTGGACTGCACCCTGATGAAGATTTTTCTTTCAACAATACAATCCTACATTCTGGCAAAATCTTTAGGGGGCAGACTCTCTATATTTTTTTCTTCCTATTTCTTTTGGTATTAGGCATTTTACTAAAATAAATTGTGAGAATGGTTGTTTTGTTTTACTTTCCAAACATCTTATATTCTAACATTATATATAATGTTGAGAAGAGAAGTAGTGCTATGCTGCTTCCTGCATATGTAACTTCCAGATTTAATTAGAAAGTCATGGTGTATGTTTGACTGCAGTATACCAATTCCAATTAATTCTAGATTCAGGAGGTTAGAGTCTTTCACAGTCTTCCTGCAGTGCCAGTTTGCTACTTCACTGCCTCCATCTCAGTGGTTCAGGTTCAGCAACAAGTCTCCCAATAACTGTTAATGTTGTGATTAGATGAAGGGCAGAGAGGTAGCCTTCAAGAGCAACCTCTTGCTCTTGAAGCTATACTAATTATACAGAGAACTTCAATAACATGCAAGAAGCAGGAACCGGTGAGAAAGTGTGTGTGTGTGTGTGTGTGTGTGTGTGAGAGAGAGAGAGAAGATTTGAAGCTAAATTGTAAAACTACTTGCTGATTAGAATTAAAATGATCTTGACTGAATGAAAATCATAAGGCATTAAAAGGGCATGCTTTGCTTTAAGTGCCCCAGAGCAAGTTCAAAGTTGTTCTATGGCCCTTGAAATACCAACCACTATTTAATTAAGGGTACTCCAACTGAAAAGCTTCTTCTATGTTATTTTTGCTTCATGGGTCCCTGCTATTGTTCTTTTACATTTTCCCTTTTGCTTTCAAATGATTGCACTTTTCACTATAGACACTTTTTATTAGCTAGCTGAAAAGGAGAATCTTATCAGTCTTTAGTCCATGTATATAAAACAAATCTGTTGACAAACAATTGTACCTGAAATCTCTAGTTGCCCTTGAAATACTGTTCATATCATTTCTCAACTTTTAGACAAATATTTTTCTGTAAAAGATAAAATTATTTCCTATACAATTTTTTGCTAAACTAAATTGTCTGATACATTATATGTGTCAGCCTGTTGGGCACAATACAACAATATAGCAGGTCAGAAATATCAGCTGAAGTACTAAACAGTGCTTTCAGAAGTGTTTCCTCATAGAGAGATTATTATGACTCAGCAGTACTATATTATCAATGTTATTCACTAGCTGCAATGATAATCATACCTTCTCAGTACAAAACCAAGTAATCATCTTATCATATGCCTACCTTTCATCCAGTTTCTCATGAAAAAGTTATTTAAAAAAATTATTAGTGGGGGCAGTGTGACCATAGCCAAAATTACACCAGAGAAGGACTAAGGTCTCTGGAAGTGTCTGAGTGCTGCTCCTAGGGTGAGAACCTAGGAGCGGTTAGTATATTAGGTGGATTTCTCTCTTGGATGGTTGTTGTGCATGTGGTGGTGGGGACAGGAGAGATGGGAGCCCTGCTACTGCTGAGAGCTTAAGCTATAGCACAGTGTGGGTTCCCTTCCTCACCCCCCCCCCCCGGATATCTGAGGAAGTGTATGAGAGTGGTTTGGGGGAGATGGCAGAGCCCTTGGCTCTAACAAGAGGGAGGTTGGGAAGGGAGGGGATGATTACCTTGGGGGATATGGTGCGGGACAATATATTAGAATGGTGACTACAGGAACCAATGTACAGGCTGTTACAGGGGAAGACACCCCTGATGTCTTGTTTCAGCCCCCTGAGCTGAGTCAGTTCCTGGACAGCATATTCTCAGAGGTCCTGAGGTTCGGCTGTTGCTCATGAATGCCATGTTGGTCAATAATAAGTCTACCCTTATTCAAGATCTTATTGAGGGAGAAAGAGCTGAACTGGCATGCATCACCAAGACCAGGTATCAACTCTAGAAATGAGCATGGCTGCAGCCATTTTCCTTCTCATTGTAGGTTGCCACATAGAATGGAGGGAGGGGAGTTGCCCAGGTGCTTCATTAGTCAAAATAATCTTCTGTCCCATGGGAACCAAAGTCATCGGCTGCTCCCGAGACTAGGGACTGGGCGTTGCATAAAATGCCCACCAAATAATCATATTGGAGAATGTAGTTGCTTGCATAGCTTTTATGGGTGGGACATTTAACTTTGTATTGGAAAATTGTTACTTGTGTATCCAGACTTGGCTTCTCTCTTGACTATGTTGATACTTTGTAACTAATAAACATGTTCTTTGAGGAATATGCAAGCCTCCAAGTTCTCCTTTATTCGTCTCTGTCTATCAGAACCATAACATTAAACCAAGTCTCATAAAACTTTGTTTTCTCGGGGTGCTGGGCCCCAACCACTTTTGGGAGAGCAGTAAAGACTCAGCGAAGATTCCAAATGGAGAAGAGTGAAACCGCTGCTAGCTGCAACAGAACTCCGGCTGTTGGAGCACAAGCTGGTGCTCCAGCCACTGAGGAGGCATCACTGGCAGGGGCTCGGCCAAAGGCCAGGTTAATCCAACCTGGGAAACTGGTACTGCAGAAACTCTTTGCAGCTGAACCAGTCCTTAAACATCCTGACCCTGAACAATAATTCATCATTCAAGCCATTCTCTTACAAAAAAACCACAGGGGGGGATTACAAACCCTGTGCGTAACTGACATCGAGAGGAGGTAGGCTGTTTGGGAGAAAGAGGCCTTTGCAGTTCATTGGGCATTGCTAACATGGCATCATTTCTTGGAAGGGGGAAAATATCTTTTGAGGTGTGGACTGATCACAAAAATTTGGAGGCTCTGAAAACCTCCCGCAAATTATCCAGAAAACAAATTTGGTGGGCTCAGTACTTCAACCGTTTTAATTTCATCTTAAAATATTTTCCACAGGGTAAGATTTTTTTGGCTGATGCCTTATCTAGAATGCCCCATTTCAAGAGCCATTGAAAGGAAGTAATTAACTCTATTATTCCTCTGCCACAATCTGCTTCTCAAATAACAACCAGATCGCAAACACAGAGACCACCTGCCGGTCTTGACAATCACTTACTGAAGGAACTAAAGGAGAAGTTAGAGACTGATGCCTGGTTCAAAGACAACAAATCTCTTTTAACCCTAAGGGGGGGACTGGCTTGGAAGGCCTCTAAATTATACCTCCCAGATGGCCTCAGACTCCAAGCACTTCAGCAGAGTCATGACGCTAAGCAGGTGGGTCACTTTGGATTTTTGAAGACATTGCATCTGGTGCAGAGGCAATTCTGGTGGCCAGGAATGAAAAAAGACATTGAGAGTTATATTAAGAGTTGTGCCACCTGTGCTGCCATGAAGAGACATCCTGGAAAAACCCCAGGATGGCTGCAACAAGTTACTGATCCTTCCCAGCCTTGGGATATGGACTGTGCTTGATCTGTTTTCCAAACAAGCACATTTCATCACTTGCTCAGGACTTCCCTCTGCCCAGAAGCTAACCAAGCTGTTTTTGAAACACATATACCGACTCCATAGAGCCCCAAAGTGGATTATTTCTGACAGAGGTCCAATTTACTGCAAAGTTCTGGAGGGAGTTCATTAAACTGATTGGGTCCACCTAGGGGCTTTCATCAGCTTTCATCTGAGTACTAATGGAGCTGCAGAAAAAAGCTAACGCAATGGTGGAACAGTACCTCAGATGCTATGTAAATTACCAGCAGATTAATTGGGCTGATCTCCTGCCTTTCGCAGAGGTAGCCTACAATAATACTGTGCACAGTAGCACTGGACTCACCCAACTTAAAATAGTAATGGGTCGAGGACTTCCGGTTTTGCGCCCATAGCGCATGGCTGTGCGAGAGCAGACCTCCGCTCCCCACGGCTAGTTTTGTCCTGCCAGGGGAACCCTAGATGGGTCTGAAGTTGCCCCAAAGAGGTGACCATGAAGGAGGGGCACTCTGTTGATCATGAAGCAACAGCAATCGCTTTGATTGATTTGGGGGAAGCCCTCCGAACCCGACAGGAGAAAGGCTAGCCACATGCCAGCATCTAGCCCAAGCTACCTGCAGCCAAAATCCAAGAGCATTAACCAGAACAACGGTGAACAGCATGCTTGAAATTGGTGAGAGTATTTGATCTTCTCTCCCTTATTTTGCAACTAAGTCCCTGGGAAAGACCCCCAAAGCAAAAAACCTCCAAAGGGGAGGGGAGGGGACTACATTCCCATTCCCCCATAGACGGAAGTGGCGAATTAACCTTTAAGGAGGAAAGAAATATATTGAAATTAAATTTAAAATACTACAATCTGATCAAACTTGGAAATTAAAACAAACTGCTAAGATTATATTCTAAAGGATTTTGATGAAATTATAAAAAAAAGAAAAATAAGAACTTCTTGTCTGAAAGAGTTGGAAAACAAATATTTGCTGACATCTAGTGGACAATTAGAATATAGCACATTAAAGATAATGCCCAGAAACAAAGAAAAGTCTGTTCCCATGAACTCTAATAACCTTTAAGAAGATAGTTGCTAGGGAACAAAGAAGAGATTGTATACTGGGCCAGCTATAAGATTAGAAAGTGTTTGGAGGAAAAGAAATACTTTGATTGTGGTCTAAATTTATGAACTGTTTAAAAACTTTGATCTATGACTAATTTTTGAGAGGGAAAGTTACAGGAAGGATTTAAGGTGGCTAAATATATTGAATTGCAATTCTGACTGGTTGACAATTGACTCCTGAAAGAAATAATTGTTATAAAATATTGATTTTACTGAAACATTGACCATTGAAAATTACAGTGGATTATAAAAATTATATATAAAGACAAGAACTATACAAAATTGGACTGTTTGGATTTTGAGTTTTTGGTCACCTTGACAAGGCTAATTACAGAGTCTATGGCACTTATGATGGATTAATCGAAAGGGGGAGATAACACGGATATGACATATTCATCAAAAAATGATAGAAAACCACACTTAATATCTATTCTTGCAGGATTCAGCTGGAAAGATCAAAGACCTCTAGAAGCAACATTTCAAGACAAGACAAATACTTTCCAAGAAGAAATTTATGCAATGCTACGAGAGATACAAATCACAATACTCTAAACCATGAGGAGATTAAACATAACTTTGATAACATAAATGAATACACTTCTAACTTAAATTTACAATAAAAAAACATCCAAAGAATGATGGTAAAGAATGAACAAACAAATGAGATAACAGAATGTGAACTAGAAAAAAATGACTTAATTGGCGAAGTCACAAATGAAGGGAATTATAACTTAATACAAACAAGAAAAAACAAGATTTGTATACAACAATAAATATGGAAAAGATACCTTATGCATTAGAATGTCAAAATAAACCTGAGAAGAAAGAAGACTTAATAAAATGGACACTGCTAGGAGAATCACTGTTTGGGAGACAAAAAGCATACATCTTACGTATTATGTATCCTCTACTCCTAACAACAAATACAAAAATACAAGAACTGTTTGACAAGTCAAAAATATTAATTTAGAAAACAATTTGGCAAAAGAAGAAGATTAGAGACATGCTAATCTTGACTCATCCTACCAGATGGAATATTGACTTGACTCATCCTACCAGATGGAATATTATACGAGCAAACACTTGTTTTAATATGGCTAAATAAACAAATAACTTTGGTTATAAAGGGGCTTTAGAATAAGTGGGATAAGAAATATAAGTAATATAGGGCTTCCGGTTCCGGATCGCGGCAGACGCAGTCGCACGGAGAGCCTCGTCTCTCCACCGGCTGTTTTTCCCTCCGCCGGTAGACCCTTAATCGGGTCGAAAAGTCACCCTGGAGGGGCGACCACCGTTGAGGAGGCCCTTGTTGATGGGGGAAGGGCGGCAGCTCCTTCCTCTGTCCGAGCCAGCTCCTTAGGGCCGTAGGAGAAAAGATTGCCCAGTAAAATGGACGATCCCTTCGCTGCGCCAGCTGAAAGCCAGAAGAACAGCTAAGCACAAAGAACCCCCGTGGAGAATCCGGGTGAGACCTTTCCTTTCCCCTCTTTCCCTAATTACTCTCCTGTAAAAAACTTTTGAATTTGAATTACTTCACTGCTGTGAGAGAGCAGCGTTTCGGCACTGTGGGAAAAACAGCTTTGGAAACTGAAAAAAATAAAACAGCTAATTTTTTATTGACTATTTAACTCTTGGAATACTGAGGGATCCAGAAAATATTTCTACTTTTGAACATTACTATTATAACCACGCTATTTACTATCCTGGAGATGCCTTTCTTTTTTACTTTTTTAATGTGAAAAACAAAAAATCTATTAATTTGGAAAGAAAGACTTTACAGCCTACTGAGGACATCTTGTGACGGAAAGTGTTACTGCAACTGTATATCTTTTTGCTGGAGGATGTCTCTGACCTTCAAAGGATGATAAGGGTAAAGATAACTTGAAACAGCTGGGTGGTGATTTTGTCTACTAGGAATTGGAGGTGAATATTTGTTGACTTTTACTAAATATAGCCTTCCCTAAAAGATTAAAAGATCTTTTCACCACTGAAATGGAGGAATCTTACCCACAGCTTGATTATGAACTTATACTGGAAAAAATCTTGGAAGCTACAGAGTACATGAAATCTTACTCTCAAATTTTAATAGATCAAGTTATAGGCCGAAGAACAATAGAGAAGGAACAGAGTAACTCCAAAGAGGCCTTTAAACAACATATACAACCTAAAGAGATGGAGGAACCATACCTACAACCCAACTATGAACTTATACCGGGAGAAATTGTGGAAACTATTGAACAAATCAATTTTACACAACCCCATATACAATTTATGGAGAAGCCTGATGATCAAAGAATAACTTTAATTGAGATGTCTGAATTGTCAAAAACAATAGAGACTGACACCCAGATACAAGTTACTGAAAATTGTGATAACGTGGACAATCAACTAGTAATTACAACATGGAATAAAACTGACTACACCATTCAAAGGCCACTAGAAGAAAGGGAAGAGAACCTTGACCAGTCTGAAGTGCTGAGAAATACCTTTTTTCAAATATTGTGGTTTGATGACGTAGAAGCCTTATTATGGAAACCGGTGTGGCACAGAAAGAAACCTAGAGTTAGATTTAAAAATGTGTGTTAAAATTTCATTCAATGGGTTAAAAAGGCTTTAGAGATTTTGACTGATTCAATAACTAACGGAGTACGTGAATTCTGTAAGAGGATATCATTTGTAATAATATTTTGTTTCAGATATGATAATTATTTGGAGGGGTAAACTTTACTTAATGGGTTAAAAAGACTTTCTATAGATATAGATTGATTGATAGAATATATATTTAAAATAGATAGAAATGTATCTTTTGGACTGATATTTTTATTTCAAATAAGATAATTATTTTGTAATAGAAGGAGAATAAGAGGGATTGGTAATAAGAGAAGAAATGGTATTAATAAATAAAACATAAGAATGTTATTGTGGGAATAATATATTCATTTTAGATATAATTATTATGTTAGGGAAAAGGGAAATGAGGGATACCCGAAGTGTTAATAATATGTTTATTTAAGGCTAATTGGAATATGGTAACTGTAAATTAGTAAAGCTTAAAAACAGGATTTGGATCTTTATAACTGAAATGTGATTGATGTCTGACTGGATTGCTTGAACTCTAATTAGAAATATATTAATTTGAATATGTAATATTATATGAGGGAAATAGAGAGGGAACTTGTAATGAACTAATTTGAGCTATATATTTATGATTTTCCTTTTGGATGTTTGATGTACCCATCTCCACGTTGTTTCCTAAGCACCTTGATGTAACCTTCCCATCCTTATAAAAATCTAATAAAATATATTTTTTTTAAAAAAGAAATATAAGTAATATAGTATTTTTTGATAAGATACAAAATGTAAAAATATTGGGATGATGTAAGTGAAGGAAAAGTTTGAACTTTAAAGAGAAATTAAGTTTGAAAAGATTTAGGATTAAGGAATGATTGAAATATTAAAAATTATATTTGTTTTAATGCTGAAGAAGGAGAATATTATTGGGAGAAGAGAGGATCGGGGAAATATATTATCAATTGAAAACTAATTATGGAAATATAAAAATTAATATTATTGACTGTTAATTAACTATTATTGATTGTATATATATATTTTAAAAAATCATGAACCAAGACAACACGCTGTACACCAGGCACTAAGGTTGTTATTGTAAAAAAATCGATAAAACTTTTATAAAAAAAATAAAAATAAAATAACGGGTCGAGGTTTTGTGCCTATGCCTGAGTACCCCCAGGAGCCTCCTACTTCCCAGACTTTGGATCAATGGGTGACATCCTTTCAAGCGGTTTCGGTGAATGTGAAGAAAGCATTGACCAAGGCCACCAAGGTTTACAAGGAGCAAGAAGATAAACGACGCTCCCCTCAGAAACCTTTTCAACAAAATATTTAAGGTTAAAGTTACCCAGCAGAAAATTGGGGCCAAACTTCCTTGGTCCTTTTCCCATCACTAAGATCATAAACTCTGTTACAGTGGAATTGAAACTTCTGCGATTGTTGGGAAAAGTTCACCCTGTGTTTCATTGTAGTCTATTAAAACCTGTGTCAGAGTCCTCTTTAAGACCTATCTCAAAGAAACCGCCGGGTCCAATAGTGGTAGAGGGGAGAGACACATTATGAAATAAAATGAATTCTTGATTCTAGGCTGTACAAGGGAAAGTTACAGTACCTCGTTCAGTAGAAGGACTATTCCCTGTCAGGAGCTACATGGGTGAAATGTACCAATGTGAAAGCAGATAGATTAATAAAAAAGTTCTACGATAAATATCCTCACAAGCCTCGAGGAAATACTTGACCTGCTTTTTGTTTCCCCTACAGGAGACTCTTTCTTTTTGAGAGGGGTCAACTGTCAACTCTAGAAATGAGCATGGCTGCAGCCATTTTCCTTCTCATTGTAGGTTGCCACATAGAACGGAGGGAGGGGGGTTGCCCAGGTACTTTGTTAGTCAAAATAATCTTTTGTCCCATGGGAACCAAGGTCATCGGCTGCTCCCAAGATTAGGGACTGGGCATTGCTTAAAAAGCCCGCCAAATAATCATATTGGGGAATGTAGTTGCTTGCATAGCTTTTATGGGTGGGACATTTAACTTTGTATTGGAAAATTGTTATTTATGTATCCAGACTTGGTTTCACTCATGACCATGCTGATACTTTGTAACTAATAAGCATGTTCTTTGAGGAATTTGCAAGCCTCGAAGTTCTGCTTTATTCATCTCTGTCTGTCAGAACCATGACACCTGGCTGATCCCAGAAGAGGGTGTTCCCCTCTGAGATGTGTCCAGCTGGGCTTTAGGGTTTGGCACCAGCCAAGACCCCAGGGCAGGGGAGGTAGGGTGGCAGTGATCACCAGAAAGTCTTTTTTGTCCTTCAGAGACCTTGCTTTTCAAGTTTCTGGTTGTGAGACCCTGTTTCTGAAGTTTAAGTCACAGGATTAGTTGGGAGTGTTGCTAGTATACCAGACTCTCTGCTGTGCTGCAATCTCCCTTCCTGAGCTACTAGAGGCCATCTCATGGCTGTCAGTGCAGTTCTCCAGATGTATGGTTCTGGGAAACTTCAATCTGCCACCCCTGGGTTTGGCCTTGGAAGCAGCCTAGGAGCTCATGGATGCCATAGTGACCATGGCCCTATTCCAGATTATCTTGGGCCCAACTTGAGACCGCAGTCACACACCAGGTATGATTTGCTTTTGGAGGAGTGGCTCCTTTCCTGACTCTCCCCATGGTTCAGGAAATGGTTAAGAGATGTCTAGAGCACCATTGAAGGAAAACTAAGGATGTCGCTGACTAGATACAACTTAGACCTGCTATCAAGGCCTACCTCATGGTGGTAAGAGTGGTGAAATAGCATTATTTCTTCACCCTTTTTGTGTCTACAGAGTGTCACCTACAGGTACTGTTTTTGGTCATGTGATCCCTCCTGGGACATGTGATCATCTTCAGGGTTGTGCAGAAGAATTTGTCTAATACCTTAATGGACAAAGTTACTCAAATTCATTCTCAGTGTGAGCCCATGCATGATGTAAGTCCATGTGAGATGTCTGGGGAGAGGTCTTGTATCAAGACTGATTTGCATTTTCACCTATATTCCACTTCGCTCACAGCTTGACAAAGAAAAGGGAGGAGGGGGGATGGAATGCAAGGGTGGAGGCAATTGCATCTGAGCATTGTCTGTTCCCGTGAGAAAGTGCTCCAACACAGGGACACAACAAGCAGGTAGACTAGTGTGACTCAATGGCTCCCATAACAAAATGAACAGAAGTGATTGGTGAATGTAATGGGCTGTGGGTGGCCCATATGGAAAGGGGGGGGATTAACTATGCTAGCTTTTGCACAGGAAACCCAGAACTGGTTTCACTTCGTCTGTGCCAATATGGTATATGGGACTCGGGGAAGCAAATCGAAGGTTAGGCGAGCAGCCGAGTGGGATGACCCAGCCGAGTGGAAATTCCCAACCAAGCTCTCAGTTTGTCAAGGTAGAAGTTGAGGGAGAGGTTCAGTGGGCTGGAAGTCCAGGGAACCACCTCACCAAGGGTGGCGATCATGGAAGTCAGGATAGGGGCCATGAAACCATTGTCCACCCTGTCTCCTCCCATCCTGCAGTCGATGTTGTCAACCCCACCTGGGCAGTGGGAGCCCCTCCACCAAGGGCTAGTGGCTCCCATCCCTGCCACTGGGCAGGTGCCAGCACATGCAACCCCAGCAGCAGCCTGGGTTCCCACTCGGGTACCCCTGGCAGCAGTGGGGTTGTCACCTGGAGAACTGACTGCCACCTCCCCAAGTGGTCCAGTTCGATCAGTGACCTAACAACTTGGCCTATTTCCTGACCCAGTTCTGGAACTACATTGAGCGCCACAGGGCTAAATACCCAGATGAGTGTGCTTGGGTCAATGCTGTTACATCCAATCTGGAGGGCAATGCAGTGGGATGGCTGGTGTCTTTCCACAATGAGGGGGCTCTGGAGCTGCAAGACCTAGATGCTTTCATGCAGGCATTGTGGGACAGATTTGAGGACCCCACAGCAGTGCAGCATGCAGAGACCCACATCTGCTCCCTATGGCAGGGCAAGTAGCTGGTAGCAGAGTACATCCAAGATTTTCATAGTCTGGCAGCTCACCTAAGAGACTGGCCTGAGCACATGCTGGTCTACCATTTGCAGGAGGGGCTGAACAAGGAGCTATATCACAACTGCCTGCCCTGGGGGGGTGCCCTGTGACTTTCAAGCCTGGTACCAGTCAGCCACAAATGTGGAGCTCGATCTGATGGAGTAACAGGAGCATGTTGCACATGAGAACCAGCCTCATCAAATGCCCGAGAGATGCCCAATGTCCCATGAAGGAAGAGGGGGAGTGACCCCTGCCAGGGGGAGAAGCCCCATAGGAGCCCAGGAGCATGTTTCTGATGCGGAAAGGAAGGCCAATGAGCAGCCAATTGCTTTATGCCATGGCCTGCATCTAAATCGTGAACCCCAGCCCAATTGAAGCCAAAAAAAGCCACCTGCGAAGCAGAAAGAAAAAGCATGGGCAGCTCAATAGGTCGTGGAGGACTTTCCCCATTCCAGTGAAGGGGAGGGAACTCTGACCCATGACAAGCCTAGCTTGTTCTTCTATGAGAGTGACAGTGAGAGGAAGATGACCTGATGGTAAGTGGCACCATCATCCCTATAATTATCCAAGTGGAGATTTTTGTGCCCCCCTTGGGAGTAAGGGGGGCCCTCACAGCCTTGCTGGACTTGGGGTGCACTCAGTGCCTAATTAGCCTTCAGGCAGTGGAGAAACTAGGACTGAGGCTGAGTAAGCTAAGGCAGCCCATGGAATTCACCCAGTTAAATGGTTCCCTTATGGGGGGGAGAACCAGCAACTCGCCTAACAGAGCCAGTGAGCCTCAGGGCTGGAACCCATGTAGAGACTATCCATTTTATTGTGGCTCCTGGAATGATCGAAACCTTGGTTCTAGGACTAGCCTGGTTGATGAAATGGAATCCATCAGTAGATTGGGAGAGCAACAAGTGGCAAATGAGGAAGAAAGCAGCTAGCCAGCAGAAGCCAACAAAATTGGCGACTGCCAGACATGAGCTGGCAATTAGGAAAGTGAAAACGGAGTCAACAAATACATTAAAGGGAAGTAAGGAGTTAGCTCATTCCTTTTGAATACTGTGACCTAGCAGAGGCATTCAGTGAAAAGGAATCAGACAGACTCCTGCCTCACAGACTATGCTATGCTGCGTCCCATCCTCAGTGTCACTGGCTGACTGGATGGATATCTAAAAGCCACATGGCCCACTGTGTGTGAGGCACTAACAAAGCTAGAGAAAGCCAAAAAAGGCAAGCAGATTGGAAAAGGTCCTCCTAGAGGGAATTCAGAGTGGGGGATAAGGTGTATCTATCCACAAAGTATCTAAACCTGAGGCAACCTTGCAAGAAGTTAGGTCCCAAATATATAGGGCCTTTCCAAATCATTTGGATCATGAATCGTGTCATGGGGGAGCTAAAGTTGCCAAAAAGCCTCAGGCAGGTCCATCCGGTATTTCATTGCAGTTTTTTAAAACCCATTCGCAAATCTGGCTTGAGGCCAGTCAAAGAACTACTTCCTCCTCCCATTCTAGTTAAGGGAGGGAAGAGGGGATGGAATGCGAGGGTGGGGGCAATTGCATCTGAGCATCTGTTCCCATGAGAGAGTGCTCCAACCCAAGGACACATCGAGCAGGTGGACTAGCGTGGCTCACTGTTTCCCATAACAAAATGAACAGAAGTGATTGATGGACATAATGGACTGTGGGTGGCCCCTAGGGAAAGGGGGGAATTAACTATGCTAACTTAGACAGGAGCTGGTTTCACTTCATCTGTGCCAATATGGTTTATTCAGTAAAGTTTATACTCTTGGTAAAATAATGTTCCAGGAGTTTCTTTTTCTGGATCCGCCAACTGGACAGTTGATATCTTGCCCAGTTATCTAGGAATGGTTTGACCCTGTGGGTCCTGATGAAGTGAGCACAGTCCTCCATGCTGGATGTTATGGTTCCGAAGGAAGATGCTTTTCAAAGAAACATGAGGCATTGTTTTCCTTTAAGAATCTTTTTATGGCAAACTTAGCTTCGGCACATACATAAGCGAAGCCAAAATCTGAACCCTCCTACTTCATCCCACAGTATCTGCAGCACATTCCCCTCCCTCATTTGACAGTCATTAATCACATTCCCCAATTAGTTTAAAGTGTGAACTCTCCCTCCCATTCCCTAAAGCGCTATTTTTTATCTCCTCGTATTTCATCCAGCTTTGAAGATGCTCTGCTGACATATTGTTACGGCTAACTAGTTCTCAAGCACATTCTTCTACTCCCCCCTCCATGCTATCTAATAGTGGCTCTAAAGTAATACACAGGTTAAATAGTAAATGTCTGCATCCACATATAATGTCAGGCAAAACATTCGATGTTAGCAGCCTTGACACTGTCAGTGCTACCACCTGCCAGTTAAAACCTTGTCTTTCCTGAATGATGAAAGCCTCCAGGATGGTGCCTAGTAGGTATGTTCAAGCAGTGATTAATACATCACTTCAGGAGGGAACATTTCTGGAGTCTTTTAAGGAAGCCCTGGTTTACCCCCCTCCTCAAAAAACCAACACTTAACCCCACCTGCCTGGACCATTTCAGTCCAGTTTCCAATCTTCCCTTCCAGTCTGTGTGGATAGGAAGTAAGAGATCCAGCCCTCAGCTGCAATTCTGTGGCATGCTGCAGGGCTTGGTACTCTCTTCACTCCTCCATCTACAAGAACCCACTGGGTGAGATCATCCATCACCATGAGTTGAGATACTTAGCTGTATATCTCCAAGTGATGCTGTTGATGTCCTCTCGAAATGCCTGGGGTCTGTGAAATCTGCATGGGGGACAACAGGCCTCAGCTGAACTCTAGCAAGACTGAGTGATTTGGGGAGCATCGAGCTTCAAGGTATGGGACTTTAACATCTTTAGTTCTGGATGGGATGGCACTACTCCAGACAGACCCAGTCTACAACTTGGGGATTCTCCTGGACTCAAAAATCCTGCTTGAAGAGCAGGTGATAGTTGTGGCTAGGAAAATCTTTGCACAACTTTGTTTTGTGTGTCACTTGTGGCCTTTCCTGGATCAGGAGTGCCTTTGCTCAGTCATTGAAGTACTAGTCACCAGGCTGGTTCCTGGTCTGCTTCCAGGTGCAATTCAGGGTATTGGTCATCACCTTTAAAGTCCTGCATGGCATGGGTCCAGCCTATTTGAGGAACAATTTCACCCCGACAGGAGTGGCCTGCCCCACCCGCAGCTGCAGAAGGAGCATACTGCACATCCTGTCAGCCAAGGGATTTTGTCTGGCAGGATCCAGGAGAAGGAACTTCTCTGCCATGGCTCATGCCCTATGGAACATGTTACCCACCGAGGTGACTCCCACCCTCCTGACATTTCAAAAGATCCATATGGTTCTGCCATATGGCTTGGCGTACCAATGGGGGAGCTTCTTATGGATGTGGTTGACTAATTAAAATTTAACGCTGCCTTCCCCATGTGTCCAGCTCCCTTCTTTGCTATCTTGTCTCCTTGATTTTATCTGTTAATGTTTTTATTTGCTGTGTTTTTATAATGGATGGTTTTAATGTTTTTCAATGTTTTTATTTATAAGCCACCCATAGTCATTGGATACAAGATGGACATCAAATAAATTTTATAAATAAATAAAAGTTGACTACAATAATATAAATGTCTGAATGGGCCTTTTATGACACTGTGGGAAGTCAGCCCCCCAGAGAAGGAAATATTAAAAGAGCAGAAAAATATATTTCCTCAAAGGATCTTAAAGAGGCAGAAAAGCATGCCCAGTTTTTCTTAATAGCCCCAAGTCTCCCTCCCCCAAGCAGAAACCAGCTCTGTAGAAATGTAAACCATTCAGGAAGGTTGGAGGGCCCCAGCTAGAAGCTTAGGAAGACAAAGACACCTAAAATCTACATACCCCACCCCACAGGACATAATAGGATTAACCCACAGATGCCAAAGGGCACACTCAGACTCAGGTCAAAATACATGACACAGGAAATACAAAGCCTCAAACAGGAACAGGAAACAACTCCAAACAAAAGGCTCCAGAGGGTATAAAAACCCACTCCCTCTTTTCTTCCAGAGCCATCTTTCTCTCTGGCTCTCCTCTTCAATAAACTACAACCTTCTTTCTAAAACAGTCACCATGTTGTTTATTCCCAGCTTGGACTGAACCAATGATGAAGACTTTTCCTTCAACAACACTTTCAGGGAAAACATTCTGAAAATTGGAAATAGTATATCTGGAGACATCTGGTTGAGAAAGTAAAATGAAAAAAGAGTGATGTGGAGGGAGAAGACAGAGAAAACTAATGAAATACATTTAAGCTGAAGCTACAGTGATGATTCTAATAATTCTTTGTGGTTCAATACACTCAAATCTTTAAATTGAAAGCAATACCAAAAGAATAGTTAACTATGACCTGATTATTCCTTTTGTTTTAACCCAGTCTTGTCCTTTGGAAGATGGATTTATTTGCTACCAAATTCTTATTCCTGTACTGTGACATTATTAATAAACACATATATCCTGAATTTACCACAATATATCATCTTTTGACATCAACATAATTACTTATTATAATCATTGAGAATTTTTGCCATTTGGATCAAATAGTTTGAAGCATGCAAAGCTGAATGGGAAATAAAACACACACAGAAGGTGATAAGTAACAATCTACTTTGAAATCTAACCCCATTCACTACAGACAGCATGTGTTTAAGCTAAATTGCTCCAGTTAGTTCTATCCCAGCTTCAACAAAATTCTCTTTCAATTATGAATAGCAGGAAACTTGAGAACCACCTGCACTGCTGATTTAGCTAGTTTTATAACAAAAAGGCAATAATAAAGGTGCAAGAATATGAGGAAGAAAGAATAGTGTAATGAATTAGAAATTTTGATACATGAACCAACAACTCTCTAAAATAATGCAAATGACCAGCTGTCTGCAAGGAATATAAATCCTTTCATTCCATGCCATCCGGTCAGAGCTGAAGAAGCTTCTTGGATGAGAAGTGAAATGTCCTCAAAGAAAAACAAGAAAGTCCAGTTGCCTCTGAAAAAGCATCTTTTGGACAACCATGACCTGGATGACTGAGAATCTCCATAGACATGTCTATATAAATTGACTGACTGACTGACTGAATGAATATCTTCCCTAAGTTGAGTCTCTGGAAAAGCTGATATCTTGCAATTAGTAAACTTGTATGAATCTTCAAATTTTTTCCATGAGCTTGGTTTAGGAGGGCTTTATTTCTAACTTTATTTTTATCAGGTACTCATGAACATAGCACAAGTGAGAGATAAGGATAATTGTTTTCTATAGCATGTTCACAGAATGGAACATGCTACAGAACAGAACATAAATGTCAGTGGGTGTTCTGATATTCTCTCCTCTGAATGAAGACAAATCAATAACGTGGAGTGCTTTTTCATAGTCTTGGAAATCTAGTGATATTAATTCTATGAAGAGCTACAACAAAAGTTATATATCTAAAATTGAAATCCCCAGCAATATACACTATCCTTTATAAAGGCTTCAGTTGAAAACAGGAATAACAAAGCCTAGCATTAGCCTTGCAGGAGCTTAGTGATTGCTGCACAAGAGCAGGCAATTGATGTTTCTTTTTCCATAAAAGAAGAGAAAAAGGAAAAAAAGGAAAAGAAACATGGTAATTATAAGAGAGTGGACAGCACTGTATAATTACAGAAGTTCAGATAATAAGGGTAATCAAATCTCATACCTCAAGGTGTGAAATAATTGCCTCATGATCAGAACAGAATTATTTCTCCTCCCAGATCTTACAAAATGGAACATTATCTGAATAAAGATATAAAGATGAGGGCTATTTTGGATTGGGGGAAAGGCTGGCATCATCACGTAGCATTCAGTTTTAAAGATCAACCCTCAAATATGATTTCTTGGAAGCAAGTTCTATTGAAAATAATGTACTTTCCCTAGAGCAGGCATGTCAAACTTGCGACGTCACATGACATTGAGCAACATATCGTGACTTTTCCCCCATTGGCGGCAATGGGGTTTCGGCGTGACACATCCAGCCTGCGGGCCAGCAGTTTGACATGCCTGCTCTAGAGTATATTCTGCTAAATAAACAGCTGATCCTCAGTTCATTATGTTAATCCTGAAACATTTTCCTTTCTCACCCCTACAGTAGTAAGAAAGGCAGTTTGGTGTAGTGGTTATGGCAACAGGCTAGAAACTGGGAGACTATGAGTTTTAGTCCCATCTTAGGCACAAAGTTGAGTGATCTTGGGCCACTCATTTTTTGTCAGGTCTAGGAATGAGGCAATGGCAAATCACTTCTGAAAAACCTTACCAAGAAAACTGCAGGGACTTGTTCAGACAGCCTCTGAGAATCAGGCATGATTGAACAAAAGAAGAAGAAAATAGTGAGATTAACGAAACCTCCTGATATTACTGCTGGCCTTATTTTACCATTACATGTGCTTCATATGACTATAAAATACAAGTTTTTTTATGAACCTGCATGACATTTTTTCCATCTCTTCTAAAGGTGATGTTGCTTTGATGTGGCAACAATCAATGATTTTCCCTTTAACCATATGGAATTAGCTGAACTGTTTTACTTACTAAGTACATTTTTTGGCTAGAGATTTATAAGTCTTTTTATTTTTTCCTCCTCATTACATTTACAAAAACTAAACAGAATTCTCTGGTCCTCATCATTAGCTCAACACATAGGCCACAGTCCATGAAAACTTGTAACCTATCATTTTTTCCCAAGAAACAATAAGATGCATTGTACAGCTCAGCTGGTTGCAAAGATAGACAGACACTCTTCTATGTATAGACATTATTATATTAATGGACCAATGATCTAATTCAATATATTAAATCTGATTAATTGATATCCTGGCTCATACAGCAACAGTTTGTTAATAAAAACTTGGTAAGACTTTGGAAATGATACTCATTATCAACTCCCACTAATTGGAATGGAGCCAGATCTCATTCTTCAGGTCTGTGAAGTAGATAGACAGACAGATAGATATACACAGAGACCCAGACACTGTTCCTCTAGGATATCTGCATAGGAACAGGTTATTGAGGAATGTGATTTTCAGAAAGGTTTGGAGCTGCTTCTGAATGTCATGGTGCCTTTGGGTTACTCTAAAATAAATGAAACAAACTCTCCATTCACACTGATGCTTTATGTTTTTGCTGCTTGAAGAACAAGCCTTTCCATGGCTAACTTACTGGGGGTTTTCTCTGGTCCCACTGGAAGGAAAAAATGTTACAATTCCATATAGAAAACAATTGTTTTATTCTTTCATTTTTTTTTACTTTTAGCATAATTCAGAGCTTGGCTTTGTTAGGCAAAACAATGATTGTGTCTAATTAATAGGTCTGTACAAAGCTTCAAAGGGTGACAATGATAAAAAGAACTTGTTTTTATAAGTGAAGCTAAGATGCCATGTCTCTGCTTTTTGTTGTTCAAATGGCATCCTCAGACACATACAGTTGCTGGAAAAGGCTTCTGTGCATGTGTTGTAGGAGCAACTTGGAGGATTTTAATTATTCCATGTCACAACCAAGTGCAACATCATTTGCTTGATGCAAAGTGAAATACTTTGTGACAACCTTGCACATGCCCACTTATAATCTACAGCAAGTTAGCACATTTTCATTTAAAGCAGGGGTCCCCAACCCCCGGTCCATGGACTGGTACTGGGTCATAGCATGCCAGCAACCAGTTCACACAAACAAGCACAGCCCATCCATGGGATGCAGGCAGCACACAAAACCATGCATTCTCCGGTCCATGGAAAAAACCTTTCTCCATGGAACCGGTCCCTGGTGCCCAAAAGGTTGGGGACCTCTGATTTAAAGCCCACACAGGAAAGCAGATGCTAAGATGGAGATAGTTTTGGTTTGAAGTAAAATAAGCTAAATCTGACATTTGGGAAATGGAAGGATAATACTTTTTCAAGTTGTCTGCATTTTTTTTTTGTCTCAAACTTCATCATGACCTGAGATGGTAGCTTTTCTTTTTCTTTTCTCTGGTATGTGGAAGCCATGTATCATATCACCTTCATGATCCTTTTGTGCTGCTGTATACAACAAAACACTTAAATTTGTTCTCCTTCAGGTACCTCTTGTCTTAAATGCATGCTATCTTTTCTTTATTATATGATGGGGGAATGTTTTCAAGGCCAAAAGGAAAGAATCCGATTTGCTCCCTTATAACACAATATCTCTACATTCAGTCTTTGCTCCCAATAATTTTTACAGCAGTTCTTATTGACACTAATAGCAATTGCTCCAAAATTATGTGGGATGTTTTTCTCAGAAATACTTCTGAATAAATTGTTTCTCCATACTTACATACCAGAAGCTGCTATCTGTCCCTGTCCACCCCACCCTTTATATTTCATGAATGACCAAACAATTTTTTTCACTGTAGTGCATTAGTGAGTTCTGGAAAATAAACGACCATACATATTGTCTATTTACATGTTTTAATTATTATTAAAACACTTTAATTTATTGATACTTTGCAAAACATGGCCTTTAAATTAGAAATGGTTCTGCAACCCCTCTCATTTTCAGGTAGAAAATGTCTTTTGGACTCTATAGTTTCAAAATCAAAATCTGGTGGAATGAAGGAAATGCCATTCAGGAACCTTTTGGCTTATTCTGCCAAATTGTTTCATCTTCCAAAAACATCTTCATCTTTTGGTTGGGTTATACATCCACCTATGCCTTTGGGGACATTCATAGAGAAGACTAAATAGTATATAGTTATTCTGCTGTGCCTGGAAGCTATAAACTAGCTAAAGTACAGCAACTGGGAAAAGTATTATGAAATGAACCACACTATTTCAGGTTTCAGGTGAAAAAAAGTGGCCAAGAAAATAAATATTTGCTTTGGACCACTTTTTTTACAACATCTGTTTTTCTAAATGATGGTGACCACAGGATTGTAGAAATAATAGATGGAATTATGCAAAATATTGAGCCATGTTGAGTTGTGCTCAATGTTGGTGTGAACTCAACCAACTATAATATGTGAACAAGCAACCAAGGTTCCAGAGCAAGAATGCAGTTGTTATTTCCTTTCTATTGACACATGAGGCCAAAGTACAAAACACAATGTACTCAGAGGCAGTAAAAGCTCTGGTAGATGCTACTTTCTCCATTCTTTGACTCATATAATTATATGTAGTGTTTGGCTAAAAGCAAGACCCTAACCAACCCTAAAAGCATTCAAGGGTATATAATGCATTCTAGTTAAATGTGAAATGCTTAGCTTCCTATATATCAAAGACTGCCATATGTCATATGTAAAAAGAAAGGGAAACTGGAAATCTTGTTTAATAAGACGGCTGAATTAACTACCCACTTTTTAATGCTCAGAACTGGGATACTTTTTATAAGCAGCTCAAAAGTGTAAAATTATTAAACACTCTCATTTAACAATCATGCAGGATTGTTAATATTAATGCAGTTTCTAATAAGAAAATACTTAAAAATATTGTCAGCAAACATTAAATTTAAATTAAAACTACCTAAATAATCTCAATATCAGAATGTTTAAAGATACAAAAGCTTCAACTCTATCTATGAGAGTCAGTTTGATGTAGTCATTAAGGCTTCAGGCTAGAAAGTGGGAGATTTAATCCTGTCTTGAGCACGAAGCCAGTTGGGTAACCTTGGGCAGTTACTATCTTTCAGCCATAGGAAGACAGCAATAGCAGAACACTTCTGAAAAACTTTATGAAGAAAATTCTGGGGACATACTAAGGAAGTTGCCAGGAGTCAAAGGTACCCCCCCCCAAAAAAACACCCCACATAGGTCATATTAAGAATTATATATTTCAAATGAAATTATTAAGTCCTATTTCAAAGATATTCTGAAGCCCTGGTGCAAGAACAATTGTCAAGGATACAAAACAACAAATTCAAGAACACTCCTCAGTAGCTATGTAATGCTCTTTAATCACCTTGTCACAGATTTTAAGCAGTATTGTCTTTCCATCTTCAAAGGGACTTAAAAACAATAAATGTTACAAGCCCTACCATACTACTTGTCTGACAGATTAAACAAAATCTAACAGTGTCTATTGCTTCTGTACAATATCCTAATTATGATTAAAGTGCATTTTATACTGGAGGAATTTCAGAAGAAAAAAAATACTGGTTATTATTTGATGGAGGGGCTATAGAAAACAATCATTTTCACCAGGTTAAGATTTTATGTTCACAGGAGATCAGTGGAACTTAAACAATAGATAACTGGAGATATGATTGTAATAACATATAGAGGGCATAAGTTATAGAGTACACTGAAAACAGTGGGGGAAAATAGCTAGATGCAACTTAATCTGAATCCAATCTAATTCCTCTAATCTCTATGACTGTGAGAAACCTGTAAGATTGGAAAACTAAGATTAAGACTATTATCTCTTTATTTGTATATTTTGTATGTGTGTTTCTCTCATGTACCATAAGATGCTTTAGGGTGAAGGTTTTAAGGAGAAATGAATTCTTTCTGCTTTGCTGATATTAACCCAGCGATTTCAGTTTTTGAAATCCAGCCATCAGCCACATTTGAAATGTGTACCCTGTCATGTCACAAATGGCAAAAATTAGGCAGTATTGGCACAGCCTAATCTCTAGGAAAAAGGCATTTTAAAACTGCAATTTCATGACAGAAAAGGTTCTCTTGGCATTCCCACATAACTTACCATTCTGAAGCACTAGCTAGTTTACAAGTGCCAGAATTAGGGCCACATTTTGCTTGCCAGTTGCATGGACATTTTCTTCTTTTGCTGAGGCCAGGATGTAAAATAGTGCTGTTTGTTTCGGACTGATGTTATATTGTCTCTTAAAATTGTTTTAGATGGCAGGATGGTGCCACTTTCTGTGACTTAGGTGGCCTCTCAGAAGCTTCGAAGGACAAATCAACAGTTCACTGAGGTAATAGAACTAGGGATGTGAGCTGCAATGGGAATTGAACACATATTCAGAACACTAGTTTTAGGACCTAATAAGAGCATTTTATCTAAAAACAAAATATCGAGAGGGCCAGTAGAGGTAAAGTAAAAGCTTATAAACAAGGACATGACATAATGTTACTTAATATTTGTCTGAGAATTTAAGGTTCTACTGCCTTTGTCAACTAACTGAAAAGCAAGTGTAGAAATCCAAAAAAAGTAACTACAAATATGCAAGAATAACATTTTAATAAAATGGCTAAAAAGGAGAAATGAGCTGAGACCTATGCATAGACATAAACTCACAATCGCTCATATTTGTTGGCTGGCAGTGCTGATAACAATACCTTGCTAATAGACATAAATATTTGTAATCAAATATTTATTTGGCATGAGTTTCTGGAGTAAAAATGTCAGATTCAACATAAACTAGACATCAAGATTTAGGAAGGGCACAACTATAATTTAGTTTTAATGCACAGCATCAATATGTACATCTATGCAGCACAAACCATTGCTTTTAAAAAGTCATTTCTTGCCAGCCACTCCAGTAACTTCTACATCTTCCTTTTATTATCAGTGCTAAAATAGCTTAGCTGTTAAGAGTTTTTTTCCTGTATATCAGAAGAACTAATAGATAACCCTAAACAACTAATTTTTTAATAAAAAAAACTCCTTACATGATTTCCTTTATGTAATTAAGCTGAGGATTTAAGAAAAAAATAGTAATTTAAAATTAAATTTAAATTTTAAAATAATCTTCAGAGTTTTGAACTGGCAGCTTCTTACATATAAGATGTATAACTTCTCTGCTATTTTAATACTGATAATAAAGAGAAGGACTTAGAGGTTTTAGATATCAGGGGAACTATTATCTCAGCTGCAGAGGAATTGTTTTCCTCTGTGAAGTAGCTAAAGTGAAGTAGCTAATGAACTAATGGGATAGCAGGAAAGGAAGTTAAGTATTTCTGCTGAAACTGACAAGTGTATTTAGCAAGATGAAAATAAAATACTACTTTAAAGCCACAGCAGTAAAACATGTCTTTAGGTTAAATTTGTGATGGTAGGAAGGTGAGTAATTTAAGCCATTTAAGCCATTTTTGGTCTAAAGGAATAGTTGTTATCTTAGATAAGGTCCAAAACAAATTAGTTTTTAATCTGGATTCACATATTCTGCTTTGATCACCATTACTTTCCTTTTTGCCCTGTTTGTTCCATGGAAACAACCCGCCAGTTTGTGTCTTTCTGCTTTATGTTATGATGACTTTCTGAACTACTCTTGTTCTCACTGTTTTGAAAAGAGAGAGTTATTAAAGATCAGAATAATAGTAAGCGACTAATATTCTTCAAAAGCACATCTTCTGGTTTGAAAAGCAAAAAACCTTGTTTAATTCTACCATAGGTATTATGAGGCAGTTTGGTAGTTTTAGAAAAGACAGCAAATACTCACAACTTGTGCTCTTAAAATACAATTGTTTTCCCAATTTAATTGTGAATGTATTCTGAACAGAGAGTTATTGTGTACAACAAAACACTGTTTGTAATTTCTATAAAAAAGAAAGAAACCTGAAGAAATACTTAAAAGCAATTTCAATGGAATCACAGCATGGATGATGAGAGAATATTCAGCTTTATACTTGCTTCTGAATGTAATTTGGAGGACTTTTTTAAAAAATATATGTTTTAGTCATATGTTGTTACAGTGGTGAGAAAAAGCTTTACAACTGCAAATCAACTGGAGATGTGCAAAAAGAAAGAAGATTGCTGAAAATATGATTTTTATCAAGTAACTATAATTTCACAAGGAGAATACCTTTTTTTCACAAAATCTTTCCCAAATGACTCTTTCTTTCTTTCTTTCTTTCTTTCTTTCTTTCTTTCTTTCTTTCTTTCTTTCTTTCTTTCTTTCTTTCTTTCTTTCTTTCTTTCTTTCTTTCTTTCTTTCTTTCTTTCTTTCTTTCTTTTTCTTTCTTTTTTTCTTTCTTTCTTTCTTTCTTTCTTTCTTTCTTTCTTTCTTTCTTTCCTTTATTTACAAAGTCTAGGGCATCTTATGTTCTACAGAGTTATTTAAGAAGAAATAATTTTTTTCCGTTTTTTTCTCTCAAAAAATTTAAGATGGATTATGAGTATCACTTCTTTAGGCACTATTTCAAGATGATGCTTAGTCATTGAGGGGGATTCATTTACTATAATAGCACATTACAGAAAACAAGGTGGGAGCAATATGTTATGGGTGCTATGTTTACCTTATGTGCTGGACCAATGTAACTCTGGCCAGAGCATATATTAGTTTAAGAACTGTGTTAGAGCATTTAGCATTTCAAGGGTTAATGCTGTCTCCTTAAGAGATGGCTTCTGGGAAATGTAGTCGAGTTGCTAGTCAGTCCTATATCTTATCTAGTCAGTGGGAGGGGCTTCAAAGTTCATCACAGGATGCCCGGGCTACGTGCCAGGGTTGTAAAAACCCTTTGTCTAGCAAAGCATCATGTACGTATCATTTGGCATCCGTAACTATACCTAGCTGAGATGGAGGAATCATTTCTTTTTACCTACGAGAATGGACAGATATGCAAATGACCGGACGTATCTATTGCAAAGTAAGTCTCTGCTTAGAATTCCTGGACAATAAATATCTTTTAAAATCATTTTCGTTGAGTTTATGCTGTCTGGACCAGAATTATAAAGCATCTCATTTCATGGTTCCAGAAAACCTTATATGGAGCTCTATCATTCATCTCTATTGTATTTGTTTCCTGTGTCACATTGCTACTCTATGATTCATCTCTATTGTTCCTGTTATACATTTCTTGTTCCTGTTGTATTCTCATTCTCTAAAAAAGATGGCTTCTGCATAGTGATGGCTTGTATTGTATTTACTTACTCCACATGAAACATGGTGTCAGAAGCATCTGAATCTGTGCTGTCTCTACACATTTGATGCATGCCAGTCTAGCACTTGCGGTCCTGTCCTGGAAGCTGAGCATTTAAAGCAAGAAAATCAGCATCGTGGCAGCTACTAACAGCATACCACTGCCTGAGGCAATGAGGGTGAGTAGAGATTGTAGCAGTAACTGGGACAACTTCAGAACAGAGTTTGAGGATTACTTCCTAGCCACAAGCAAGCTGGCAGCAGTGCAAGCAGCCACACTTAGGAGACTGATGGGCAGTGAATGCCTCCATGTTTACAAGCATAATTTAACCCTTACAAGGAGCAAAAAGGTGACACTAAAGCCGTCCTAGATGCCTTAGAAGTCTTTTTAAGACCTTCTAAAATGTCATATATTAAATATATATATTTGGCAACTGTAAGCAAGAAGAAGGTGAAGCATTAAACAGTTTTGTCACACAGCTAAGAGAAAAAGCTGTGAGCTATGACTATGGCTCTCTGAGAGATGAACTTATTCGTGATAAAATAGTTCTGGGCATCACTAGTGAAAGCACATGCTGCCACCACCTTTTGAGAGAACATAATTTAAGTTTACAAGCAGCAATTGAGATATGTCATACCACAGAACTTACTGAAAAATGGATGAAAGCTTTAGAGCAGGATAAGCAGATTGACAGTGTCAATGCAGCCTCCAAACAACAGCTAAACCACCACCACAAGTGTCAGCACAAAATTTCTTCTACACAACTCACCTGGGAGCAGTATCATGCAAGTACTCTGGCAGTGTGCATGAACAAGAGAAAGAGCAGTGTCCTGCATATAGGAAAACCTGCAGAGCAGGTGGGAGACCAAATCATTTTGCATAAGTGTCTCTCAAGTAAAATGGAAGCAAGAAAGCTGCACACAATTGAGCAAATGTCAGATCCTGAGGAAGCAGACTTGTTTACCATCAATGTGGTTTACACAAAAGAATACATTGGTGCTGTAAACTCTTAAGGGCAAAAAATGGTTCATAAATCTCAGATTAAACAATATAATCCAACCCTGCCAGCTGGACTCAGGTGCAACATGTGATGTCATGAGTTTAAAGGACAAAATGAAACTGGCACCTGAGATGCCCCTTTACCCTAGTAGTACCAAACTGAAGTTATATTCAGGGGAACTTATAGAATCATTGGAACTTTTCCAAACAGAATTCAGCATGCATGGGGGTATTCACAAACTTGAATTTGAGACTGTGAAAGCTGATCAGAAACTGCTATTGTCTGGATCAACATGTGAGCATCACCATTCCGGCTGAGTTACACAATGTTGAGATTCACCCCTCAAAATCCTTGGCAAGGCCACTGACAAAACAGCAAATCCTCCAAGTCTACAATGAGGTGTTTGAGGGCCCCATAATATCAGTTCCAGGAGAGGTTCACTTTGAACTTGATCCTGCCATTTCACCAGTACAATGTGCCCCATGCAATATGCCAATAGCCATTAAGCCCCAGGTCAAAGCGCAACTGGACAAGTATGAAGCTGAAGGACATATTACTTCAGTATCTGAGCCTACTGATTGTATAAGCAATATGTTTGCTTATTAGGAAGCCTGAGAAGATCAGAATCTGCATTGACCCCAAATTTCTGAATATGGCCCTGAAACAGTCACACTACTTAATGCCAACACTTGATAACATTTTGCATGAGTTTTCACGCTTGTTGATACTAGAGATGCCTTTTTACAGTGCAAACTGGATGAAAAGAGTAGCTACATGACCACATTCTGGACTCCTTGGGGCAGAAAGAGATAGCTCAAACTACCCTTTGGAGTCTTTGTATCAACGAAAGCAGCATGAACCTTTGAGTGGGGTCAGTGGAATTGAGCCAATAGCTGATGAGATTCTCATAGTTGGCTGTGGTGATACAGATAAAGAAGCTGAGCATGACCATGATGAGAACCTAATAGCACTACTAGACCCTTGTAGGCAGGTGATGCTGAGGCTCAGTGCAAAGAAATTGCAGTTCAAAGTGCAAGAAGTCCATTTCCATGGACATATCCTGTCCTCACAAGGCTTAAAAGCTGACCCGGATAAGATTGGAGCCATTGTGGACATGCCACCGCCTGCCAATGCCAAATTGGTGCAGAGATTGGTGCAAAATTCCTGCTGCACCTGTCTGAGGTGCGTCAGCCATTGAGGCATCTGCTGGTCAAAGATGCAGCTTGGCACTGGCTTCCCAAGCATGACCAGGCAGTAAGGAGATAAAATGCTTGGTCACCATTGCCCCAGTGTTGAAATACTATGATGTCACAAATTCAAAGTGACTCAAGCAAAAATGGCCTATGATGTTGCCTATTGCAAGAAGGTCAGCCAGTTGCATATGCGTACAGGGGTCTTTCATCCGCTAAGTTAAATTATGCTCAAATCGAAAAGGAATGTTTTGTATTGTATTTGCCTGCCAGCATTTCCATCATTATCTTTATGGCTGGGATACAATCACAGCTGAAACTGATCACAAGCCGTTAATATCCATACTCAAGAAGCCCTTTTGTGTGCTCCAAAGCGTTTGCAGAGCATGGTGCTTACATAGCAGCATTACAACCTCAACCTCAAACCAGGATGTGAAATGTATATCAGTAGCCCCTGAGTAACCCCTGAGCAGGGCTACGTCAGATCAGGAGACACCTGGAGGAGAGCATCAGCACCATTCAATTTGTTTGTTGCAACAGGAACAAACCCTCTTTGCTGAAGTCAATCAAGAAGACTATCTTAACATCACAAATGGCTATATCAGCTCAAGCAGCACACAGACACTGATGCAGCGTTACAGGAACTGAAGGCTATCATTCTGAGTGGGTGGCCAGATGAGAAGGAGGCAGTTCCTGCAATTGTGAGAGAATATTGGTCCTTCAGAGCTGAGATCAGCATACAAGATGGTATCTTGTACAAGAGTTCAAGGGTCATAGTGCCAAAATCACTGAGAGCAGAGATGTTATTGCGTATACACTCAAGCCACATTGGGGGTGAGGCATGCTACAGACAAGCTCATAATACTCTTTACTGGCCTAACATGCAAGGTGAAATCAAAGACTTTGTTAGCAATTGTCCCACTTGCAATAATATGCACATTTGCAACAAAAAGAAACCATGATGTCACATAAGATACCCTCATGTCCTTGGCAGATCATCAGTATATATTTGTTCAGCTATGCAGGAAAAGAGTACCTGATATTAGGTGATCATTATTCAGACTTTTGGGAAATTGAACTTCTTCCTGACTTGTCTGCTGAAACTACCATTAAGAGATGCCAGGCTCAGTTTGCACGTCATGGCCAACCAGATAAAGTGATCTCTGATAATGGCCCTCAGTTCACAAGCCTACAATTTAGGAAATTTGCCACTGAGTGGGAGTTTGAGCATGTGACTTCCTCACCACATCATCCACAAGCTAATGGCAAAGCTGAATCAACTCTGAAGATTGGTAAGAATTTATGCAAGAAAGCGCAAAGTGAGGGTAAAGACGCATGTAAGGCCATTCTACATTGGAGAAATACTCTAATCGAGGGCATGGACAATAGTCAGGTACAGAGACTGATGTTAAGGAGACTAAAGATCTCCTTACCAGTGGCAAATAAGTTGCTTGAGCCCTCTGTGATACAAGGTGTCCCAGGAAAGTTACGATTTAAGAGACAAGTATTCAAGAAAAGATATAACAAATCAGCAAGAGATTTGCCAGAATTTAATATTGGGGAACAAGTCCGTATGAAACCACTGCCTGGAGATCGAACAGGTCGCTGGAAAATGGGTGTATGTTTACAACAGGTGGCACCACACTCCTATCTAGTGGACCTTGATGGAACCCTTTATCGATGCAATCATGTGGATCTGCATGTGGCTGAGCAGCCTGACTCACTCTCCATATCCAGTGGACAGGCCACACTCACCTGGTATTACCGGGCCACACTTACCCACTGACAATAGGTAATGCACAGTATTGATGCCACAGACCAATGCTAATGACAGTTCTGAGCAAGACGGTATACCTGACAGCAGTCAAATGCAGAACATCCCAGTAAGTGATGAGAAGAGCCCAGCAACCTCAGCGAGGTTGGAGAAACTCTTAGTACAAAGAAGGCCAGTCTTCACCCATAGTGACAGACATTCACAACGACCCAACAGACTTAACCTAAAGGAAATGTTGTTGCTGGTTCTCATCCAAAATTTCACAATGTTGTTTGGTTAACATGAAAAGGGGAAGATGTTATGGGTGTTATGTTTACCTTATATGCAGCTCTATCTTCATCTCTATTGTATTTGTTTCCTGTGTCACATTGCTATTCTAAGATTCATCTCTATTGTTCCTGTGATACATTTCCTGTTCCTGTTGTATTCTTACTTTTTAAAAAAGATGGCTTCTGCACAGTGATGACTTGTATTGTATTTACTTACTCCACATGAAACACAATGCTTCCTTATTTCTCAGATATAACCCTTTTCCTCAATGGAAAGGAACCAGAACCTAATAATGAAGCAACCTGTACCAGAGCGCATTAAACCCAACAATAACATTATACAGAAAAAGATCTCCTTTGCAAATATAAAATAGTCCTCTTCATCATATCCTCCTCCAATTTACTTCAAGAAAATTATTTGCAAAACAAACCAACTAGTCAACTATCAATGTGAATTTGACATAATATTGTATGCTGATAAGAAAAGGAAAACATGGATCTTGAATTCAGATATATGCATCCTCATCATTTAAAAATATTATCCAAATCTCTCTGATTAAAATCTGGAATTAATCATATCAATAAATTAAAACAAACTTGCTTATATTTATAATTACCAGTTATTTGTGAAAGTATTTCTTTCAGCAGTTTGAAAAAAATGCACCTAATTTTTTTTGAGGTCCCTGTATTTATTTTAATGTCATTTTTATTTTGAAGTGAAAGATATGTAAATCCTCACATGATAGCAGACCAGGGTATAAAGTCCAAACTTCTTTATCCAGTTCCTAATCTTGGGTTTCTCGTGACTGAAGCCTTTGATCTAGACAACTCTTGTTCAAGTCTGGTCCAGTAATCTAATTCTTGATTTATCTTTGAATTTTGGCTTAATGCTTTCCCTGCTACCTCTATCAAACAAAGTAACTTACATTTGTAATATATTTGTTGTTGCTTCTCTTTGCTCTATATTTTTTGCCTGAAGATCCAGAACAGGCAAATGCTGCGTCTCAGTTTATCCCAGGTTTTTCTCTAATAGCACCAAATTATAATCCCTTTTATTTTATTGTTTTCATGTCTTAGCTAAGCTAGGGAGATAATGAAACCTAGGATTTAGAGATAGTGATACTATTTTAGACATCCAAATGAAGAGAGAAAGTAACCCATCCTAATAAGTGTAGAGAACTGAGGAGTACAGTTCAAAGCAACGGAAACTTATTTCTTTCTTTCATACATTTCAGGAACACATCAGTCAGTCAAGTGGAATAGGAATAGGAATGTAACTGCTAAAGGAACACCTAGTAATATAAAGATACAAGTGTTGTGACTAAGTCCAGTATTTAGTGCACTAGATTAAATAGACCAGTTTCTCTCAATCATGGCAGTTTGAAATATTGGGCTTCAATGTGATGGCTAGGGAATCCTGGAATTGAAGTCTACACATCTTCAGGCTGACAAGATTGAAAAACTGTGGTCTAGATCATTTAACATTTAACATCTTCACATGTACAGTATCTTAATACAGAAATAGGAAACTTGCAAATATTGCATGATAAGAGGGAAATTATTTTAGTCAATTTGGATAATTTGTATTGTATGCAGAAGAAAAGCTTGTTGCCTCTACTTTAATCTTCGACAAAGCTAGACAGATCTACTAATCAATCAACACAATATTTATTGTAAATTAATGAAATATATATGACATTTAAAAATATTACTATATTACTGGGTGTGACAGGAACAGCAATTCATCACAGACAAATTACATGGTTGCCATCATTGCTCATAATTGCTGCAAACTATCCTTGCATTGAGATATCAAAACGTTTGCAAAGCATTCTATAATTCTTGACAAGATCATAGAAACTATATTCCAGGTTATGTGAAACATTTAATTTTTTTCTTTAAAAAAACTGTTAAGATGTTTTATTTAAGAAGATTTAGCTTGCAGATAGATTTTGATTCAAAGACCTTAAGATAGCTGAATAAACCACTACCTTGTTTACTATATGCTTAAAGGAAAAATTGAAGAATTTTTGCTGCACAGACTAGCTGACTCCAGAACTGGATCAGCATTAATATCTACCTATCTAATACTTGGTTGACTTCTGTCAGTTTAAAACTGTAATAGTATTTCACAATAAATTGAAAATATTCAAACTGTCTGGAAGGCACTTTTAATACTAAGTAAAATCTAATCTAGATGCAATTTTATTTATATATATGATAACTATTCTTATAAATAGTTTTTAGTCCCAGAATGTATTACATAAACATGTATATAATTATGAATTTAAAGGGCAAAACACAGTTTTAATCATTGGCTACTCCAAAAGCAATACTTCAAAGATCAGAATGATACAACATTTTAATAATCTTCATTGACCCAACTGCAAAAGTAACAAGCATATTAATTACAGCATAATCTTAGAGTGCACATGAGAGTACACTGGCAACAAACAATTTTTAGAAGCAAATGAAAAATAATCACATTACAATAAAAAATAGCAGAATATTGAAGTGCCCAGAACAGAAACTATTTCATGCCTTATTAAGGTTCTGTGGTAGCACATTAATTAGGACTCTGAATTAAACAAATGGGAAAGCATACTAATGAGATATATGACATGTTAGTCATGTACAATAAGGGTTCTAGAGTTAATGTTCAGATTTACACTATTGAGCACAAACTTTTGCTTGCCAGTAATTTTGGAAATTCAGCTGGGCCAAAAGAAAATCATGTGTTCTAAACATATTTTAAGTCATATTTGGTCATATTTTATTAGGAATTAAAACAGAGAAAGTATATTGAAGAGAGAAGACTGTGAACTTTCACTCTACCTTATGCTTTGGGCAATCTTCAAACTAGCTAAAGTTCCATAACAACTTTTTCTTAATGAGCAACAAATCACTAATGAAAGAACAAAGCTGAGTTGACAATAATCTTTTATTATTAGTTTTCTTTTTAAGCCAGCAAAGAATATAAGAAAGCTAATTTGAAAACTTTTTTAAAAAATTGAATTTTCCATGTCTTTAACAAAACCTGGTTTTGAAGCGCAATATAGAAACTGTAAATGTTAAATAGACAAACAAGCACTAATCCTCCATTCTCTTTCTCTTCTCATACACCACACATCAATTATTTGTGCAGGAATCAGAGGGTGTTCTATCATACACTGATTGCTGGGTCTCAAGGAAAAATGATGAATTGCTAAAGCATGGTAAGTTCTAACATCTCTTGAAGATGCCTGTTTTCCTGCTTTTAGTTACTTCCTTGCTAATTTCTAGAGCTAAGATAAAGTTTCCTGGAGTCCTTCTGTATGATCAGAACTATTTCTTGTTTTCAATCGTTCCATCATTCTATTTTTCTCCTTAGTTTGATATTCCAACTACCCCTCAATGGCTAATACAATAAATACAGGGAAATAATTAGTTTCATGCCATTGATGGTGAAGCACATCTAATGATGCTTCACCATCAAAGGCCTAAATCACGGGTCGGCAACCCGTGGCTCTGGAGCCGCATACGGCTCTTTCAGCCTTCTCCTGCGGCTCCCAGCCTCCTCCGCCATTTGCAGAGAGAGACAGAGAGAGGCACTTGTGCTTCCCTTCTCTCTCTCTCTCTCTCTCTCTCTCTCATGAGGATTTGCCCCCTTGCGGGGCTCCTGATTGGCCCTGCCCCCGGGCACCCCACCCCCTGGGAGAAGCTCAGCCAGGAAGTCCCTTTCCCGGGCTGGCCCCGTCTGAGGCGCACGTGGCTGGGGAGCCTCATGGGGCAGCCCCGGGATCCCCCCTGGGAGTGGCCCGCTGGAGCCTCCGCTGAGCGGGCCAGCCATCCCACAAGCCATGGCCCCAGGAAAGGGGTCTGCCCCATTTAGGGTCAGGGGCTCCCTTTGGAGTTGCGCTCCCCTGAAGCCCACCAGGAGATGGGAGGGAAGGCAGTGGCAGCTGCTCTCTCAAGGGACCTCTCACCAGCCCGGTGGATCCGCTGGGGGACCCCCATCTGGGAAAGGGAGGTAGGCAACGAGCGCTGGATCCCCTGTGGGGGAAGCTTGCTCCGTCCTTCCTTTCCTTTCAGGCGCTGTTTCTGAAAAGAGGGGGGGACCCAATTGGAGCAGGAGGACCCCTCCCCAGCCCATCCCCACCACACCTGCCAGGGTCCCATGGCTTCCTGGGGAGCTGGGGGGGGGGAAGAAGCCAGGTGCTGTAGGAGCCCCAGAGCCAGACGGAAGAAGGGCCGCCTGGAAGATTGGCACATGTTGGGGGGGGTTTCCTCTCCTTGGGGCAGAGGGTCCTGGGAGCCCGGCTCCCCCCACAGCCTGGTGCTGGGCTTCCCCCCCTGAACTATCCTGCAGGCTGCTTTGCAGGGAGGGCTGCGGTGGGGTCCCCAGATGGGCAGGACAGGGAATTGGGTCTTCTGTAAGACCCTGGGGTGTCTCTTCCTGATTCTGCTCAACTCCGGATCTTTGCTCTGAAGGGAGTCCGGCTGAGCGGCTTTGGGGGTCTTCCAAGAAGGGCTGGCTGTGCTGCTCACTGGTCAGAGCTGGAGGGTCAACCCCCGCCCCACCGAGGGGGTCCACAGAGCCCAGCTGTGTCCTGGGATGGAGCCCCCGACTCATCCAGGAAGAGAGAGCAAGAAAAGAGCTTTGGGTTCTGCTTCCTCCCCCCACAGGGAATTTGGATTGTGGCAAATGTGAACTGGCCTCAGGGGAGCGATGGACGCCGAGAGAGATAACCCCCCCAAGTTATCGTGGAGAAGGGGAGGGGAGGGGAGAAAGAGAGAGAGAGAGAGAGAAAATATGAATATATGTGGTTGTCCTTACTGGACTTTTAGTAAAGAACGTTTAATGAAATATTTTGATTTTTTTTTAATTAAGAGATGAGGTATGGGGATAATTATGCTGTATTTAAAGATGGTAGATAAGCTACTAAAATTGTTTTCATCTGTTGGGATGAAGGAGAAAGGTTTTCCCCCCCTCTTTCTCCTGCATAAAATTTTGTTTTCTTTGTAGCAGTTCATTGATTTCATAAATGCAACACACTATAGTTTTTTATACATAGCATAAAGGTAAAAAAGGATATATGCAGTGTTATCTTCCTTTTAGATGTCAAAAGGGTTTTGCGGCTCCCAGTGTTTTCTTTTCTGTGGGAAATGGGTCCAAGTGGCTCTTTGAGTGTTTAAGGTTGCCAACCCCTGGCCTAGATATTGGTCACCCAGCAGACTTGGCTGGAAGGGGTTAACATGAAACCTGCAGTACAGACTAAGAAGCTGTTCTTGCTCCTCTCAAAGAAAACACATCTTAGAAAGAAAACAGATCTAAGATGTAACATGTTATAATTTGCCAATTCTTAGCAACCCTTAACTTGATATCATTATTTTAGGTAATATGAAAAGAAAATCAATCAAATAAAAGTTTCAAAAATCACATAGGACATGTGTTAAGTGAACTGATGCACAATTCAATCAATGATTTTGAATTAACAGTTACTAATATTAGTTGGCTCATTCTGAAGTAAATGGACTTCAACTGGAGGTTCTCTTGGAGTGATTAATTTTGTCCATAGCATATATACAGGCATATATAAATACAGACATTAAAAAAAATAAATATTTGTGCCAGCACTGTATCATAACATCTAAAATGTCATTATTGCATATAGAAATGATTTCATAAAAGTTAAAAGTGTAGTGTAAATTGACCGAAAGCCTACATATTTAATTATCAGTAGCTTATTTTTAAAAATATGTCTAAACTGAACATAGAGTTGCCTGCAAAATATGATAAGGATAGAAATTTGCATTCTCCTTCTTGGGAGACCCATAATCTCTAGCTATTAAAAAACTTTTAATTTAAAACATAATAAGTATGGAGGTTTTTCTAGATTCTAGTAATGTGTAGTTGCTATTTGGTTACACCACTAAAAACCACTATAGTAAGCCACTGAATGGTTACACCCTTTTGTAAGAAAGGCCTATTCATAAATTCAAATGGTGTCGGATTCATGACAGTCAATGTCTAAGATAATTGGGTAATAACATGAGTTAAATAAAGATGGTAGCATTCTACTTTGACATATAATTATGGGGAAGGGGTTGGAGTTGAGGTTTTACCCAAGTAGAAATTACTTGGTTTTTTGACTATGCCTTTTCTTCTTTTTAAGGCAAGGAAAGATAGAATAATAATAATATTTAATTAAACTTCTGCACAATTTCTATATAAAGCTGAAGTCGATTTTGATCCGAACATATTCTTTTAATTCCAAGAGTTGTTTGTCTTTCTTGGGTAAACTTGAATCCTAACATTCAAACTGAAAACAATTTTTAATGTTAAGAATAAACTGCTCATCCAAGAGACATGTCTCATCCAATATTTTTATTTCTGATTATTTAATATTAATTCACAATTACATTACTGTATGTTACTATAATAATATAATACACCAAGCTATATTAAAGTTGCAAGGAAATTCTGAATGTCAGCAGTGCCACTTGTACCATATGCGATAATAATTTAATATATTAACTTTAATTTAATACTGAGATTGAAGTTTTTATTAAGAGCAAAGTTAATATCTTATGCTTAATCTAATATAGAAGTGGCAGCATTGTATGCCCTGTTCTTGTTGCTTACTTTCAGAAATTAAGGTTGGTGACTGCATATTTCCTGTGTGTATGTGATAGCCAACCAGAGTCTATGCTTCTTTGTGAGTCTGTCACCCCCCACCCCCCACACACAGTTTTTGTAAGTCATTATTTAAATAGAACCTGAGTACAAGGTATAATAGTTTGTTTCTTATAGGCAGTGTTTTCCTATAGAAGGGAGGGGCTTGTGGAAAGAGGAACTTTTGTAGAGAATTGATGGAGATGTAATTGATGGCAAAGCAAGATGGACCCAGATGTTAGATGTTGAACATTGCTTTAGTTTTGGTCTGCTAAAGAAATGGTTTGATGGCAGCCTATAGTCTCTTGAAATATTCCTGATTTGATGGCAGGCAAATCCTGAAATATTCCAAAAATATTCTAATATTCCAATATTCTGGAGAAGATCACTGAAGTGCTGTAGAACATGTTTTCCTTTGCAAATGGCTTCTCAAAGCTGAGGACTGAGATGGGAGAGATCTTATTACGTCAGCCAGTGAGTCAGTGCCAACCAATATAATTACCCTTTTTCTTATCTATAACATTTATAGGTAAAGTAACATAAAATTTATTTATTAAAAAAATTAAAATGGCCCAGCTCACATGCAGGTGAGTGCAATCAGCTTATTACATTAAAAGTCTACAACATAAAAACCATAGTCCCCCCCCATCACAATAGCAACACAATAAAATCAACCAGTTGATCAGCCCCATCTCTATTCATGGTCACCAGGCCTGCTGACAAAAATCATATCTCCAGGGCCTTTTGAACAAGCAACAAAGTGGGGACCAATTGTATTTCTGGGGGGAATTATTTTCCATAATGAAGGAGCCATAACCAAAAGTCCACCAGAAATACATTCGTAATACTCTAGATGGGCACCACAACATACCCTGCTTTCCCATCCTGATGGGCTGGGTGGGTAATTTTATTCTTGTCTACATATTATTTTTCTGTAAAGGTTTTCAGCCAACATACTCTTTTGTATTCATGTTTTCATGAGCAGCCTTAAAGAATGATAATTTGTTTCCTCAATGCCTTAATTGCTGATCTCAGTGCATTTTCCTTTACTACTCAACCTGACATTTGTTTATAATGAATAAAGAGAAATTTAACATATAGAAATTTCTTTCTCATCCTATTTTACTCTGACTTTGTTCTTATCAGAATATTTTCTTGTAATATAGAAAGCTCACACACATTTATCATCATGTGATGCTTTAAATTATCACACAGAAAGTATGCTTGTAAAAAGCTACAATATACAGTAGTTAGACATTGACTTATAACCATTGATTCAGTGTCCCTTTGACGCTATAGCACCACTGAAGAGACTTATGACTGATTTCTGAAGTTATGGCCATTGCATGCCCCCATGGACATGTGATCAAAATTCAGTGTTTAGTAACCTGTCTCCTTTATGACTGCAGGGGCATTTCAAATCCCCCACCCACCTATCTCTGTCCCTATCTATGACTTTTTTGCTCCTTGCACTCCATGACCCCTAATGCCCTAGATGACCTTCATTGTCTTTTTGCTCCAACTGTTGACCGAGCATGCCGGGCTGAGCCTTTGGGAGGTAGCTGCTGGCCACACAAGGCTTTCTTTCTTTCCAAGGTTGTGCATGGTGATTTCCTCACAGAACTTGGGTAAGATGGCCTTTCATGATCAGCAGCTGCCTCAAGCACAGGTCATCAGCAAGTAGTGAGGATCAGCTGGGGCTGCAGGGGTCTTGGAGTGTAGGGTAGTGAGGGCAACTGGGACTGGATTTGGGCTGGGGAATTTTCCCCAAAACTACAGCTTCCCACCCATTGTTCAAATTTCCTAGGATGCTGTAGCTTTGTGCTGCACTGTTTTGGAGCTGGAGTTGACCCCTGAGCCCCAGTGGTTCTGGGACATCCTTGCTGCCTCACAAAGCAGAGTGCAAAAGGGTAGAGATGAGGGGAGGAATAGGCAGTTGGGTGCAATTGAAAGAGAAGCATTCCCTTGGAAGAACCAAGATAGGGACTGGGAGGAATCAAGCCTGGAAAGGTTTGGATTGAGGCGGGTCCTTATCTTATAACCAATGTAATTCACTTAACAACAACAACATGGAATTCTAGGATTGCCCTTGCTAAATGATCCAGTCACATGACATCACACTTTATTTTTATTTTTTTTAATTGATTTTCAAGTTTTACATTGAAATATTTGAAAAGCAACATGGCGGCTGGGTTGGTTCATAATTCAATAACATACAAATTTCTTTAGTACAGATCACAAACTATTATATTAAATATTTCCTCTCTTTTTCCCTTGGTATTTACTGTCTCACATTTAAATTAATACAATTCTTATTATATCAATTTAATACAAATAACATTTTTACATTTATCAATAATTTTTAGTTTATACATATCTTAGTCATTTCAACATTCAATCTTTTTGGACAATCAATGTCCTGGTAAGTTTTTCCCAATTTTTAGTTTCCCAGAGATTCTCAGACACCAAAAGCAATAATTAAAAACAATGATGCCAGCTCTTCAATACTATATTGTCATGTAGACAAAAACTTACTGGTAATATTGAAAGTTTCTTCTAATGAGTTTGTCCCCATATACCTTAAAAGGCAATTCAAAACAATGGTGCCAGCAAATCTTATAAAGAGACAAAATATTGTGTCTGGATTCTTTTGCTTTTTATGATTTCATTACAGCAAACAGAATTTCTCCTGATCTGATTTATTAGTACACATTATCATCTTCTTTCCTCCCATTTTTTCATCAGAAAATAATATTGATAATATGATGAAATTTAATTCATATTTTGAAACCAAGTAATAATGGTGTGAAAGTAGATTATAATATTTCACTAAACTTGGTTCCCTCAAAGCAATATATTTTTCATATAACAATAATCAATCTAGGAATTATCATGTTCAGTTATTACATGATAACTGATGGAGTTAAAATGGAGTTATTTATAGCTTCCAGTTTGCCATCACGGTGCTGGTGGACGCATGGAGGCGAGCTCCGTCTTCAGTGTCCAGTTTTATCCCGCTGGGGGACCCTGGAAAGGGTCGAAAGTCGCCCTGTAGGGGCAACAAGTAAGGAGAAGACCCCCACTTGATCACGGAAGGGTGACAGCCCTTCCGCTTGATCTGGGGCAGCTCTCCAAACTGGCGGGGAAAAGACTGGCTATATAGCAATATGGCTCGTCATTAAGCTGCTGACAACCGAAGTCAAAACTGCAACGAAGTACCTTTAAAGCAATGCGGATGAAACTGGGTGAGATCAATCAATCAATTTATTATTACACCCAAAGGCCAACACATAAATTAAACATTCAAATAAAACAAAACTAAACAGAACCAACACAAGAAGACATAGCAATATATTACAATTAATGATGTAATCAATGGGTAACCAAGGTCTGCGTAGTTTTACAGACAGTATAACAAAAATTAGCTAGCTTCAGAAAAACTGAATCATACTGACCTGACAATAAAAATACATTAAGTATAGTCTAATGAACTGGGTGAGATCTGATCTTCTCTTTAAGACTTTAAATATTTTTCCTGCAAAAGCTGCCCAAAGTATTTCTCCCCCTGTGAGGAGAGAGGGAAGGGAATTCTTACCGCACCCTCTAAGAACAGCGGCGATTGACTACCTAGGGGAAAAGAGCAATTCTAATTTAATTGGATGCACATACCTTTGAAATTTGGAAACTAAAAGTTTTCCTATTCTTACTGGAGATATTGGCTTTTATTTAAAAAGAAAGGAAATAAACCTTGAAAAACTATTATTAAAACTCAGGACTTAAAAAGTTTTAAATGGCATTGGTGACATCTTGTGGTGAAATATGCTATTACAATTTGTTATTGACTAAAAGAGACTTGGCTGGAAGCCCAGAAATTAGAAAAAACCCTCTCGACCTTGACATACCACCTGTGAGAAACACAGCTGTAAAGAAGGAACTGCAAGGCGGTTTATCTGGCCTGTTTGAACTATGAAGATAAACCTTTATTGACTTTCAGAATTATATGTGGGAAATTGTTTTCCTATTTCTTTACATGAGAAGTCTTTGTTACTACACGAGATGATGGAATACTTTGGACTATAAATTCTTACCTGCCAAACAATTTTCACTATAAGACTATCCTCAACACATGAAATAGATGTCACACATCAAGCTACAAAAACTATTTTTAACATTTCATTTTAAAATCCTTAATTTAATACATTATGAAGAGAATATGGATGAAGATCAGAAAAAAATCCTTTCTATGTTGAAATTAATACATGAAAACATTCTTTCAGCATGTAACAAAATAAGAGGCAACATAAAGGAAAAAGATGCCAGCTTAAATATACAGACCCAGATTTTGACTACAACCAAAGACCCAACAATGCAGAAAGCAACAGGAGAAATGGAACAACTAAATATTAAGACAGAGGACCCAACTGACCAACAGATCCAGCCAATGGGGAAATTAGAAAAGAGAGTGACAACATTGAAAATGGAAAAGTTTTTTTTCATAAATCAAAAGAAACTTGAGGAAAAGGAAGAAGAACAGACTGAATGGAAGATAAACTTATTAGGAAAACTTTGGGAAACTCGAATAATGGGGAGGCGATCAAAGAAATATAATGGGGCTAGTTCTTCCAAAAAAAATTGTAATTAAATGGTTTTTCTTAACTCAAATAATACACACAAAATAGAGGGAGAACTGTTTGATGAATTAAAAGTACTGACATGGATGGTTAGTTGGCAAAGGAAAAAAGCCAGAGTAAGGCTGAAAGAAACTAGGGTTTTGATTTATTAGGGGGGGTTTTATACTATTGATTAGAAGGATGAAGATGGTCGAATATAGATAATTTTTTTTAGAAAATAAAGTAATATTATAACTGAATAGGTAAGATGTATAATAAGATTAATAGATTTTTGGTTTAATATGGTGGGGAAAAAAGAGAATTTTTAGAAAATAGAATAAGATTATATGCAAATAGATAAGATGTATATTTAGAATATTAGATTTTGTTATAAAAAGGGGGAAATGTAGAAGCTGAGGTAAGGGAAACGCTAGTTACCTAAAGCTTAGAAACTATAACATACCAAATGTTAAGTTGAATATTGAGGGGAAATTAAAGCCTGGGGAAAAAGCTACAACAGGACATTGATGTATATAAGATTGAATGTAAACACAATTAAGATATGTATAAGTTCAAAATTATTGATAAATGTAACAAAGATGGTTTTACTTAGTTGATAACAATAAGAATTATATTAATTCAATATGAGATAGTAGATATTAAGGGATAAAGAGAGGAAATATCTGATGTTGTAACTTGAGATTTGTGTTAAAGGTTTATGTATGTTATGGAATCATTGATTACCCAGTCACCACGTTGCTTTTTAAAAGTTTAATTGTAAAATTAGAAAATCAATAAAATATTATAAAAAAATGGAGTTATTTATGTTCTTTATCAAGTTTTTAGTATAGTATTTGAGTCCAGAATAAGTTGACTTTGTCAAATGAAAATGCCTCAATGGATCTTGGATATATAAATCATGGTATGAGACCTGGAAAATCTAGGAGCTGAAAGACAAGACCTTTAGAAGGCCAAAGACAGAAAAGGTGGGTTAAACTAATATTTCTGTTGAATTTAAAAAGTTGTTCATTGTTTATTTGCAAATCATACCAATTAAAAAGCAAGTGATCCCTGACCTTTTTTGAATTTCAGATACATTAATCTTGAGATTGCTGAGTCATAAAACAATATGAACTTTACTTTGTCATGGCTATTTTAACAGTATTCTGTCAACAGCCAAGTTATGAGTGTGATGAATGTGCATTCATGCACAATAAGGAAAAGGCCACATTAGCATGGAAATTCAATATTTAATTGAACTTTTTTTATTGATGCTTGTTAAATTGGCTATTCCAAAGAACAATTTCTTCAACACAAGAAATTTGACACGTCACTTAATTTTATATACATTCTCACCATGATTATAACCTTAATAAATGTCTCAAGAATGTGCAGAAGAATAAGTCAGGTTTCTATTCCTTCTTAGGAAGGAAAGAGAAATAAAGTTAAGAGTAAGGGGAAAACAGTGATAAAAAAGAAATCAACAAATGGATTTGTCTTTTTGCATCCTAAGTTTGTTTATAAATAGTATAATTTATATAAATTAGAAGTTGCACCACTCATATAACTGTAATGACATAATACTATTTAGCTTATATTGCAGGAACCTTTATGAGCCTGCAGGATAGTTCTGAATGATCTCAGTCATTACAAATATCCTGCCTTCAGGTGACCAGTAGTACCTTGGGGAAAGGGTTTTGCTTCACTTATGAATATCTTCTTCCCTTGCCATGCCTCTTGTAAAGTATTCCCCCCCCCCATGAAACCTCTTCTCTTTCATCTAGCTAACAGAGACAAAGGAAAACAATCAGTTATTTAACCATTCATTTTTATGTGTATGGTGCAATGAATTTTTAATCTGCAATGCATGTTGTCTGGGAATAAATAACATTTAAACACTATATTTATTATTATACAATAAATCCATAAAATGAATCTATTATTTACAAGTTAAAACTAAGTCTGGGCAAAGGCTGAAGACATTACTATTTGACAAGCAGAACTCAAACACTAACAGTTTTCTTGCTGGAAATTACCTATCTAGTTATAAGGAATTCATCTCTTGTCCTCCAAAATTGCCAAATTTCAACATTTGGACCACTTTTTAAATTACTATACAGAAGATCTAAAATAGGTCCTTTAGGGACTTCTGGTTTTGCGCGGTAGCGACTGGTCGCGGGCGTGCAGATTCTATGCACCCCCGTGGCTAATTTCGCCCTGCCTGGGGACCCTAAATGGGTCTAAGTCATCCCAGAGAGACGACGAAGAAAGAAGCATGCCCAAGCAATTCTGGAACGGCGGTGGCCGTTCCGTTCGACTTGGGGAAAGCCTTCTAACCCGACAGGAGAAGGCTGGTCGTATTGCATCAACCAGCCCAAGCTACTAGCAATTGAAGTCCAAAAGCACTAATCAGCACAACTGTGAACAGCCTGCTTGAAACTGGGTGAGGAATTCTATCTTCTCTTTTCTATTCTACATTTAATTTCCTGGAAAAGATCCCCAAGAAGCAAAATACCTCCGAAAGGGAAGGAGGGGGATTTCTGCCCCAGCCTTATACTAACAGAAGCAGCGAATTAATCTTTTTATGGAGGATCAAAATATATGGAAGTGAAAAACAAAAATAGTTGCTGACACCTATTGGTGGATAAAGACTATGACAGCTATGACTTTAATATAAGACTTGGCAAAACCTGGGAAAAGCTAATCTGTGTTTGTGACCTTCAAAGTTTTAACAACAAAGAACAGCTGTGACAAAAAAAGACAATAATCTGGGCTGTAGACAAAGAGAATTATAAATTTCAGGGGGAAAAAACTTTTTTGAACTATTTAGATTACAAATATCTATTTAATTGGGACTCTAAAGCTATTTGCAGAGAAAAGGAAGGAAGAGAAAAACTTAAATTCTTGGCCATCATGGATCAGAGACATGTAGAAAGAACATATCAAGAAAATATAAATATGGAGGAGATATATAGTATACTACAATTAATTCAAACAACAGTGACTTTAAACCACAAAGAAATCCAAAATAACTTTGAAAATATAAATCATTCTATTTCTAAGAACTCTACAATAAAAAAATTCCCAGAAAACAACAATAGAAAAGGAGCAGATAAAACAGATAAATGGATATAGAATTGAGAATAGAGACTTAAAGATGGAACTTAACAAAACAAGGAAACATGATTTAATCCTAGTGGAAAAAAATTCTCAAGAATTGGAAAAAACAACTTATCCCTTAAGACTACAAAATAAATCTGAGGACAAGAAAACAGATTGGATAAAATGGACTGTAGAGATGTCAGGAACATCGGAGAGAAAGGAAATGATAAGAGAAGCAGAGAGAAAGAAAAAGAAAATGATTTTCAACAAATGTGGAAAGGCATTTGCTTGCAAATATTTCATTACCTGACTAGGTAACATCACCAATACTGGTAAGCGTGAGGTTTGCTCCCTGTTTATATGCAGTAGCTTGCCTTCCCAGAGTTGGCAGGAGTATGGTTTTCTCTTTAGTAGTTCCTCGATTAGGATATTGTTTTCTGCTTCATTATTTTTCTGGTGCTTATCCCTGCTTATCTAGTTATAGGTTGCTGAACAGAATATGTTATAGTCACTTTGTTTCCTTCTTAGCTTTTTATTGTCTCTTTTGAATGGTGTAAAAATGTGGTTTATCTCTATATGTATATTGATAGGTGATTTGTCTGAATGCCAAACTTCCAGGAATTCCCTAGCATTGTTGGACTTAGTGTTTGGGAGGTTGGACACAAGTCATTGAACAGTAATGGAATGCAAATAATTTAGGAGAATTATGTGAGCCATGATTCAAATCATGCATTGCAGAAAAGTATACTTATGATCCTTGAAAATATTAAAATCTTTCTACTGTAACTAATAGGGGATTAGCTACAATTAATTTATAGAAGGAATCAGAGCTTTCTTTGTTTAGGAAGATGACAACATAATAAGAAACATACACAAAAATGGCTTGGTAACACATGCTAGAATTCAGAACTCCTCAGAATTCGCTGCATATGGTTCCCAAACCTGTGTGTTTAAATAAATACACAAAAACTATGATTTTTTTAGGCATCGACATAATTTTATTTTTCTTTTAACAACTGAAATTCAAATTATATTACTAATAAGCTTTGATTTGATTTTGCCTTAGTAGTTGAGATTCCTTTGTATATCTGATTCCTTTCAAAACTGCACATCCAATATATCCTTTAAATAAGGCCAATCACCCACTTGTATGCTTGGAAAATATTCAGTTGCACATAATAGATTTGTTTAACACAATTAACATAAGAATATCTGGACAGAGTCAAGGAAAAGGAATTATTATTTATAATTCTGCACTTAATGAAAACCAATTTCAGATCATGTTGTTGTTGTTCTTGAAGTACCATTACCAAACTTCTGTAGAATAAATTGATTCAGGGCTCTAAAGATGCCTTGAAGATCCCTTTGAGACATTGCAGGTCAAAAATTATTTCAGTTTCCATCTACATGAGTCTCCTCTGCCAAACCAAGCACTGTTTTGCAGTACGAGAAATAAATCCACCAGATTACAATAAGACACTTTCCTAAGGCCTTTCTAGAACATCTTTCCATAAGAATATTAAAATCTTCAATGAGTCAGATAATGTTTCTATTACTACGGTTACCTACTTTAAATAAGCTGTGAAAATTTGTGAAATATTTTCTTCTTGTTACCTAACATACTGTTTCTTAAGTCATATTTAAGTCATAGACTGTAGGAAACAAAAATATTTCTTAACTTCTATGTGGGTGGGGAAATTTCAAAAACAGAACTGTATTTTTTAACCTTTTTTATTACTGTGAAAAGTGAGAAATATTTTGGCAGAACATCCCTTCATTGTTTCCTTTCTCTATAGATGCTGTCCTGTTTTCATTTATTTTTATAATATGAATATATGTCTGGAAGTGGTCCAGAATTATTGCATAGACTAGAGCTTTAATTTGTCCTGCAGCTTTTAGATCCTTATGATGTAGGGCAGCAGGTTGTGTTGGGACAATGAGTTGCAATAATAAACTTTGAAGTGGGGACCAGCAAAGCGTTACTGAGACATTTTATACAGTACCTCTCTTAAGCTTAAGACAAAATCCTATTGCCCTTTCTGTTAGAAGAAACTAACTTTGCCAATAGAATGAAGACTTTATGCAACTACAGAATCTTCTTTAATGGATTTTCCTGGCCTCCAGACTTTTATTTATTGAGGAACAGGAAAAACAGAGAGAAGAAACATCCATTAAATGAAAGGGTTTTCATTTGTGCAACATGGAATTCTGCCCTTTCTGTTTACAATTTTTGATAATTTAGTGATGTACCTTATGAAAATATAAAAAAGAAAAAAGAATTATGAAATCAAAGATTTGTATGCTCTGTGAAATAAAATCTTGTTATTGAGAAGAAATTAATAAGCAAAGTTTGCCTAATTCTTCAGCCACTAGGAAAGAAGTAATATGAGCAATATAATTCAAAGTATTTCTGTATGTATGTGTATGTGCCTTCAGGTCAGTGTTGAAATGTTGTTTTACCTAGATAAGTCTCTGAAGTTTTCTTGGCAAGGTTTCAGAAGTGGTTTGCCTTTGTCTCCTTCCTACAGCTGAGAAAGTAACTGGTCCAAGGTCAGCTAGTTTTGCCTAAGGTAGGGCTAGAACTCACAATCTCCTGGTTTTAGCCTGATGCCTTAACAACTACATCAAACTGACTTTCTTGAAAGTATTTAAGTACAGAGAACTTCTGAGCTTGTTTTCTTGCAGACATAGGTAACTAGGTAACATCATCAGTGCTAATAAGAAGTGCTGTTTGCTGTCAGTTTATATTCTAGCTGCTTGCCTGTCAGAGTTCATGGGAATGGTCTTAGAGATTCTTTGATTGGGCTGGTTGCTGTTGGCTTATTTGGCAGTTTCTTGATTGTGGTATTGTTTACTTGATTGTTGGTCTGATGTTAACCTTGGAGTTAATCTATGCTGATCTGGATGCTGATTGCTGGTGGAGAGGTGCTTGGGTCATTTTGTTCCTTTTTGGGCTGGGTGATAGTCTCTTTTGCATAGTCTATAGATGTTGTTAATGTCTATGTGTCTATTGATGGCTGATTTGCCAAAGTGCCAGACTTCTAGAAATTCCTTGGCATTTTTGGACTGGGCTTGGTCCAGGATGGCCACATTTTTCCAATTGAAACTATGGTTAAAACTCTCTATATGTTTGAAATTAAAGAATTTTCATCATTTCTTCTGCCTGCTAGTTTGTGTTCTTGGATGCATTCTCCCAGTCTTTTGCCTGTTTGTCCTACATAATGGTTGTTGCAGTACTTACATTGTATATTGTAGATGACTCCTGTTTTTCTTCTGGGGTTGTTGGGTCTTTTGGTCTGCTTAGGATGTTTTGAAGGGCTTTAGTTTGCTTGTGTGGTATGCTGATTCCATTCCAGTACTCTGTTGGTGGTTTCTGAGATATTCTTGATGTATGGCAGTGTAAGAGCACCAAGAATCCTTTATGTCAACCCTGAGCTACAAATATTCTCCTTTACAGAGAACTTCATCAATTTGTGAAAATGAGTCTGCTGAATTGTCACAGCATGACTGGGTTCCTTTAGAACTGGATGCATATTTTAGTTTGCAAGGATGGCAGTTGTTACAGAGAAATCAAGCAGTGGAGGTCTTTTTCTTTTCCTTTTGAAAAAACCAACTTTGTATATTCTGTATAATTTAATTTTCACAATTGCCTGTAGGTGACACATTTTTCATGGTATTTTGGTTTAAGGGTTGAGAGTTGGCTTATTCATAGATACATACATCCATGAGTCTGTATGGATTTGCTTCCAGGTCCAATTCCAGTTGTTGGTTATCACTTTTAAAGCCCTTTATGGCATGGGTCAAGGCTGTCTGAGTAACAGTCTCACCCCAGTGAGATTGGCTTGCCCTGCATGCTGAGGACCTTGTTGGCCAAGGAATTTCAGCTGGCAGGGTCCAGGAGAAGAGGCTTTTCTGCCATGGCTTCTGCCCTTTGGACCAGCAGGCCTCTTGAGATGAAATCTGTCCTCACTCTCTTGGCCTCAAAACCTGGTTCTGCTAATTCCCTTAGGCTCCTACGGGGCATCTTACTCTGCAGTTAAGAAGATAATGCCACCTCCCCCCTTTTTACTTATTGATAATTTTTCTTTAGTTTTTTGTTAATTTTTAATTGTTCAATTTTTAATGCTTAATTTTCCAATTGTTTTATGTTGTATATTTATGATGTTGTAAGCTGCCAAGAGTTACTTGACAGTGAGATGGGCAGCATATAAATTTAATAAATAAATACACAAATAAATAAACAAACAAATAAATAAATAAATGTACAGCAAGATCCCAGCTTTTACCTGGTGTCAAGTTTCTTTCTAAGTATTTCTCCCAGAGACTAACTTTCCAACTAACAGATTCACTTTTTCCTACCCCAAAATCAAGATAAAGTAAAAAGAAAGTAATGTGAAAAATGTATGTCTGAGTGTGCTCAATTGTCTTCTTTACTTGGATCTGCTCAATTGTTTACTATCTGCATCTCCTCCATTGGCAGAGAACCTTCCTAGGAGTCTTCTCCAGAGACAAGGGCTTTGGCAAAGATAGCCATCTCCCTCCTTCTCATCCTGGGTCTTGGGTGAAGATGATTTTTCTCTGGGACTTCACTTTTCTTTCTCCGAGGAAGACACTTTCATCTCCCTTTCTGATTGGGAACTGACAACTGTTCCTCAGTACTCTCCAACTTGTCTCTCCTGCCACTCTATTTTACACAATCTTTTCCTAACCTCATTTGCTCGGTTTGAGTCAGAGTGGCAGTATGTTCCCTAGCAACTGTTTTTATATCATTCATTCATGCATGCATGCATTCGTTCATTCATTCAAAAATTTTATTCAGAGCTATACAAAGATCAAGATCACTCAAAAGTAACAACACCCACGAAAGAGAAAATGCCAGATATCCTCGTGGAGGAAGTATCAAGTACCATAAAATCAATGAAAAATGGGAAATCTTCAGGAAATGACTGTATTACAGTTGAAATGCTGAAAGCTGATAGTCACAGTTTACACAAGATATTAACAAAACTATACTCAAGATGCCTCAGAGAAGAAAAAATACATGATGCCTGGAAAAATGCTGAAATGAAAGGGACCCAAAATGATTTAAAGAACTTTCACCCAATTAGTCTTCTTTCAGTCTACAAGGTTTTCACCAAGATAATAGCAAAAGGAATATTGAGAACATTAAATGATGCACAGCCAAAGGAGCAGGCAGGGTTCAGAAGTGGCAACAGCACAATGGATCACATCAGTGGTGGGATTCAGCCAGTTCGCACCAGTTCGGCAGAACCGGTAGCTAATTTTTTGTTGCTCAGGCCCAGAATGGACTTCCGGAAGTGGCATCCACACAGAGAACCGGTTGTTCACATATTTGAATCCCACCACTGGATCACATCCAGGGTATTTAGCAAGTCATTGAAAAGCACAATGAGTTCATCATGCCTCTGTGCATGGCTTTCATTGATTACGAAAAGGTGTTTGACTCAGTATTCCAGCAAGGAATAACAAGGCTTTGCTCAACCAAGGTGTAGACAATGCTTACACAAACTTATTACAATCAATATATGAAAAAAATGGCAACAATTTGCCTTAATGGTCTTAGATTGGAAATCAACATAGAATGAGGTGTACAACAAGGTGATACAATATCATTTATCCCTTTCTTAGCCGGCCTAAGAAGGAGGACAGTGGGTGGGTGGGGGGGTGGATGGATGGATATATTAGCTCTCCCATGTAAACTAGACAAGAAGTGCAACTAGATGAGCTATTTCTGTTTATTGTTAGGCAATAACATTAATAAAATCTTTCATGTCAGAAAGTAGTAAACTTCCTGCCACCACTTTTTACTGCTTAATCATTAGGGCAGGTTCTTTCTGTGACTGTTAAATCACTGAGGGCTGCTACCTCTCTTTCTGATTGTTTCCTAGGTAGTATCTCTTCCCCTCGTTCCCCAAGGTCATCCTCACAGTCCATTACAAGCTATATTGTTGTCTACCTCTATGCACAGCAGCCTTGGCTAGCAGCCAGGTAAATGTATCAATCTCTGGGACAGCTCCTCTTTAAGGTTAGAACTGAGCTTTATCTCCCCTTTTCCCCCCTCTCCATTTGCCATAATAAAACATACCAGACTGCTGAAGACCATTTGCCAAATGAAAATGTGAATAAACACATAGGTTAGTCAATCACAAATCATAACTTTACTGGATAATATAATACTCTATTAAATATTGCATTGAAATTATATTTTAACTTTGTTTCCAGTAACTGTAGAACATCAATAACTCAAAAGTGCTAAATAACTCACTGAAAGTAGTGTAGTAAAAGTACACTAAAACTGTAATTTTAATCTTTCTCTTTTTCTCCATTTTTCAATTTAAAAATTTAATCCTTTTAAATTTAATTAAAAAAATCATTTACCCTGAAAACACATAGTGCTGTATATACTTCTTAGCACTTTCATTGGCAGCATATGCAGAGAAATAACCACAAAATCAGTCATTCAGATAATTTAATAAAGGATAAAAAGAATAAAGAGGAGAGAATAAACTCCCTGAGCCTTTTAGTTCCAACCACTGCTGTTCACTTTGACACTATAGCAACTTTAATTTTTCATGTTTCCTTTTCCCAGTAAGATAATAGAATATAAACTCTGCTTTCAAGGAAGCATTCCAATTCAGTATTGCTTCATGTAGAATGGTGTGGTTTAATTTTCCTTTTCTAAGAGCGCTAACTTGTATTTGCATTCTTCAAAATTACAACCATATGTAGATTATGTGCAGATGCCAATGGAAGTTTTTTTTCCATCTTAGCTAACATGTAATTTCAATGTTTCAGAAATAAAACAATAGTCAGAAATTTAAACTTCTCATCCTGTACTTGATGGTATACTGCCCATACTAGCATATAATTAATATAGCATGATGATTTATTGGTAGACTTAACCCTAATATATCAGAATATATCAGTTTTTTATATAGAATACAACAATATAACTGAAACAATAGGAACAAGAGCCCTTGTAATAGCCTGAACTATTCTGATTTATTATCTGTATTTAATGAACAGACTCTAAACACCTAGTTTTTTGAAAGGCCTTTTATTCCAACATCAGTTTTGTTAAATTAGCATTTGGTACACCAATATTTTCACTGCTATTCTTGAAATCACACTATTATATTTCATTGGGCAGGGAATATCATGGATTGTTTGTAACTGAATCCAACCAATGATTATTCTTGCTGGGTTTCTGAAGAAAAAAAAAGGCTTTTTGCAGCAAGAAAAGAAATAGGACAAGAGCCCACAAATATTGGACCTCATACTGGATGACATTAGTGTTATCAAGAAGAACATTAAATTTTGTATAGATCAGGAATTCTGGAAGCACAATAAAATTTTGCAAAAGCTACGAATGCTTCAAAAATCAAAGCATCAGGACTTTCTCCCAAGATGACTGCTGCATGGTAGCTTCTTTTTTCTCTTACCAATGATCTGCTTATTTTACTGACAAAGCTGGTTCTTTGGCAGAACCGCTCCCTGGTTTTAAAAGGGAGCACTTAAGAGCACCAAGAAGACTTTTGGATAATTGTGGATTCAGTTGGGAAGGGAGGGTATTCAAGATTCCAGTTCCCTTTGGAAGTGATTGAAATCACTACACATATTCATCTTCCTGTCAGCATTTCATTTTCTTAAGCATGCCTGGATATTAACTTTCACTTTTTGAACTTATTGTTTCATTTTGGTTCCTGCTTTAAAAGTTGATAAGTGGTTGAATGCTGATTTATTTCAACCCTTTGGTAGATTCTAATTGCTTTTTCTTTTGTTATTCTGGATAACCTCTGTCCTCTCTGTAAGGAAGCATAGCAGGCATTCGGGGGGAGGGGGAAGGTGAAGAGTTTTTAGACTCTCGCCACAGGATTTCTGTACTTTTTGAACTAGTAAAATATCTGGAGTTTATTTTTATTGAATTTTTCTTTTAACCTGATATCGAAATATAGAGAAACATATAGATAACACTCTTCTTTGTTCTTTCTTCCCTGATCAAGTTTCACAGATCATGAACTGGCTACACAGTGGCTGAAATTAAGAAAAGAGGTGGGGAGTATGCAGCCCTTAGCTGAATTTCTCTTTAAAAAGCTTGATGAGATGATAATGATCCTGCAAAATATGGTGAGGCATGAAACTTTCGATAAAGATACACAAAAGGACCTTGATCTAGTTCCAGACCAAAGAGATATTCTCACAGCTGGAGAACTAACAGAATGGATTTCATCATTGCTCTGAAGTTTAAATTTGCATATTTTTACAATATTAGAACTCTGACTGAAAGAGGAAGTGACAACTTCCTTTTTCTTACAAAGATTGAGGGAGACTGGATAGATTTATTACAGTTAACTAGCAATCATTTCTATTTGGACTTTGATCAGAAGATAGACTTATTCTGCAGACTGAATCTATTATATTTAATTAAACAAAATTGATGAAAGATGGCGTTAAGAAACAAACATGGATATTTGATCCAGGACAAACTATTTATAACTTTTAGGATGACTTGGGATATATAAGATGCCATGGTAAACTTTCTATGAGTGGATTACAATAACAGTTTGTCAACAGAGGGTTTTGAAACTTTAATTTTGTTTTGTTTTAGTATTATTTTTCATGTTAACTACTTTGCCATTAATATAATATATAGAAGACAAGTCAATAATTTGCAAATAAATTTAGTAGTTTAAAAAATTTGGCAAGGCCTGTTTGGTACTAGTGTCATAGTAATGTGTTAATCAGTATTCAACTTGGGGAATAATATGTGTATATGTGTTGGTCTTCTTTTGGTGCACTTTTTCTTTTTTAATGTTTTGATTGTTTTTTCCTCTTTTTTGGATTTTTTCTGGAGTTTTGTATTTTAAATTTGTTTTGAATAAAATAAAAATATATGCAAAAATATATCAAAGTATCGGTTCTAGTACACAATCCAAATGATATTAAATTTATAAAAAACCAAAAATTGCTACTATAATATTGTTCTTTATCATATTCAAATATACATTTTGTGAACATTGATTCTTTTGAAGATAAACTGACATGATAGTTGGTGGGAACTGTCATTTAATCCTATCAAGCATTAAATAATCTCATTTACCAAACTATACTTTAAAAGAAATTGTTGGTCTGTATAGTCATTATTTCAAAATAATAAGTTGGCAACTTTAAAAGTCTTGTTTAAAGCCAATTTTTTTAGTATATAGAAAGTATTCCAAATGCGAAGTATTTATTTTGTGCTAAACCTCTGACTTGACAGAAACAGTCTAATAAATGTAATGCACGGCAAATATTATATATAAAGGCACGTTCAATGAGAATTTACAATTTACTGTTTAACTGAGTAAAATTAGTCATAGATTACTTAAATTCTATATAAAGGAATTTCTTTGTAATTATAAAGTCACAAAACAGGCTATCAAAATGTCAACAACTCACAGAAGGATTATTTTAAGTGAAAAACAAAGTAACAAAAATATTCCAGCCAGCTGCACTCAGCAAGGTGCCCACATTTGCAGTACAATACAACAGCATCTGGTGGGATTAACTTTTTAGATTTCTGCTGTGGAATGAAGTTAAAGTATTCTATTCAATATTATCAGCTGAAACAAAGTCAGTAATAAAGAAATGAAGTGAGAGCATAACTGAAAGATAAATTCACCTATCTCAAAATTTATCAAACATTGAATTAAGCTTATTTCTAGTCCAATCTATTTTTTCTATCATTACTTTGTCAAAAAAGCGGCTTTGAAACAAATATCAATTAGAGAAGAATAAATTCAGCTATTCAAATAATTTTACATGTATCAAGTTAATTTCTTACAGACTATGAACTTCCAGCCACTTAACTGAGATCCATATACTTGATCCTGTTTGCTGTTCTGATACATCTTCAGCTACATATCACAATAATAAATAATTGTATATAAAATAATAATTTTCTCACCATCCAAATCTTGTACTCAGCAATTCATATTTAATTAACTTGAAAGATTGCTGATCAACCTCCCTGCAAAATGGGAAAACATAATTTTAGAAGCAGCAAAGGGAAAAGTTCAGACAGTATCCTTAGGATATTTAGATTACCATACATTTCTGATCTTTTCTTCCTGGCAAACCTAAAAGCCATGTAAGGATCATCTCAGTTCCCATGATCAAAGCTCTACTGCAGGGGTGTCAAACTCGCCACATCATGTGATGTGTCGCAACTTATCGCAACTTTTTTCCCATTGCTGGAGCTGGGGTGGGCACAGTTTTGGCATGATGCATCCAGCCTGTGGGCCCGCAGTTTGACACCCCTGCTCTACTGTGAGGCTGGCCAAATATTTATGACAGAGAGGGGAAAAAAGGGGGGGGATTCAGAACATTGTAAGTTCTCCAGAGAGATTTTAGTTTGAAAAGATTAGAAGACTCAAAACTGTGAGATGCTTTTTAAGTTATATGCAGACATAGAACAGGAAGCCTGAAAAGTGGAACCATTAAAGATTTTTCTATATCAATATTAATAAGACATACGGGAACTTGTATAATTGTGTTCTCCTAACTCTTGAACACAGTCTATAATGCATCAATTTAAAACATACACATTTAAGATATACTCAGTGCTTCTTCTTAACCTGGGACTTGAAAAGTACGGAGGCTGAATTGATATTTCACTATGCCAATCAACTAACCATAACATGAATTAGAATAATGTGTGAATCAGATTTCAATTCTTTTCCTTTGCCTGGTGAAAATATGGAGCATGTCGAATTACAGAGGCTCAAAATAAACAAACAAAATGTGCTTAAAAAGTATGTTATTCAGATTGCCCCAAGAGCAATCTGATACAATTTTACAGAGGAATTATTGAGTCTGTCATTTGTACTTTTATAACTGTCTGGTTTGGTACAGCAACCAACAGAACAGATACAAATTCCAACGGATAGTTAGGACTGCAGAAAGAACAGTTGCAACCAGCCTGCCTTCCACAAGAGACCTGGATATTGTGCAGTTCAGAAGGAGGGCTGAGAAGATATCTACAGATCCCTCACATCCTGGACATAAATTAACTCCTCTCCTTGGGATGCTGCTACAGGGCATTGCATACTAAAACAACTAGACACAGGGACAGTTTCTTCCCTCATACCATCAGTCAGCTGAACATCTAATTTCATAAAACTGTCTAATGTCTATGTACACTTACCCATGTTGTATGGCTGTAGCATTGTTTTTATCCTTATCTTCCTTACTACCCCCTCTAATTTGTATTATTATGAGTATTATTTGTCTGTTGCTTTGCATGTACACTGAGAGCCTCTACACTGGAGACAAATTCCTTGTGTATCTAAACACACTTGGCCAAATAAAGTATTCTGTCTTCTATCTTCTAAAAAGTACCTTCTGCATCATTTTTGTTGCTTTATAAATCTTTCTTGCACATTTGAATACTGTAATTCAGTTAATAAATTACTCTGGAAATGATATAAACTATTACAACATGAACATACAGGGGAATTACCAAAGGGAAATTTAATGACAAGAACATCTGAAATGGCATCCTGCCTAGTGTGTTGGGATTCACCCCCTGTAGTTATGAATTATACTATAATTGGCCTTCTAGTTGCAATGTTACTGCTGCCAGAAACAATGGCACATTACGGAAAAAGGAAAAAAAGTTTAAAATTTTATTCAGGTTAGGATGTCTTCCATGGCCTTAGAAATGAGTTCTTTTTATGAAATAGAACAGCCTTAAATGGCATTGATTAAACTTAATGAGCTTCAATCAAAAAACTTTTCATACTGCATTGAATAAGAATTAGTATGATTAACATCTTTTCTGTGACTATGTGCATTTTAAATAGTTTAAAAAAACTACAAACTGAATGGATTGATTTTAAAATCAGTTTCCAAAATGCATTTTCCTAAACTTAAAATGCATATTTAAAAAAAATCCCGACAATGCTTAAATATAAGTAAATACTAGTAAAATTAAGTACATTATAGCATACAGAAAATTGGACCTTTTTGTATATAACTCGAAGTTGTGATTATCCCTTGGTTTTTTCCTGCATGTCACTGTATTTTGCTTAAAATGTATACATGTCATAAAAAGAAAGGGAGGGAGGCATGGATGTTTAACAACCAGTAGGAAAAATAAAACTCAGATGGTTTCTAAAAAGAAAATAATATATTTATTTTCCCTTTCCTTTTCATGTATGGACAGAATAAAAATTAAGAATAGTAAAAAACATCCCTAACTTATCCTATTCAAATAAACATTTAAAATTATTGTAAAAAGCCTTCCTATAGGACCTTCATTTTCCTCTTAAGACAGTTATTCAGAATAATGGTAAGTTTCTTCACAGCAGCCATACTTAATATTACAATACTTCTATTGTTTCTTCCACATATTTTTGTTCCCAGTTCTAAATTTGCTGAGATAATCTGTAGAAATTTCCTCTACAAATACTTTCTTTTGACTGTATTTATTTCTGAAGTCTAACAACCATTTTTAGCTATTAAGTGTCAGTGTGACATACAATAATAAAAACATTTTTCCACTCCCCAGGAGTTCCAAGTTCCATATAGACTTTCCTTAGTGTCCAAGGACAGGTGCATGGAAATTAAAAATATGAGCTGGGCTTTTGAAAAGAAGCTGACAACATTAGCTGTAAGCACAGGGGACTAAGATATAGTATGATAATGTTTGTATTTGTTTATATTCTTTCAAATACAGAGATGCAAGGTTTATGCTGAATAACAGGTTGAGCACTTTCTGTAGTACTATTCATTAACACAAAATGTAATGTCACACTTTTATTCTAAAGAAAAATTGCTCAGAGGATTGCATAATATAATGGCTCAGTACAACTTAGTCACCCCCAAAAAATTGAGGAGGAGGAGGGGGAGCCTCATCAAGTAAAAAACACAAAGAGCACTAGATACTTATTATTAGACCACATCTAATAAAAAAGTTCTGCCTTCAGTCACTGGAATGAGACAAATAAGGAAAAAGGACCATCTAAACTTTTAGGGAAGAGTTCCACATGGGGTTTCTTTCATAATAGTAGATACTAAATCTTGATGAATTTTTTACTTCCTTTACCTTGAAAATAAGGCATATGAAAAATCAGTGGTATTAGCTTAAATGGTCATTTGGGACACTAAAAATACATTTGGGACACTAAATAGTACATTTGGGACACAATCCTACTTCTTGTAATGTCTAATTCCTTTTGTTCAAATATGCTTGCAGACAAAGAATATACCTACATGAACACAAGATAGATTCTAACTCTTTCCATTGGTTAATGTTAATGTATGCTACAAAGACTCAAGATTAAAGACCTGGAAAGTTATCTTAAGGCTGTAAGATCCAGCAACAGTTTTAAAGCTTATTTCTTCATGCAAATGCACACATTGTAAAAGTGCCCCCAAATTTCTGAAATTCAGTATGCTTTTTTTTCTCTTTTTTCTCTTTAGATTTCTTTTATATTAGCTTGGCAGTAATCTTACTATTAACATCGTGAATTGCTAAACACACAGACAAGAAAATTTTTTAATGTTTTTTTAAAGACATTAACAGCCTGTAAATCACTATAAGCATTTAGGTTGGGAGTTATTCATAATCATGGGAGGTCACTATGACTATTTTTGAAATAACAGTTCTATCCTGATGAACTGGAGGTAAAGATGCCAACATGTCCCAACTCTGAATTCTGAATTATGGGAAGTGCAGTCTAAACTTGTTAGGTTGGCCAAGGCTGTAATATACTTCTGATAAACTTGTTCTTTGCTACAAAATCTTACAGAAACAAATTCCATATATTTTATTATATATTGTTAAATGCTGATCCTGATATATTGTCAATCAATTTCACCACTTCTTATTCAAAAGCAAGAATTATTAAAATAAGCACAGTTGCTGGGACACTTTCAAAACCAGATAGAATGAGTTGTTCCTGCCTTATGTAGTCATCAAACAGTTCTGAGCCTTGTTGAGCAGAATAAGCAGCAGCATCCAAAAAGAACAGGGCTAACAACATATTTTGAAGACTTGAAGTCCATTCTGAAGAAACACTATCTTCTTTATGACATTGACAAAATATAAGTAAGTACATAATCTAAAATATTTAAATATACCATTGTTCATGTTGTAATTCCTGTCAAGAAACAATAGATTTATATAATCTGGCTTTGGGATTGTACTATTGACAATGATACAATGCACTGATACAGTTTTCTTGTCCCCTCCCCACCCCCCGAGGCTATTTTAAATATTACCAACTTCAAATAAAGTTCTCTCAGAAAGCTTTTCTCAATATTATTTTTGTTGTAACCAATAAAATATGCAATCAATCAATCAACCAAAAACAAGCAAAATAATAATAAAAAAGAGCCTTTCTTCCTATAAGAGCAGCAGTCCCAATCTTTTTGTGACAGTTTTGTGACAGCTGTGTGGCCCAGTTCCTAACAGGCAAATTGGTTTTCAAAATGGGCTGCTTCACATTTGTCAATATTACAAACACTTACATCCTAGTAAATTTGTTTTTTTCCTTTTTTTCTGACTTTTCAGTATCCACTGAATATACATAGATATCAAGGTTCCACACTTTCAGCTATTATAATAAAATAAAAAGCTACTTTTGAAGAAAAGGCCACTATTGAATCTTCCAGTGTTACAATATTACTTACAAGATGACAGCATTGTAAAATAACAGACTGCAAGAAAACCAATCTGTGAAGTCATATTTCATACAGAAAAGGTAATTCATGCCAAAAGTGCTTATTAATCTGGAAGCAATGTGTTTGCATTCCAAGAATAATGACATGATTAAATGCTACAATTAGTTCTATTAATATAAAGCGGTTATGATTAAAATTAAAATCTGTGGAAAGCTATATTCAGAATACAGAATATAAATGGAAAAGTTAAATCTTAACAACCTTCTTGGTTCTTTGAGAAAGAGAGAACGGGGAGGAAAGGATAGAATAGACTAGCACTATTAAAAGACAAAGTGATGTGGTTTCATCAGGTAACATCTAGATTTGGGGAAAGAAAAATAGGTATTTCATACCCTGTTTGGCAATATTTAAGGTAGTCTACTGCCTCTTACCAGTATTACAATGGAGAATGCTATCCCTTCACTGGCACTGTAGAAAGATTAAATTGCCCTTCCAATCAGTTTTTGTACATACAATGTACAAAATGAGGAAGCATAGCTTCCTGTTCTCTAACTCAGGTAATAAAATCTATCAAGGCAGCCCTAGGAAAAACATTAGCCCATGTTGCATTAGGGTCTTCTATGCTGACCCATCTTAGCCAGCTCTGTGTAATTTTTATCCATGCTTGTAACAGTAGTGATAAAGGCACAATATTTCACATAAAAGATGAGTTTATGACACACAGAAGCATAGTCATACTTTAATAAAATGAGATGATTAAATGCTCTAAGGCAACTTAATTAAAAGAGCTTAACTGCATTATATCTAGTATACTGTAATTATACCATCCAATGGGATGTGCTACAGATTCAGAGAAAATCTTGTGTGTTCATTCTGTATCAATGATTCAAAAATGAGTTTAAGAAAATAAAAGGATTTTGATGAACTTGGTAGAAAGATTTATTTTGAATTTATTATTATTTTAGTAAGGCAGGCTTTAAAGAAGTGTCACTGCTATTTATGATCCTAATTCACATTAGTTTTCAGACTAAATATGAAAGTATAGCATGACAATTTGGTTGTATCTCTGCACTCCAAACAATTTTCTTTTTTTAGAAATGAAACAATAAGTATTAGTGTCTACTTCCATTTCCATTAGCTCCCTTTTTTGTGTTAAAAATAATTCAGAGCTACCTGGAGTCCCAGTAATGTACTCTGATCTGGTTGTGCTAAAAAAATCAAACAAAATGAATTGTGGCGGAAACACTGAGTAGTATCCATCACGCTCTTTGCCATATTATGTTGCCTTATATCTATAATGTATTTTGAAATAATTTAATATAATGAATTCTATTATCTATACCAGTGCTATGTCTCTTTATTTTTGAAATACATATATTTAATTATACAAGGTCATATCTGAAGTGATAAAACTCTTAAAGAGCAAGAAAATGGAACTCTTCCACATCCAATATATATTTCCTTTCTATAAAAAAGAGCAGATCTTTTTATAATGCTAAAATTACATGATATTATCTTGAAATGATATATGCCTTACTCTTATCTCGCAAATCCCTGGAATTAGACTGAAAGATAAAAGAAAATGAATGGTTCCGAGAATTGGCTGCTCAAAAAAGAGTACACTCTCTCATTACTCATTCTTTTTAATTGGCAGTCCACCATAGGAAAAGAAAGAATGTGCCCATTGCATTAGGTGATCAGAGTTATGATCTTCTCTTTATGATGTAGCATAAAAAATATAGCAAATTACAACAGCTGTTACGGATGTATTACAACTGCCAATATTCTGTTAAAAGGTTTTCTTCCAAAAGATCTTGTTCCAAATTCTAAATTTAGAGGGAATTTGCCAAGCACTGAAAAATTTAGAAGTAACTTTTTGTCATCCAAAGATGTCACAATTAAGTATGTAAACTGGCACAAAAAGAAAAGAAAATGGAAGCTATGTTCTCATGTTTTCTTTTGGGGCTACATTTTATTATCTTAAATTGAGAAGAGGAAGGATTTTTTCTTCTTCTGTTCAATTATGTCCAATTCTAGGAGACTGCCTGAAGAAATCCCTGAAATTTTTTTGATAATGTTTTTAACAAGTGGTTTGCCATGCCCTCCTTCCTAGGCTAAGAATAAGTGATTGGCCCAAAGTCACTAATTGGCTTTGTGTCTAAGGCAGGACTAGAACTCATGGTCTATTTAGAATCAGAATCAGAGTAGAGCTGGAAGGGACATTGGAGGTCTTCTAGTCCAGCCCCCTGCTCAAACAGGAGATTCTATACTATTTCAGACAAGTGACTGTCCGGTCTCTTCTTAAAATCTTCCAGTGATGAAGCACCCACAATGTTTGAAGGCAAGCTGTTCCACTGGTTAACTGTCCTCACTGTTAGGAAGTTTCTCCTTAATTCCAGCCAGAGGCTTCATTGAATCGGCAAAATCCCAAGTGAGGGCTCTGGTGTTGTTTAAAGAGAAAAAGGACGGGTCGATGAGGCTCTGCATAGATTATAAGGGGTTAAACTGTGTGAGTGTGAGAATAAGTACCCCGTCCCCCTCCTGAAGGACCTACTAACACATCTAGCAAAAGGCTGCATCTTCACCAAATTAGATCTAAGAGAAGCGTACTACCGAGTAAGAATATAAGAAGGAGATGAATGGAAAACTGCTTTTAACTGTCCCTTGGGCAGCTATCAATTCAAAGTTATGCCATTTGGACTACAAGGAGCTCCAGCTGTTTTCATGCAGCTGATTAACCAGGTGCTGCATGATCATCTATACAAGGGCGTTTTGGTGTATCTTGATGACATCTTAATCTATAGCGAGAATATGGCTGACCATGTGAGTTTAGTGCGAGAGGTGCTAAAGAAATTACTGAATGCTAAATTGTATGTTAAATTGTCGAAGTGTGAGTTCCACCAAACCAAACTGGATTATTTGGGCTACCTGATCTCCAGTGAGGGCATTGAGATGGATCCTGGCAAAGTGAAAGCCCTAATTGAATGGCAACCCCCAAGGACTCGAAAACAGCTTCAAAGCTTTCTGGGGTTTGCAAACTTCTACCGTCAATTTATTCCTTCATTTGCTGAAATTGCTTTACCTCTGAGAGACTTATTAAAAATGGATAAAGATGAGAGAAAGCCATGACCAGGCCAACCGCTAACATGGACTATGAACTGTCAAACCACTTTTGAAAATTTAAAGACTTTTTGCAGTCAAGCCGGTCTTAAAGCACCCCTGCCTGGGGGAACCATTTATGATTCAGGCCGATGCTAGCAATGTAGCAGTCGGAGCAGTACTTTTGCAAAAGAATCATGAGGGGGTTCTACAACCCTGTGCCTACACCTCAAAAAAGTTCACCAATTGCAAGAGAAAGTGGGCAGTTTGGGAGAAGGAAGCTTTCACAACTCGTTGGGCTCTGTTAACCTGGCAGCACTACCTAGAAGGGAGCAAGGTGCCTTTCGAAGTATGGACTGATCATAAAAACTTGGAGGCACTGAAAATTCCACATAAACTTTCCCCTAAACAAGTGCGATGGGCACAATATTTCAACCGCTTTAATTTCACCCTAAAGTATATACCAGGAGGAAAAAAAAATTTGGATGATGCTCTATCCAGATTGCCTCAGTATAAAAGCCAGCATGAACAAATCAATGATTCAATCATGCCTACGCCATAGATTGTTTCTCAATTAACACCACAGAAGACCCCGTCTACAACAAATTCGAACCCCGATGATCCTGTGACGAGAAAGCTGATGCAGGAACTCCTCAATAATTAATGGTTTAAAGACCATCAAGCCACCCTAACCTGTAGAGATGGACTAGCTTACAAGGGGAGAAAATTATATTTGCCTGAAACCCTCCACCTCCATGCCCTCCAACGCAGCCATGATGTGAAACAAGCCAGACACTTTTCTATTTGAAAATGCTACATTTAATTCACCAGCAGTTTTGGTGGCCAGGTTTGAAAAAAGATGTGGAAAACTATATCAAAAGCTGTGCAGTGTGCCACCAAGCTAATCTTTTCCTAGCACAATCCTGAGCCCAAATACCTCAAATAACACTTGGATCCTGATATCTGGGAGCAAAATAGTTGAATTTCAGTAGTAGGATTTGTGCCCATTTTTATAGGATTGGGGATTTTAACAGTGCTAATAATCATTATCTGTCTTTCCATTCTACTCCCAACATAGACACAGACATCCCTGCCAATATAAAAACTAGTCATAATTCTGACAGAAATCATCTGCATGACCAGAGGGTCCCCTGCAATCTTTAAAAGATTGGGAGTTCAAGTTGCACTCCCAACCCATTAATTTAAATACTACCTGCAGTGGATGAAACACTCTTACAGACAAATCCCTTGTCACTAAATTAATGTACTGGATGTGGTGAAATACAATATCTAGGTAGACTCTGAATGCCTTAGACAATATACAAACAATAAAAACAGTTAAAAACATACACAAGAATGCTGTCGGATGAGTCAAGTTGGAATGGAATCTGGCTTCTCTATTTTGGCTTTCCTTTTCTAAAATAAATGATAACATGGTCTAATATTTCATGTGTTGTAGTTTACCTACTTATATTTACCTACCAGTGGAACAGCTTGCCTCCAGAAATCGTGGGCGCTCCATCACTGGAGATTTTTAAGAAGAGGCTAGATAGTCACTTGTCTGAGATAGTATAGGTTCTCTTGCTTGAGCAGGGGGCTGGACTAGAATACCTCCAAGGTCCCTTCCAGCTCTCTTCTATTCTACTTTTAAGAACTGCTAAGGACCAAATGATTTTTAATGTGTCCTGATATGTAAAGTAATAGAACTCAAAGAGGGTGTATTTTCTTTTTCACATGACTGTATGTATGTGTGTGTGTGTGTGTGTGTGTGTGTGTGTGTATGCATATGTATACATGTGTTTGTGTTTGTGTGTGTATGATTGCTGGTAAGAATATCTGACATATAGGTCAGGAAAGTTATTCAAATAAAAGGGAAAACTATAGAGATTTTTTTTAATAAAGATCAAAATGGCGTGAAATTAGTCATAGAGATTTTCAATAAATTAAACAAAAGATTTACAGAAACACAAGGAAGAATCTATTTGCCTATCAAAAGAAAACTAAAGTGATTTCAGTTGATTCTTGATAGGATAAAATACAGTTATCTAATATTGACCATTTGCCCAAAAAGCTGAAACAAAATTTTTGCTAAATTAATTCTGATTTGTTCTCTCATAATTTCAGAGTAAAAAAAAGACATTTCTAATTAGGCATTATTACACTGTGAATTTCTAATAGTCATGCAAACATTCTTCAAAATGATATCAGATGTTGATTTATTCTCTCTGGGTTGGTTTTCATGTTGTTTCATTGTAGAATATTCTGATGTGTTCTGTAGTTCACTGAAAAATCAATGAATCAAAACAAACCAATTTGAAGGTATTGAAATACCTTTGAAATTTCAAAATAATTGTTATTTTAATGACCTTATTAGATGCCTTGCTGTGTACAGAATAAAGTATATGCGAATGATTGTTTATTTAAATTACTGCTAGAATAAATTGATATCTCTTAATTCAGGAAGAGATTCTCTTTTTAATATCATTGTTCAAGAAACTGAAATTGGGTTTTCTGCACTGCAATAGTGAACTTTCTCTTGTATTTATGAAATACATGTTGGATCATTTTATATTATTTATTGATAATAGTCTTTCACCTTTCTGAAAAAAAGGTTTGCATTCTCTGTCTTCATAAAGGATATATGCAAGACTAGGCAAGAAACCAGGCCCTGATTAGAGGAAGTATTTATGGAACTGTGGAGATATAAATATGATCTGATTTGAATAGAAAATCAACTCAAAATATATGATGTGTTAAAATAACTTTATATCCTTTTAATCACAGGGTAACAGAAAACTGCAATATTTCAATACAGGCAAAGTACAGAACAAGTGGGAAAACACTGATAACATGCATGATGATGCAAATGAAACATGCAGTTTTCCTTATAAAAGCAGAGGAGAAAATGCTTACACACACACATAATAACATAATAAAGAAGGACATAATAAAGCTACTGAAATGGAAAATATGCAAATCCCCTGAAGTCGGTTGCACAAAGAAAAAGTTGCTCTATATAACATCTGTCTAAGAGCCACTGAAAACATTTGCTCTGTTCTGTAAGGAAATATTGGGAGACACAGATCATCAGCTTGACTTCTAATAATGGGGCTTAAAGCAAGCATTATGCTTGACAGATAAATAACTGTATGAGACTAAAGACTAGAAGTTATAATGCTATTCCTTATACCAGCCTGAAATCTGCTTTCCACACTCTTACACCTATTCTGCTTCTACTGTTTGTTTTAAATCATTGCTAGATGGTGTCCAGGACATAATAAGCAAAGTCACAGTTTTGATGTTTTTTGGCATCTTCAGCAGGCCATCAGCTACTGGCTATCAGTCCCAGCACTATACAAGAATGATCTTGACTTTATGACTCTTTCAAGCTTTTCTAACCTCTTTATGTATTCATCCTCTTATATCCCATTTTGTCACAGCTGAAGCTGAATATACTGTATATATATATATATATATATATATATATATATATACATACTGAAACTTCAGCTGGAAGCCACGAACAAGGAGTGTATATCAGAGGTGGTGGCCCTTTGAGAGCTGTATGCAACGAAATTTCATTTTGGTGTACGCCAATTGGTGTACATTCAAAGTGACAATAAAGTTTTGTTATTGTTATATATATATGTTCTGGTCTTAGGAAGGTAGACATTGAAGAGACTTATGAGTAACAACAAGGTTTATTCATCACACAACAGAAAACAGAACAGAAAATGAAACTGGCTCCGCCCTTTTATACAAGGAGCCCTGGGTAACTGTTAACCAATTGTTGCACGATTATCTCCCACGCTAAGCAAGCATTCCCGGGTCTCCAGACATTCAGTCTCCATAGCAGCCATGTGGCCACTAGCTTTGCCTGGTACCCGCCCTGCACCTGCTGTCTTAGCAACTCAGTACATTACACCCCTCCTCCCTGGGTTGGAAGCATAATGCACCCTAATAATTTCGGCCTCCCCATGGAGGCTCTCCAAATCACTCCCACTACCCTCGGCCTGGCCTGGGACCTCTTAGGACGTGGTGATGCCGCCATAGTGAAGGCATTGCACCCCCTAGCAAGGTTGTTCCTTTGAGCGTGTTCTGAATGCTAGGCTAGCAAGGTTGTTCTTTTGAGCGTATCCTGAATACTAGGCTAGCGCAGACAGAACCCTCACGTATTCCTGTAGGAATTTCGGTGGCCCTCTGGCCCTTTCCGATCTCCTTGGAGCTGCAGCTGATGCCCGGCCTGCAAGCTTGATCCACCAGGCTCGGCAGACCGGGGCTTGGGGACCCGCAAATTGCGGTCGAGATTGGGGTATGCAGGCTGGCCGGTTGGCCCAGCTCTGTGTGCCGATTTGGGGTGGAATTCCTCGGAGGGGTGGTAATCCCCTGAGGGGTGGTATTCCCCTGAGGGGTGGTATTCCCCTGGTTAGCGTTCCGCTGTGGGGTGGAATTCCCCTGATTAGCGGCCTGCTGTGGGGTGGAATTCTGATCGGCATAAGTAGCCGGTTGGAAGTCCCTCTGTAGAGTAGAACTTCCCTGGTCAGCATTAGCCAGCGGTTGGGAGCAATGTCCTGCAGGTGCAAACCCCGCCATTGGAGAGGCTTGCGAGTAATGTCCCAAGGACATGGTGCCCGGGTCAGGAGCCGCCTCACTGTCAACCCCTTCAGGTTGATTGTCTCGATCCGGATCGAGGGCCCCCTCCCCCCCAAGAGCAGAGCAAGGAGCAGAAGAGTGGCTCAGCAACCTCCAATGAAGCTGATCAATGTGCCGGTGCAGCACGCGACCGTCTTCCAATGCCACTTCGTAAGAAAGGGGGCTGGTGACCCTGCAAACCACAGCCACCACCCACAAGTTGCCAGGGCCGTAGTTGTGGGCCCAAACCGGATTGCCCAAGTTCAGCCGCCTCGGTGCCCGTGGCTGTGACACCTGCGACGCAACCCGGTCTGGGTGTAACCGATTGAGCTTGGTGATAAGACAGTGACCCCATCAGAGCTTGGCAGGGCTCTTGCCCATAGCTGTGCATGGAGTGGTGCGGTGGCAAAGGAGAAAGTCAGCTAACCGGTGATGCCAATTTCCGTGCCTGATCCTTTTCAAGGAATCTTTTGTTGTCCGCACCATGTGTTCCGCTTGGCCATTTGACACAGGGTGGAATGGCGCCGATGTAGCATGGTGAATTAAGTTTGCCCGCAGGAAGGACTGGAACTCCGACGAAGTAAATTGAGCTCCATTGTCGGAGACAATTACGTCAGGGAGGCCGTGAGTGGCAAAAATGCCACGAAGCACCCTGATGGTGGTAGTGGAAGTTGCAGCGGACACTGGAACTACTTCCAGCCACTTAGAGTGACTGTCCACCGCAATGAGGAAGAGCTGCCCCTGAAAGGGACCTGCGTAGTTGAGATGGATCCTCACCAAGGGGCATGTGTTGTTTCCCACCTATGGATGGGAGCTTGGGGCATTTCTGGCCTAGATTGTTGACAAATGTGGCACCCTTGGACCTGGGCTTCGATCTCTTTATTGAGCCAAGGCCACCAAAGGTAGCTGCGTGCAAGTGCCTTCATGCGGACTATCCCTGGATGTCCCTCATGCAGAGAAACAAGGACTCTAGTCCTCAATGAGGTCGGAATTACTACCTGACTGCCCCACAGTATACACCCCTTAAAAGTGGATAGCTCAGACTTTCGCTTCCAAAAACTCTGAAATTCCGTGCCAGGACATGTGTCCGGCCATCCTGATAACACCCAGTTCAACACGCGTGTCAGCGTGTTGTCAGCAGCTGTCTCAGCAGCTACATCCCCTGCGTGGAGAGAGAACTCCGGCAAATCCTGAATAGACAGGATGTGGTTTGCCAGTGCAGGATCAGGCTCTATGTTCCTTAAGGGCAATCTGCTGAGGCCGTCTGCATGGCCCATCTCTTTGCCCGGCTTGTGAATCAGGCAAAAATCATATGCAGAGAGAAATATTGACCATCTCAACATTCTAGGAGAGATGGTGTGGGGTGTCTGCTTGTTCGTTGTGAACAACCCCAGAAGTGGCTTGTGGTCCGTAAAGACCGTAAAACGATGACCATACAAAAAGTAATGGAACTTCTTGATGCCCGCTACGATTGCCAGTGCTTCTCTGTCTATTTGCGCATAGTTGCGCTCAGCCGCAGAAAGGGTCCTGGAATAGTAGGCTACAGGGACCTGTGTCCTGTCAGCCTTTAGGTGGCTTAAGACAGCCCCGATCCCATACGGAGATGCATCGCAAGCTATGCTAACCGGCAATCGCTCGTTGAAATGCGCCAACACTGCATTAGACGACAGTAAGGCTTTGGCTTCAGCAAAACTTTTCTCGTGGATGTTCATCCACTTCCATGGAGCCTGTTTGTCTAAGAGCCGGTGTAATGGCTCTGCCACTGCGGCCTTATGAGGGAGGAAAGCGTGATAAAAATTAAGGAGCCCTAGGAAGGCTTGAAGCTCTCCCTTCGTTTTAGGGCTGGGCGCCTGCTGAATCGCTTTAAGCTTGGATTCAGCAGTGTGGATGCCTTCAGCATCTATGCGGAATCCCAAGAATTCCGTGGAAGTAACTCCCACTTTACACTTTTCTTGTTTTAGCCTCAGGCCCGCTTTGCAAAACCGCTGCAAAACGGCCCTGAGCCTGTCAGCCAGGATTTTGACTGATTCCCCAGCTATGAGGACATTGTTGAAGTATGGGCATACACCCGGAATATTTCGGAGCGTGCGCTCCATGACACTCTGGAAGATGCCTGGAGCTACGTTAACTCCGAATTGCAACCTCCGCACCTTGAAGGCTCCCCGGTGGATTGTTTGAGCCTCTGCCGTGGCGTCATCCACCGGCAGCTGCTGATAGGCCTGGGCCAAATCTAGTTTCGCAAAAATGCGACCTCCCTTTAGAGACGCCAGAATATGGCTGACTACTGGCACTGGATAGGAGTGCTGCTGTAAGGCTTTATTCAAGGTGCATTTATAGTCAGCGCAGATTTTGACTTCTCCGTTGGCCTTAAGTGGCGTGACAATGGGGGTTTCCCATGGACTACTATCCACAGGTTCTAATATGCCTTGCTGCAACAGCTTGTCCAGTTCGGCATCAATCCTTTGCTTGAGTGCAAAGGGCACCCGGCGAGATTTAATCCTCACTGGAGCGATAGAGGGATCTAACCTCAAGGCAATTGGTGGGCCCTTGTATTTCCCTAGCTCTGGGTTAAAACACATCTGAGAACTCTTCCCATACTTTTGCTAGGTCGACTGTTTGCAGACTGTGAAGTTCGGTCACCTGAATCCCCAGAGCCTCAAACCAATCGAGTCCGATTAGGCTCGTGCGGTTCCCATTGACTACAACAATGTCCAAAGGGCCCTTGAATCCCTTGAATTGTACCCCGATCATGGCCTCCCCTTTGACCCTGACTCTGGAGTTCTGAAAATCTGTTAAGACCGGATTCGACGGCCTGAGCTTAATCCGTTGGCCGCTTCTGCCACAAATCTGCTTAAGCATGCCCTGAGAAATTATGGACAGGGCCGAGCCCGTATCCAGTTCCATTCGCAGGGGGACCCCTTGAAGCCTGACTTCAATGTGCAGTTTCTTTTTTAATGGTCGGTGAGCCGCCATCCTATAAATACTTCTCCTGCTCGCACAGAACCCCACCCTGTTTTGGCTGGGGACCCCGGTACCTTTCCGAGGCAACTCTTCCTTGAGGGGCTATTTCCTTCGGCCCAAACAGACCGCGGCGATGTGGCCTTGTTTGCCACACGCCCGGCAATTGGCTGCACAGAAATGGCAGTCAGCTCGTTTGTGCCGACCCCCACTCCCCATGCATCTAGGGAAAGGATCTGCCTTGTCAGGAGGCCTAGGGGGTCCTCTCGCTGGAGGTCGTCGCAACAGATCGACTTCCTGGTCCAACGCAGCATCTTCCTCTGATTTAGCATCCTCATGGTGGATGATGTACAAGGGCTGAGGGTTCTTTGAGAGCCGCAAGGCCTTGACAGCTCCGCCGACTGCCTCTTCAGCTGTTATCTCTCGCAATGCATCTTGGAAAGATACTGTCTCTTTAGCAAAGATCTTTTGCTGCAGTTCACGACTCCTCAGGCCACAAACTAAATGATCTCACAACCGTTCCTCCAGGTCCTTAAATTTCGCATGGCCGTGCCGCTTGACGAAGAGCCGCGATGAAATCTGCGGCGGACTCTCCAGGATGCTGGTCCCTCTGCTCGAAAGCATGTCACCAAGCAATGCCCGACAGCTTCGGCTCGAAATGCTCCTTGAGCATCTTTTTTAAATTGCCATATGTCACAGTCTCCAATGGCGCAGGGGTTCTCCGCAATATCGAAAACGGCTTGGCCACAAACACAGAGCAGCATTGCGGCCTTCAACTCTTCTTCCACAATCCGGTTTACTCGGAAGTAATTTTCAGCCTGGGCGACGTACGAGCTCCACCTCTCCGGATGAGCGACGTCGAATTCAGCAAGCCGCCCTATTTTCGCCATGATAGGGTCTCTTCTCTACCACGTGCTGCACAATCTGCTGGAGGGGTTCCAGGGCAGTTCCTCGCAGCACTCTCCCCCAGCGTTTGCGTACTGGCAGTTGAGTGAGCTGAAGGAGGAACACCGTCCCTCAGCGCGGTCTGGCTTTCCTTCAAGGTGAGTCGTGCCCTTCGTTGTTGTGGCAGCACGATCCCACCTTCATCGCCAATTGTTCTGTTCTTAGGAAGGTAGACATTGAAGAGACTTATGAGTAACAACAAGGTTTATTCATCACACAACAGAAAACAGAACAGAAAACGAAACTGGCTCCGCCCTTTTATACAAGGAGCCCTGGGTAACTGTTAACCAAACATTGCACAATTATCTCTCATGCTAAGCAAGCATTCCTGGGTCTCCAGACATATATATTTAATACAATATTAAAACAACTTAGCTTTCGCTGGTTCACTGCCAGCGTCTTCAGAGTGAAGTTTCGGGGGTGGAGATTACTTTTATAGACCTTACTAGCCTAATTGCTTACTCACTGACCGTGTGATAGGGCCATCCATCCTGGCTGACCGTAATTCCCTTAATTGTCCCGCCTCCTCTTTTTTGCACTCCAGTTCTACAACCTTTCTCCCTCCCATCCTTGTCAATCTCCTCCTTCCTGGTGCTGTTGCTGTTGGTATGCTTTCTAGCCGCTCCCCCGTGCTCGTTCTGGGCCGCACGTCCAGATCCGGTGTCCTAGATGCCTTTCCATTGCTGCTCCTCTCCTTTCCATCCCGTTTGTCTGCCCGTTGTTCTTGTCTTCCACTATCTATCCCTATTAGTCCTATTTCCTCCGGTTTCCTTCCATGCTTGGATGTCCGTGCGCACAGCCGTATCCCGTCCCTCTGCCCTGTCTGCCTACGATCAGCTGGACTGTCTGCCGGCTCGCTCCTGAATTCACTCCCTCTCATTCTTGCAGATCCTGTCCTTCCTAATGCTGTTACCGTTGGTGCATTTGCCAACTGCCTTACCGTGCCCCCCTCCTTCTTATCCCATTGATCCACCCGCTGTACTTGCCTTCCACTATCTATCCTTCTGGGTCCTATTTCTTCCAATCTTTCTACGTGCCTGGATGTGCGCATGCACAGCCGCATCCTGTCCTTCTGCCTCATCTGCCTACGCTCAGCTGAGCCACCTGCTGCCTCGCCCTCAGTTCCACTCTCTCCCCTCCTTACCAATCTTATCCTTCCTGGTGTCATTGCCCTTGATGCGCCCTCCACCCCTACCCCCATATAGATAGATTGAATGCTGTGTTCCCAGACATACATATTACAGCGGAGGAGGAAGCCAATGGTAGTTTGGCCTTCCTGGATGTATTAGTCATGCGCCAAGCCAACGGCGCCCTCCACACAACTGTATACAGGAAAGTGACCCACACCAATAGGATGCTGCATTATACAAGCAACCACCCAGCAGCCCACAAGACCGCATGCGTTCAGACGTTATTTACACGTATAAATACTCATTGCAGCACCAAAAAGGCCAAGCAAGCAGAGCGTGCTCACCTCCACCAGGTATGCAAGTGGAACGACTACCCAGCCAGTTTTGTCCAAAGATATAGTAAGCACCAGGAACCCCGTATAGCACCAGATGACCTAGGGACAACATCCTGGACAATGATACCTTACGTCCAGGGGGTATCAGTGGCAACGGCTCGCATATTAGCGCCACATAACATCAGTGTGGCTCGACCAAACACTCCGTATGAAAATGATGCGCCCTAAGGAACCACTGCCAGAGGAGGAAAAATCGTTGGTTGTCTATAGGGTGCACTGCAAGGATTGCCCGTGTAATTACATGGGAGAGACGGCCAAACGGATAAAAACCAGGATCCATGAACACAAATTGGCCATCAAAAGGTAGGAGCAGTACTCCCAAATATGGACACATATGGTGAATAATGGGCACTCGTTTGACTTCATGGGGGTGGAAGCCATCGCCCAGGATACCTCCAAAGGAGGGCGCCTACTGAAGGAGGCCTGGCTCTCAGATGCGGGCTCAATTAACCAACACGTAGAATTGCCCCCGGCATACCAGACATTAAAAACACATGAGGAGCAAGCCAGGATGCAGACGGCGTTCGCAAGGGGTAGAACTAAAGAAGGTAATCATCGTATGGAAAGGGAGTCGGACCCATGACGAGCCGCTGGAACCAAGGAGGAGGAAGAATGACGATCGGAGATAAACAGCGTGGTCTGCAAAAAGGAGAAGGAGAGGAGAGATGATCCAGCTGAACGAATGCGTTTGTGCGCACGCATGGCCAGGCAGAAAGGAGATCCAGAGGAAATAGGGCCGGCAGGGATAGGCAATGAAGGGCCAGAACAACAGGCGGATGAACGGGACAAAAAGGGGGAGAGCGGCAATGGAGAATCACCGATGGTGCCGGATCCGGACGTGTGGCCCGGAACGGTCATGGGTGGACGGGTGGGAGATACATCAATGGCAGTGACGTTAGGAAGGATAGGGTTGGTAAGGATGAGAGGGAGTGAATCCGGGAGTGAGTCAGCAGGCAGCCCGACTGACCAAAGGCAGACGAGGTGGAGGAATAGGACACGGCTGTGTGGGTGCACATCCTTGTGCAAAGGGAAACTAGAAGAAATAGGGCCAGTAGGGACAGATGGTGGAAAGTTAGACAAACGGGTGGACCAATACCAACAGGAGGGGGGCGGGAATGAGAAGGCATTGAGGATGCTGGACCTAGCCGTACGACCCAAAATGCATATGGTGGTAGGGGTGGAGGGCGCATCAAGCGCAATGACACCAGGAAGGATAAGATCGGTAAGGAGGGGAGAGAGTGGAACTGAGGGCGAGGCAGCAGGTGGCTCAGCTGAGCGTAGGCAGATAAGGGAGAAGGACAGGATGCGGCTGTGCATGCGCACATCCAGGCACGTAGAAAGATTGGAAGAAATAGGACCCAGAAGGATAGATAGTGGAAGGCAAGTACAGCGGGTGGATCAATGGGATAAGAAGGAGGGGGCACGGTAAGGCAGTTGGCAAATGCACCAATGGTAACAGCATTAGGAAGGACAGGATCTGCAAGGATGAGAGGGAGTGAATTCAGGAGCGAGCCGGCAGACAGCCCAGCTGATCGTAGGCAGACAGGGCAGAGGGACGGGATACGGCTGTGCGCACGGACATCCAAGCATGGAAGGAAACCGGAGGAAATAGGACTAATAGGGATAGATAGTGGAAGACAAGAACAACGGGCAGACAAACGGGATGGAAAGGAGAGGAGCAGCAATGGAAAGGCATCTAGGACACCGGATCTGGACGTGCGGCCCAGAACGAGCACGGGGGAGCGGCTAGAAAGCATACCAACAGCAACAGCACCAGGAAGGAGGAGATTGACAAGGATGGGAGGGAGAAAGGTTGTAGAACTGGAGTGCAAAAAAGAGGAGGCGGGACAATTAAGGGAATTACGGTCAGCCAGGATGGATGGCCCTATCACACGGTCAATGAGTAAGCAATTAGGCTAGTAAGGTCTATAAAAGTAATCTCCACCCCCGAAACTTCACTCTGAAGACGCTGGCAGTGGACCAGTGAAAGCTAAGTTGTTTTAATATTGTAAATAGTTGTTTTTATTGTTTTAAACTTTTTTTAACAATAAACAGCTGGTTTATATTTCTCCCGGAGATCGAGGACTGTGTTAGTGAACAGATATGCCCAGGATTCGTATTTTTGCAGTCATTAAAGACACACACACACACACACATTGCCAAGCTTTTAGCAAACACTTCAGCAAAAAGTAAAATTCTCCCATAATTTTTTTAACAACACGTTAAAATATGATAGAAGAAGTTTCAGAAATCTAAGAAATTGGATTGTTTTCACTTTACAATCTAATTCATCTTACAAGTTGCTAAGAAAAACCATTTCAGATTTTTATTCACAGCCTCTGTGTGAAACCAGTGAAGAGCCTTTTCTATTAATTGATAACTAAGAAATATGCACAGGGACAGAATGTTAAAATTGCTTAGAGTCCGAATACTTTTATTTACAATTTATTTTACTTACATTAAAAACAATGTTGTCTTTCAGATTCCTCTGTGCTATGTTGCAGAGGTATAGATGAGGGAGATTGGTCCCATCCTTTCGCTTGTAGTGTACACTGTTTTATTATTTCAGCCTTGCAGAAAACCTACAATGCAAGCCTTGGAGTGGGCAACTGCATTTCTGCAAATCCAATGGACATCAACATAATGGTGACTTAGCTTTATGCCACTGTTTAGGAAAATAATTGCAAAACGACAGCAGAAGAGTCAGACTGAAATTCTAGGACAAGAGGGGATGGCTTATTACTGTGAGAAAACAATAAATGCCTTCTGTTTATACCCATTACTGATGACTCTGCCACTGACATATAAAACAGCAATGGATAACAGGTTTTGCATACCCTGAAGCTCTCTCTTTTTTATAAAAAATTAGAATGGTAACAATAAAAACAGAAGAAAAAGAAAAATATGTAGAAGAGAAAAATAGAAAGAAAAAAGAATATAGTACAGAAAAAGAAAAGAAATGACTTTTCCCTTCACCCCAACAAATATAAAATTTTAGTAAATTATCACCTTCTCTTAAAATGCAACAAAGGATTTCCTATAGCCTATCTTTTACCTATAAACAGTTCCTTAAAGCTTTATAATTTTAGTCCCATTGTCAGTAAAAGTCCTTTAAGGGTTACCAAAGATAACAACATATATATTTTGACCCTAATCAGGTAAACCAACTTTATATTCCTTCCTTTTATTTTTTTAACAACCTTGATCCTTCAAATAATGCCCTACAATTTGACTTTTTTTTCTTTGTCCCTTCTCATAAAACTTCTTCAAGAACCTTAATTAGCCTCTTTTGTAAATACAATGTAGGAAAAGTATCCGGATTACTGTCTAGGTTTGTTATTTATATATCCCTTTTAATTATTAAGGCTTCTGTTGTACGTTGACTATAGCATCTTTCTATGTATCATTCTTGTAGCCCATCATTTTTAAATCCACTTTCAGAGCAGTCTCAATTATTCTAAGTACTCAATTAACAAAGTGAATTATATTCTTACTGGTCCATCTATTTTCTATTATATGTGGGCCTCCCACTCAGTCAGCTGGAACTCAAAGGTTGTCTCATACAAAAATTACATTTCAAATAGTCCTTGATTGATGACTACTGTCAGATAACACAGAAAGGATAAGAGTAATCTTTCAAATCAGCCTCCAATGATATATTACAGTGGATGCTAAAATATAACTGGGATAGGAAGAACACTGCTTTTAGGTACTTTTCCACCTATTGTGACCCTATAGGGTTTGTATTTAGAATTATTTGTAGAGTTATGAAAAAAAGAAAAAAGACACTACTGCAGTTTACCAAACTTTGTGGATTTAGAACTTCACCAATAAACTAAGAATTTAGCCAAATGTAAGAATTCCTAACCATTGGATCTCACTCCTTTGACATAAGATATACGTCTAGCTAATTTATACTTTTGTTAAAACATGCATTTACTCTATTTATTCAGGACTGGATTTGCCACTTAGCAAAACACACCATAGGGATAATGCAGCTGATTAGACTGCTCAGTAAACTGCCTTTTCTGTCTTGGCATCTCCATTTGTAATAACATTCTCCCAGATATTACAATGCCTCTGACCCTGTTGGCCTTTCACAGGACCTTAAAGATATGGTTCTGCCACCAGGTTTAGGGATCAGGAACTGTGTCTGAGCCTCTGCAATGTTTTCAATGATTTGTTATTGATGAATTTGTTAGTAACCTGGCAATGGTCTATATATACTGCTTTTTCTTTCTTATGTTTTTTATGTTTTAGGCATTTGAGATTATGCTGAATATCATAGAAGACTTTGGAAGTCTTCTAGTCAACCCCCTACCCAAGGCAGGAGTCCTTATACCATCCCAGACAATGGTTGTCCAATTTTTTTCTTGAAAACCTCCAATGATGGAGCAGCCACAACACCAGGAGACAAGCTATTCCATTGATTAATCGCTCTGTCAGGAAATTTCTCCTTATTTCTAGGTTGTATCTACCTCTGATGAGCTTCCACCTATTGCATTTTGTCTTACCCTCAGGTGCAATGGAGAATAAATTGATGCCCTCTTCCCTATAACAGCCCTTCAAATATTAGAAGACTGCTATCATGTCTTCCCTAAGCCTTCTTTTTGTTTGGCTAACATATCTAGTTCTCTTAATTGTTTGTCATATGATTTAGCCTCCAGACCCCTTATCATCTTTATTGCTCTTCCCTGGACTCTTTCTAGGACCTTAGCATCTGTTTGTTGTCATGGTAATGAGAACTGGACACAGTATTATAAATATGGCCTCCCTAGTGCAGTAGAGAGCAGTACTATCATTTCCTGAAGAATTTGATACTATCCCTCTGAGATAGCAAAAGGCATGGAAAACATAGGAGTAAAAATCTAATCACCTATGCCCTTCTGCTAGGATGACAATGGAAGTAACATACTGTATATTATACCACATCTCTTTTTTAATAGTCCAGGACTATAACTGTCCAAACAGTTGAAAAATATAGTTCAAAATTCACATTTGAATTTCTGAGAGTCATTAGATTGTGGAAGGATATATATATATAATGTATACATCTAACCATGCATATGTGCATACATATTTCTGGCTAAGAGACAAGGAATACATCACTGGATGAATTTTACATTTTCTGTGTACTTCACTATTTTTAATATAAGCAATTTCATTGACTATTTTATACTACTAACTATAGTTTTGAAATTGTTTAAAAATGGTTTTGGGTTAAATTGATATGAGAGTTCAGAAAAGAGATAGGAAGGGGTCTTTGGGGCAGCAATTTGTTATGCATTCCTTCCATTCCTTTAATAATAAGGCAATCAAGGACATCAATGTCTATAACTAGCATGTTGAGGTTAACCATATGCAAGTAAAAAACTGAACTTTTAAAAGTTCACTGAAATATTAAACATTTATCATATTTAAGAATGCAAAAGTTCTTAAATATCTATGTATTTCTAAAACTAAATTATGCTGTCTCTCTGCTAAAAATTCTTAAGATGAAAAACAAGAACATCAACTCTAATGAATATATTAAAGCATCAGTTTAAGTGAAGTGTTCCATACAGCCAAATATCCATTAAGTGGGAAAAATGAATAAAATGCAAATAACACATGTAAAATGTAGGTAATATATGTAAAATATATAAACATTGTCAGGACATATTTGCTCAAAAATAATTTTGGGGGGACTTTACACTTACAGTCCCAAAAGGCAAGAAACTGGAGAATGCTAACAAAAAGACAACTTTGAAAGACTGAAGAAAATTGATAAGATATTATATGTAAGACACTGAATGAGACCAGAAGGAATGTACCATGAGGTTATTTTGCAAAACAAGGTGTATAAACTACCAGTAATTCTAGCTCTCTGGGATATGATATATAATTTGAGACTTAAAGCCCCAGACCCTTTTTGTTGTGCCAAACTGCCCAATTATTTTGACATGATTTTTTAATGGATTCTTTGAAATGTAAACTAGAAAAAAAGGGGACACCTGAGATGGAATTATTTTTCTGGAATCCTCAAATAATGAGCAGATCTCACATAATGTTATTGTATCATGAATATGATACAATATCATATTCATGCAATACCTTTTGTGGGTCTTTATTAAAAGGCATTTTTAGAAAGTGCAGGTTCTGCTTAAGTGAAATGGTAGGAGAGGGAAACAAAAGAGAAATTTCTACCCAGCCTTGAATATGGTTTAGTAAGTATTATGAAGTGCAGAAAGAATGCCCTTGTTTTACTGGTGATCTATGATGTTATGTCAAAAATGAAAACTTATATTTCATCACAGATTAACTCCTATATAATACATACAAGAAAAATTGAAAGACAGTTGCAGAGACATCAGTTACATTAACAAGCCACAGTTTCAAGGACATGTGCAGGGCAAAATGTCCACTACATCAAGGAAAGGAAAAGAAAAAGAAGCAGCAGAATAATACCACAACACAATTAAAAATATTTTATCTTCATGTTGCAAAAAGGCAATGGTTTCTAGAACTCAACAAAATATTCATCTAGTCATTTTTGTATGAGAATCTTAGCCAAATTTGAACTGTGATCTTAGACAATTTATACCAAGTTGACTATATAAGAATATCTGCCAAGATCTTACCAGTGAATTTGACAGAATGGATAACAAAATTTTAAAATATTATCTAATATCTGTTGGTATATCACAACTGAACAACAATTCAGCAGTTTTTAATGTCTTTGGAGATACTTAGTCATCCAGGTCATGGTTTCCCAAAGGTGCTTTTTCAAAAGGCAATTGGACTTTGTTTTTTCTTGTCCTTCTCACTTGTCATTCCCCCCCCTCCCGATTTCATATCATGTACACACAAAGCTTTATTGCCCTTTCATCTTTCACCCTTTCATTCTTTCTCCCCTTCTTCCCCCTTTCATCCTTCCCCCACTTCTTCTTTTGATGGCAGGATGCCTATGAGGCCCCAGCCGAGCCAGGTAGAGCTGACAGATATTATACCTAAAAATATGTTTTTTCCCATTTCCTTGTCCATTTTTTTAAAAAAATGTGAGCTATATTTTCTACTTTTGTTATTATTAATATTGCAATATATTTAAAAGAGCAACCCATAATAATTTATTATACCCATAATAAAAAGATCTAACTTGTTATTACCAAGCCTGATAATATAGCCTGATTTTATTGTCATGAAAAAAATTGAAGAACACATAGATCTGAAAGAAGAGTTCATATGGAATTAAAAATCAAAATCAAAATGTTCTTATAATAATTTTAGTTCAAAGAGTAATATAGAAATGTTAGGATAGCCCAGTCTCGTGCCTTTCCTCAAAGCAGTTGCTATGCATACTAAAAATTCTTCACGGTGGTCATTTTTTGTGAATTTTTGTGGAGCCATACTTAAGTTGAGATAAAGTTTTTCTCAAAATCCATTCTCTGAAGTATCTTTAATAGAAAACAACTGCTACAAGCTGTCAAAACTATGAACAACTGTTTTCAAGCACTGAAGGGATTTTTTCTATTATAGCAATGAACAAAATCAAATGATTGTCTCCTTAAATCCACTATGTGCATCTAGAAATTTGTCAGGGCCCTTTCTTTCTTTCTTTCTTTCTTTCTTTCTTTCTTTCTTTCTTTCTTTCTTTCTTTCTTTCTTTCTTTCTTTCTTTCTTTCTTTCTTTCTTTCTTTCCTTCCTTCCTTCCTTCCTTCCTTCCTTCCTTCCTCCATCCCTCTCTCATTAGTTATTATGTTTTTTGTAAAACTTTTAATAAAAAAATATATAGACGTTGGTCAGAAGGTGGTCCATGAATCCTACTTCCTGCTCTCATAAAAGTATATTGTTAAACAATAGTTTCAAATGAGACACATTATTTGCTCTTGTAAAATATTCATTAGTAAGTCAATCTAGGTAATTATTTTTCATTTTAAGATTTTTCATTAACCATTAACTTCTTGCTGAATAATTCTACTGAGCCCCAATAGCAGTGAGAAATGATTTTTAGTTTAATTTGATTAACAAATGTATCAGTCTTTGTTGAATTAGAAATAATTGATTTATTTAAATTTAAAAGAATTAAGCTTCTAAAATACCCTATGAAAGAATTGGAATATTCCCAGGTAATTCTTATTTGGATAATGGCTCTTGCTAATTGTTTTGAAATTTAGCTTTCAAATTAACAATTAGTACATTTCAGATAAGTATATTTGCAGATAGTTCATGCAAAACAACTTTTATTTCTGTTGTACTTATGAATAAAATATTAAGAACCAATGTCTTTTAGTATATTTGGTGTTACTCAATTCTTTAGTTCCTTCTCATATTTTTTAAAAAATAGATTTGGTGTATCTCATAGTAGAACGAACACTCAGCTAAGAAGAAGATAAAAAATGTCTGTTTTGCTGCTAACAAAATGAGTATAATTTTCTTTGTAGAAACAATAATATAGTATATACTATATAGTATGAGAGCATTGGGGATTTTGATGATCTTTTAGCTTGGTTTTCTTTCTTCTTCTTGAAGGCTTTATCTATAATATGGAAGGAACAAGTTTGTTAGTTATTTATATATAGCAGCAAGTTACCAATCTTGTGTATGCTTAACCAGGAAGTGTTGATTGGTGGTATTGTTTCTTCTTTGATTGGCATGTTATTGTCTAGTGTTATTCTGCTGATTAGTGCTGATTCTTATTTATATGAATGTTAATTAGCAGGTGTGTGTTAAAGGAAGATGTGATCTGTACAGTTTGTCCCTTTCTTTAACCGTTAGTTGCTCCTTTTGACTGATTTGTAAATGGAGTTTATTTCTCTATAACTGTTTGATTGCTAATTTGTCAGAGTGCCAAGCCTCTAATAATTTTCTTGCACTCAATGGCATGATCCAAAATGCCTACAGTTGAAATTGTGGATTAACCTTTTGGTGTGCTATGAAATTAATAAAATTTCAACATATCTTCTGATTGCCAGTTGATATTTGTAGGTGCACTCTGCTAATTTTATACCTATTTGTCCTACATAATGATTTTTACAGTTCTACTCTGTTTTGTTTTCTTTAGCAATTGCATTTGTTTTGGATGACTTGTGAGCTACACCCAAGGGGGCATAGTAATATGTTGGTGATTTCTGAAATATATTTACACATGGAAGACTTTTCTTTTGTGGATTGTGACAATTTTGTGGCTAGAAATTCACTTTTATACATCACCACAGGTATCCATTGCAGTGGAAAATGTGTTAGAGCCAAGGGTTTTTTTGCTTTCCATAGTACTGTTGCATTTTTGTTCTAATAAACATGATTTTTATGCAGTTTATTTTATGTGCTATAGGATTATTGTTTGGTAGTGTAACTTGCTTTAAGCTGCACTTTGGTTTGCAATTTGCCTTGTTTTCTCTGCTGTTTGTTCTTTTCTTTTCTTTTTAGTTTGATTCCATTAAAGATGTTGTTGATTGTACTGTGCATGATCTGAAATTCTCTTTTTTTAATATAATTAAAGTGTTGTCAATCAACTGGATCCATTATTTGGGTTTGTATATGTAGAAGTATGGCTGCATCTGAAATAGGTGACCCCATAGGTATTTTGCCAATTTTGCAAACTAAATCTCTTAGGAATTTCACTATTCTAAAAATTTTCACATAAATGCCCAAGTCAGTAAAATTCAGGATATTATCTCTTCTATTTTTTAGCTGCAGTATTTTCTGTGAAAAATCCTGTGTAAAACCAGAAGTCTGAAATTATTTATGTAATATTACTGTTTCAGAGTGCAATAAATAAGAGATGCCATCTACTCAAAGCATACCTATTATTAGTAATTTATAATGGAGCCTAAATTCCATTATTACTTTGGAACATTATTATATTGTTTGACTGAAATATGTATTTTGACATGTATCTGCATTAAAGACCACATAGGATCACTAAGAAAAGGCTGTAGATAATTGAATATCCCTGGCCATTTTTATCCTTGTTTTTAGTCAAGCATTGAAAACATGTCTTCATTAGATGCATTAACGTGCAATAATGGTAGCAGGTTTATACAATGAAAAGGTCTTAGCACTCTAATTTGCATGGCATAATTTGCCAAGAATATATACCTTTAATACTAGCCAGTTTTCCTTTCAAACCTGGACCTGTGCCACTGAATGAATGCAAATTACATTACAGCTATCTTAAAATATGGGCCAGCTTGGGTTGAAGATTAGAAGAGTGGATTGCCTGCAGGACTAAGGACCAACTTTAAACCTAGCATTGAACCAAAAAAACAGATTAGTGAAGTAAAAGCAATTTCCAGCCTATTTAATTTAAAATGCTTTATTATAATAAAAACAAGGAGTTTTTATTACTTTAAAACCAATATTCCAGATGAATGCATCTAAGGTCAAATGGTCATTCTGGCATGTATGTCATTAATACAAGGAAGATCCAGACATTCTTCAATTTTCCGATCTAAGGTTGAGTAACTCCAATAAAGATATGCACCATTGCTTGATTATCTATTTTTTTTCTGGTGAGCAAGAATTAAAATCTTGTTTAGGTATGAGGCTACATCAGGCTGTTTTAATCCAAGTTAAAATAGGAAGAAATGATAAGAAAACACCTGTATAGATGAGTTCCAAATGGATTGTAACCCAAGGATCTGAAGGAGCTGGAAGATGTGACCCAAGAATCACTGAACAAAATCTTTCAGAATTCCTGGAACATGGGGAAACTACCAGAGGATTGGAAAAGAGCTGATGTGGTTCCAATTCTTGGTAAGATTAGAACGATGAGGAATAGGCAGTACCACCACCAGATGGATTCACAATTGTCTGACTAACATGTAGCATTCAACATGTAGTCCTCAATGGAACTATATCTACATGGAGGGAAGCATGCAGTTGGGTATCTCAAGGTTCTGTCTTAGGCCCAGTGCTTTGCAACATTATAAATAACCTAGAGGATAGGATAGAAGGGGAACTCATCAAATTTTCAGACCACACCAAGCTAGGAGGAATAGCTAACACTTCGAAAGATAAATTCAAGATTCAGAAAGATCTTGAAAGACTTGAACACTGGGCCCTATCCAACAAAAGACAATTAAGTAGTGAGAAAAGTAAGGTCCTACACTTAGTTCAGAAAAACCAAATGCACAATTATAGTGTCAACTTTAGAATGAGCATGGCTGCAGCCAGTTTTTCCTTCTCATTTCTAGTTGACACACAGCACGGAGGGAGGGGGGTTGCCAGGTGTTGCGCTAGACAACACAGACTTTCTCGGACTTTCTCATGGGAACCAAGGTCAGCGGCTGCTCCCGAGACTGCGGGCTGGGCATTTCATGAAAAGCCGCCAACAAGCTGTATGGGGAAACGTAGTTGGTTGCATAGCCTTAGGGGTGGGATTTCTTAACTTTGTATTGGGGAATTGTTATGCATCTCTTCAGACTTGGTTTCACTTTTGAAGTGCTGATACTTTGTACCAATAAACATGTTTTTTGAGGAATTGCAAGCCTTGGAGTTCTGCTTTATTTGTCTCTGTCTGTTGGAACCTTGACATTAAATCAAGTCTCAAAAAACTTCGTCTCCTGGGGTGCTTGGCCCCGGCCGCCTACCCACTCACTTTTGGGAGAGCGGTAAAGACCCAGTGAAAACTTGAGATGGAGGAGAAAATTGAAACCATTGCTAGTGGCAATGGGATTCAGGCTGTCAGAGCACAGGCTGGCGCTCCAGCCACTGAGGAGGTGTCACCGGCAGGGGCTCGGCCGAAAACCAGGTTGATCCAACCTGGGAAACTGGTACTGCAGGAAGGAACTACAGCCTTAGCGGACCTCTACAAAGCTGAGGCTGCCCCTCAGTGCAGGAGCACTCCTGTAACCGCTGGAGAGGAGCTTTTATTGCTGCCATCCCAGGGTTCTCTGTCTACAGATGGAAAGAAAGGAAAGGGCTCGATGGGATGGGACGACTCTGGAGAATGGATATTTCAGTCAGCAGTCCACAGTCCCTCGCTTGAACAGCTGAAGGAGAAGTTCGGCCAGCTGGAGGTAAAAGATACAATTCCTGTTGCCCAGGAGGTGGGTGCCATGGGTAGAAATGCCAAAAACTATCCATCTCTCCCCCCCAAAGAAGCGCCAATCAGCTGGAAAGCGGCACTGATCCTGGCGCTTCCGCTGAGCCCTGACAGCCCCAAAGAAGTGCCGATCAGCTGGAAAGCGGCGCTGATCCTGGCGCTTCCCCTGAGCTCTGACAGCCCCAAAGAAGCGCCTATCAGCTGGAAAGCGGCGCTGATCCTGGCACTTCTGCTGAGCCCTGACAGCTCTGCAGCTCCAGCCGTCTCTCGCTCAGGCTTGTGTGGTGCTGCGCCAGTTCAGCTCATTCCCCCTGCTATCACTTTTCTAGGATGATTGTGTACCACCTGCCAGGTGTCAATGTACCACAGGTGGTACGAGTACCACCATTTGAAAAGCCCTGCTCTAGATGTCCTATTGGACCAGCACTTAAATATGAGCCAGCATTGTGCTGCAGCTGCCAAAAAAGCCAACACAGTCCTAGGCTGCATCAACAGAGGGATAGTATTAAGATGTTCCATTTATGTGCTTATGCCCAAAGAACACCCAAATTATACATGCATTAGATGTATAATTTGTGAACTAGTAGAGGAAAAGACAAATGGAGGTATGTCACACATAGAAGGAAACACAATAATCAAAGAAAGAAGCAGCAGAGATCTAACAAACCCCTATTGCCCAACCAGAAGCAGCCCCATTAAAACTGAGCAATCGATTTCTCCCCCTAGATGGAAATACACAAACCCACAACCTCCCCCTCAAAGAAAACATGCAGACACCTAGCAAAGAAACAACACCAAACATCCCTAAAAGAGTCACATCAACAAACACACCTGAGATAAACAGAAAAGCACCCCAGACTTCACCCTCAAACAGAATCAGCCATCTGCAGACCAGACATACAATCCAGGGAGGTATGTTGTCTCCCTGAAGCAAAAATCAAAGATGTGGTCAAGAACCTAACCAAAATAATTAGGCCCACAAAATAATTATGCAATAAAGTTAAGGAGCTAGGAGCACAAGTATTTTTCTCATCAGTACTCCCAATGAAAGGAGAACCCCCATTGAGGGGAAAAAAGAATTCTAGAAATAAACCACTGGCTAAAGAGTTGCTGTCACCAAGAAAACTTTGGTTTTCTGGAACATGAACTGCATTTCCTATGCAAAGGACTCTTGGCAAGGCATGGGCTGCACATCATGAAAACAGTGAAAATGTACTCGGAAAAAGACTGGCCCAACTCATCAGGAGGGCTTTAAACTACAATTGAGGGAAAAGGGTGACCAATCTTTAGAATCTCTAGAACCCAAAACCAATCATAAATCCCAAGAAAACAAATCAAACAATGAGTGATGAGAAAAAAGAGAAAAAAGAAAAACTCAAACTACAAGCAGGAGATGCAGGAAACATACCCACGGACAGGCACAAAGGTCTTAAATGCTTATATACAAATGCTCAAAGCTTGGGGAACAAAGAGGGTGAACTAGAAGCAATAGTACACATAGTTGGCATTACAGAAACCTGGTCGGATGAAACCCATGACTGGAATGTACTGATGGATGGATATAAATTGTTCAAAAGAAATAGATCTACCAAAAGAGAAGGGAGAGTTGCACTATATGTAAGAGAACACTAGATATCTACATAAATGCACATGATCAAAGATAAAATCTCTCCAGAATGTATATGGGTCAATATAAAAGGGAAAAAAGTGACATTGCCATAGGTGTATATTACAGGCCACACAACCAATCAGAAGAAATAGATGAACTATTTGCCAACCAGTTAACAAAAGTATGTAGGAAGCATACCACAGTAGTAATGGGAGACTTCAACTATCCAGATATCAACTGGGAGACAAACTCTGCAGCAAGTGGGAGATCAAACAGATTCTTAACCAACCTAGCTGACAACGTTATCATCCAAAAGGTAGAAGAGGGAACTAGAAGTAAAGCTATACTGGACCTAATTCTTACTAATCGAGAAGAAGTGATAGAGAGAGTTGAAGTTGCCGGAACCTTGGGTGAAAGTGACCACGTCATGCTGAAATTCAATATAATGCAAACAGAAACAATAGAAAATAATCCAAACAGAGTCTTAAACTTCAAAAGAGCTGATTTTAACAAACTCAGAGAGAAGCTAGGAAAGATTCCATGGACGAAAATCCTAAAGGGGAAAACAACGCAAGAAGCATGGGAAACTCTGAAAAATACAATCATAAAAGCTCAGTCCAGCACAATACCACTGAAAAAGAAAAACAAGAAATTCAAGATGAAACCAGCATGGCTGCACAAAACTCTCTCTGACAAACTGAAAGAGAAAAAGGCCAAGTACAAAAAATGGAAAGAGAGGTACATAACTAAGGCTGATTACTAGCAGACAGCCAGAACATGCAAAGATGAAGTCAGGAAAGCAAAGGCTCAGAATGAATGAAGACTTGCAACAGAAATCAAGGACAATAAAAAAAAGTTTCTTTCAACATATTAATAACAAGAAAAAAGTCAAGGAAACTATAGGTCCACTGGAGAGATAGGATGGCAAGGAAGTGGCAGGCAGTGGGGAGAGGGTAGAGCTACTTAACTCATTCTTTGCATCCGTCTTCACACAAAAAGAAATTATAATCCAACATACCAGAAAACTACTGCAAAAGACAAACTAGAAACAAAAATTAAAATAAGCAAGAAAATGGTAAGAGAACACCTATCTGACCTTGACAAATATAAATCACTGGGACCTGACAGATTACATCCCAGAGTTCTGAAGGAACTGGCAGATGTTATCTCAGAACCATTGCATCATGTATTTCAAAAATCCTGGCGCACTGGGGAAGTACCTGAGGATTGGAAAAGAGCTGATGTGGTTCCCATCTTCAAGAAAGGGAAAAAAACAGACCCAGGAAACTACAGACCAATCAGTCTAACATCAATACCTGGGAAGAGCCTGGAAAAGATAATAAAAAAAAGATCTGTGAACAACTAGAAGCAAACAAAGTTATAACCAGTAGCCAGCATGGGTTTGTTAAAAACAGATCATGCCAAAACAATCTTATTTCATTCTTTGATAAAGTGACTAAATTAGTAGACCAGTGAAACACTGTGCACAAAGTATACTTAGATTTCAGTAAGGCATTTGACAAAGTAGTCCACAACCTGCTGCTTAGTAAACTAGAAAAATGTGGGATAGACAACATCACCACCAGATAGATCTGTAGCTGGCTGACAAACCGTACTCAGCAAGTAGTCCTCAATGGTACTACATCCACATGGAGAGAAGTAAGTAGGAGGTACCACATGGCTTCGTCTTAAGCCCAGTACTCTTTAATATCTTCATAAATGATGTAGATGAGGGAATAGAAGGGGAACTCATCAAATTTGCAGATGACACTAAACTGGCAGGAATAGCCAACACCCCAGAAGACAAGCTCGGGATCCAAAAAGATCTTGACAAATATGCAAAATGGGCCCTATCCAACAAAATGAATTTTAATGTGCAGAAAAGCAAAGTTTTACATTTAAGCAGGAAAAATCAAAGGTATAAGTACAGATTAGGCGAGACCTGACTATGAGCCAGCAGTGTGCAGCTGCAGCCAAAAAAGCTAATACAATCCTGGATTGTATAAAGAGAGGCATAGAATCAAGATCACACAAAGTATTAGTACCGCTTTATAAAACCCTAGTAAGGATGGCATTTAGCACCAGCGAGATTGGCAAAGATGTATAAAAACATGAACCCAGACTGTTGGAAATGCAAAAACAAAGAGGGAACATTTTACCATATGTGGTGGCAATGTCCAAAGGCAAAGACCTACTGGGAACAGATAAGGGGGTGGATACAAGAGATAACCAAAGAACAAATTGAATTTAAACCGGAGCTATTTTTATTAGGTATAATTAATCCAAAGATAAAAAAACAACTTCGATACATCATTGTACACATAACAGCGGCACGCATCGCATACGTGCAATGTTGGAAATGTGAGAATGTACCACCAAATGACATGATCATTTATAAGATATTAGAATGCGCTGAAATGTACACGCTAACTTTAGAAATAAAGGATAAGGAAGCAACAGAATATTACGAGATATGGAACAAGTGCTATGTTTGGTTAGATCAAAGAACAAAAAAGTAGGAAAGCTATGTAACCAACTGTAAATAAATGTAAGAAATAGAGGACACAGTATTGTTAAGGAAGAAAATTTTTTATTTTGTTTTGTAAATTGTAAAGTGAAAAAGGGAAAATTAAAATTAAAAAAAAAATAAACATTCCAATATATATATATATAAAAGATCACACCTGGAATACTACAACCAATTTTGGTCACCATACTACAAAAAGATGTTGAGACTTTGGAAAAAGCTCAGAGAAGAGCAACTAAAATGATCAAAGGCCTGGAGACTAAAACATATGAAGAACGGCTGCAGGACTTGGATTTGACTAGTCTAAAGAAAAGAAGAAACGGTTGACATGATAGCAGTATTCCAGTATTTGAGGGGCTGCCACAAAGAAGAGGGCATCAAACTATTCTCCAAAGCACCAGAGGGCAGGACAAGAAACAATGGTTGAAAACTGACCAAAGAGAGAAGTAACCTGGAATTAAGGAGAAACTTCCTAACAGTGAGCACAATTAACCAGTGGAACAGCTTGCCTTCAGAAATCGTGGGCACTCCATCACTGGAGGTTTTTAAGAAGAGACTAGACAGTCACTTGTCGGAAATGGTATAGATTCTCCTGCTTGAGCAGGGGGCTGGACTAGAAGAGGTCCCTTTCAGCTCTATTCTATTCTATTCTATTCTATTCTATTCTATTCTATTCTATTCTATTCTATTCTATTCTATTCTATTCTATTCTATTCTATTCTATTCTATTCTATTCTATTCTATTCTATTCTATTCTATTCTATCACAAGAAGTGATAGTGCCACTTTATAGTGCACCGGTGAGACCACAGTTGAAATACTGCATTTAGTTCCAGTCACAATATAAAAAAAGATGTTGAGACTTTAAAAGGAATGCAGAGAAAAGCAACAAAGGTGTCTGGAGGCTAAACCATATGATGAATGGTTGAGGGAATTGGTATGTCTACTCTAACAAAGAGAAGGATTAGTGGTAACGTGGTAATTGTTTTCCAGCATTTGAGGGGATCTCCAAGAGAAGAGGGGGTTGACCTATTCTGTAAACTTCCTGAGAGCAGGACAAGAAGCAATGAGTTGAAAATCATCAACGAGAAGCAATCTAGAACTAAGGAGAAATTTCCTGACAGTGAGAACAATTAATCAGTGGAACAACCTGCCTCCAGAAATTGTGGGTGCTCCATCACTGGAGGTTTTCAACAAAAGATTGGACAACCATTTGTCTGGAATGGTGTAAGGTATCCTGCTTGAGCAGTGGGTTGGACTAGAAGATCTCCAAGTCCCTTCCAACCCTGTTATTCTAGATATGTTATTTTCGATAGCCTCCCTTGAAATGGGATCTATTAAGACATTGAGGTTTCATGGAAAACTCTTGAGCAGACATATCAAACACAAGTCCCATGGGCCAGATATGGCCTGCCATGTGGTTCCGTCTGGCCCGGGGACCTGCTCTGGAAACCGAAGGACCAGCCCGCGGCACCTTGGCCAAGCTCAGGCTGACCGGGCACTGATCTATAATCTGATACCAGCCATCAAAGCCAGAACATGCTCAATCTTAGATCCATGGGGCAGCCCTGGAACCAGCATCGGGCACCCCTGCCCTGGCCCCTGGGTGCATGCACAAGCGGAGTCCGGCATCCCTGCTGGCTGTCTTGCCTCGCAGGCTGACTTCACCCAGGATGCAGGCACTGGTCATCTCCTGTGCGCACACCCAGTGGGTGGGGCAGAGGTGGCGGGGCGGCTCCTTGCTGGTTCCAGGGCTGCCCCGTGGATCTAAGGCTGAGCACATTCTGGCTTTGATGGACGCAACCAGATTGAAGATCAGCACCACCCCCCTCCCATCAGCACCTCCATGGCTTGCTTGCTGACCTAGCCTCGCAGCCACAAGGCTTCCCTTTCAACAGGACCGGCCCTGCCTGCCCACATGGGAGACGGCTGGTGGCAGCATGGACACCGGCAGCGCTGGCAATCTCTCCCCCTCCCATCACCCCTTCCTGAATGTGGAAGAAGGAAAGAGATGAGAAGGAGAAGGAAGGAAGGAAGGAAGGAAGGAAGGAAGGAAGGAAGGAAGGAAGGAAGGAAGGAAGGAAGGAAGGAAGGAAGGAAGGAAGGAAGGAAGGAAGGAAGGAAGGAAGGAAGGAAGGAAGGAGAGGCAACTTGATTGGAGATGCCCCAGTTCACACAGTTCTGCTTCAGTCCTGGATCCATTGAGACTTGGGCTCAAAGGAGAAAGCAATTTTGTGTTTTCTTTTGTCACAGACAGGACCTTATTGGCAATCCAAGTTAACATTGAATTGTGAACTCTTAGGATAATATCTCTTCCCTGTGTGTTGCAAACAGTCATTTCCAATGGGGAAAACAGGACAAAGCAGAGTGGGGAAAAATATTTTCCTTTGCTATATTTCCAATCTGAATTAGACCAGGGCAGGGTCCACACAGGAGAGCTCTTTTAAGGATTATGTATTAATAGAAAAACAACTAATTTACCTCTGTTCCTAAATGCTAAAGGAAACAGAAGGACAGTTTTGACAGTTTTGCTGTACTATTGTCTGTGGACGCCCCCACTAAATGCAAACATGGGATAAACTGAGCCTGGTTTGTTCTCAGTCTTTTAAGTGGCCACAGACTACTAGCAAAAGTGGCATTTGATCACAAGGCAAGGAGGCATCGAGAAATGTTTCCCCTTTTGTATTTGAGCATCCAAGAAGGGACAAGAAAGGAGAAAGGGAAAGAGGAAAGACAAACAAAAAGAAGGAAAGAGGGGAAGGAAGAAGAAGGGAAGGAAGGAAGGAAGGAAGGAAGGAAGGAAGGAAGGAAGGAAGGAAGGAAGGAAGGAAGATTATAATGAAAGGGAGGAAGGATCTGAGGGAAGTCCTGCCTTAGCACATGGCCACAAGCAGCCCTGCTGCCCTTTTGCCATCCCCCTGTCCCCTCCTCCTGACCTCTCCTAGTGGTCTCCCATCCTATCTCTGAGGATGCTTTGGTTACAAAGTCGGGTTTCCTCGCAGGGAGAGGGAGTGGGCTTCCCTCTGACTCACACATTTTGCCCTCCTGCACACACCATGAGCAACTTGGCCAAGAAGAGCGAGCCAATCAGCAGCAGCCTTGAGGAGGAGGTAAGCGCAGCTGGGTGCCCCCTTGGGAAAGGCTGGACTGGGTGCTTGCCCTCCACTGCCAAGGTTCCACTGACAGTGTCCCAGTAAGCCAGGAGGGGGGCAGCTGAACCGTCCGTTACAGCGGGTGAATGCTCACGTTTCTCCTTGCCTTCCAGGTGAAGCCCTGGTAGAGGGAGCCACCTGTCAAGCCCCATGGGCTTGCCATTTGAAGGAGGGGGAAGGGAGGCTGCCGTGAGGCCCCATGGCTTGGCGCTGGGCTGATGATGACACCAAAAACCCGGGGAATCCCTCGCTCGACCAGCAAACAGCTGGGAGGCTCCTCGGCGCAGCGCTGGGCTGGCAATGACGCCGAACACCTAGAGAGTTCCTGGCTCGACTGCGGAGCAGCTGGCCGATGCTGGAGCCCCAACAGAACAGCACCCGGGGGAAAGAGAAGGGATGGTCCTACCTGCACTGCTACACCACTGAACAGTCGGGTGGCAGCGCAGCCGACAAACAGCTGATTGGCACAGAAAGGGATGCAGGGGACTGCATAGCAAACCGGAAGAAGGATCCAGGGGCCGTTGTTGCCACTTTTGAAGATGCCAGCCGGATGCTGGTTAGCTGGATGGGGGGTGGAGCTGAGGGGACTGACTGTATATAAGGCGCTGGGAGAAGATCACTCCCAGCGCTGACTTTGCTTGGTGGAATAAACCGCTTGTCAGACCATTCCTGTTTGCCAGTCACCTTGTCATCCTCTTTTTGCGTCTGTGGGAACCAGGGACTGGTAAGGATGCTGATACCAGGGATCTGGGCAGCCTGCATCACTGGGGGTCCTCTGCATGGCCTGAGAGGGGATAGCAAGGCACCTCTGGTGGACAAGGGTATAGTGCTCACCCTGGTCTTGCCTTTCTCGGCTGGAGACAATGGATCCCCCCCAGCCCAGCCCGGACCACCACAGGCGCCCCCGACATGAGCAACGTTGTGTTGTGCAGGTTCTGAGATTTTGCTTATAAAAAATACAGGAAACCAGAAGTTGTCTTTAAGCTTTACGTTTTTATTCAGTTGAACAAAGACGGGCTCCTCTAAAAAAGAGAAGCCCTGAATGACAAGAAATCCTTGTATTTATTCTGTGTCAGCAAAGCTGACACACATACGATAAAGATTTCACCCAGTAAGTCTGGCACACTGTAGATAAGAAGAGAGAAAGCAGAAGTAGCTAAAAATGTTCCCTTTTGAGTGTTTCCCTAAAGGCATCAGACATTCCCGGGTGGGTTAGGACATTGGGTGTTTTCCTTGCTGTCCTTTCACGACCCTGCTTCCATGACTCTGCAAGTGCCCAAAGACTTGCACATATTCACAATTGATACTTCCTATGCTATCTCCTAATTCCGGGTCAACATTTGAAGTGGCCACAGCCACCCCGGCCATGCCCACCCCCACTATACCCACCCCGGCTACGTCCACACCTGTCCCCCAAGGTCAACCATAACCCTGATGCAGTCCTCAATGAAATCGAATTTGACATCCCTGTTGTTGAGCAAAGTAGTTTGGATAAAACAGAATGATATTAATGATTTGCCAAGTGCTGAGAGAAGCTAGTGCAGCAATTTAAGTGATTCCTTTTTCCTACTAATTCTTCATAACTTTAAATAAATGTTTGGGTGCATAATAATTTTGTTACTTATAGAATAATATTTAAAAGTTACACTTGGGGGAAAAGTTGCCTATTAGAGAAGATATATATGATTCTAGTTCTATCTGTCATGTTAAGCATAATATGGTTATGTGCACTATTAATACAAGCCAACTACTGTGATTTGTACATGTGATGTTTTATCATTATCTGTAAGTTAGACCACATGGCATTTATAAATAATACAGTTAAAATAAGCTGCATTTTAGTGTTATGTGTGAACAGTCCTTAGCTTCCTACATTCTAATAGCCTATAATGAACTTTATTTGATTTGGTTTAGAATCATGGACATAGAATAACAGAATTGGAAGGGACCTTGGAGCTCTTGAATCAATTTATTGTAGTTTATTGACAAGCTTTATGGCATGTCTACCAACCAACCAATCTACCAACCAACCAATTATTTAATAATATGAGAGTCCAACTAGTTACTGCATAGAGCTGTTAGGATGTTACAGTTTGTTAGCTGCACATTTGGAAGTTGGATGGTATGCTGTCCAAACTGAACCATTGCCTTTTGCTTTATTTTGTGATCTTTGCTCCCATTGTGATTCTAATACAATTATGCCGTGAACATCTCAAATATTAAAAATGCCTAATGAAAATACATTCAAATTGTTACCATAAAATACATTTTGTAACATGGTATTATCACAGAAATTTATCTTTTTCATATTGCATCCCCATATCTGAATATTTTATTCTTTAGACATTCTCTTGCAAAATAATGAATATGGAAAAATGCAGCTGGAAAGATTACTTTTCTTTTTTCTTATAAATATTGGAATCATAACACACTCATCAAAACCAAAGGAAAAGTAACCAGTTAACTCCCTCTTTGTTGATCTTTACTTCACAAAATTCTTCACATTCTCTCTTTAGCTTTAAAACATGCCCTTCCACTACAATGATTTTTTTTTACTATGCCAAAAAGTGTCCTTGAATGAAAAGTGATGTGTTTATTTCTTTAAAACTACTGAGGCATACTCTGAAGGGAAAGGATGAATTGGAATTTTGATATCCAAGGTGAAATTGCTGTTGGGTTCAAGGGGCCGGGAAGGCCTACTTCTTGTGGAAAGAAGCAAGGACAAAACTTGGAGAAAATGAATTTATAGTCAACCAACAAAAATGTGTCAATTTCATCATACATCTCTGAAGCTGGTATGAACTAGGGTGATCATTCCAGTCTTCCCAATTCCTGCCCCTCTGAACTTTTGTAGATCTCCCTTCAGTGTTGGGAACTACTTTCCACAGACATTTTGGCTTCAGGAGTCATCTGGTTTCTACACATACATTTGTCAATGTTTATCAGATCGCTAATATCTGAAGCACATGAACTTTTTTTAAAACACACATTTAGCACTTTTGGAAGAGCCTTAGTCTTGTATTGCAAAACAGGTAAATTTAAACCAAAATACTGAGGCAGGTTCTGCCACTATTGCTTGCATTACGGACTTTCCATTGCTTCTGTTAAGATTGGATTTTGTGTGGTAATTTTTTAAAGCTTTTATTCCTCTCTCTTTTTGGCCATTTTGTCTACTCTATTTTGCTTATTGCATGATGGCAACTTAATCAGGCAATTTGACCTGGTTAGCCACCATGCTATTTCACATGCTATTCCACAAGAGCAACCCACGCTTACCCAATTCTGTGCTGTTTGACTAATCAGCTCCTACAGATCTCTGATGAGTAGATCAACCTCAGTTCTTAGGATATGGGCAGCAGCTATTCACTCTCAGAATTATTGCCTAGAACCAAAATATTTAATTTTTAGAACAGAATCTTATCTCCATGCTGCCAATCAATTAGTCACATATACTGAGGCATGACAGAATTGTACTCAATGAAAATAATTTATCTGTCTCCAAAATAATTTTTCTTTCATCTAGAACAGGTTGCACTTAGGCAAAAGGGCCCAAAAGATTCTGGGTGCCACCTTTATAGCTACTCTAGAGCTATAGTGAGACTTGCCTTTGCAACTCAAAAGTGCATTCTTATGCAAGATAAACCAAGTGAACTGTGCAATATTGAAACTGTATTCAATTTTGAGAGACTGCCAAAAACTGTAGCTATCAAATGTTGTTCCATTTATATGCCATGAAGAACACAACTAAGTTCCACACATACATTTTTTTTGAACAAATCACAAGTTGACCAAGCATCCTGAAAAAAATTAAAAATTCTGATTCAGAATAAAGCAATTAATCATATCAATATTAAGATGTAATCTAACAGTTAAGAATGAAAAGTAAAATTAGTTTGGTAGTCACAAGAACGCCAGAAACAAACCCCTCCTCCCTCAAAGCCACACATGAAACAAACAGTGCATAACATCTCAGATAGGATCCTCACCAAAGCCGAAACCAATGTCCTTTCCAAAGGATTCAACTTTGCAGTCGCTCCCAAACACATCCCCACGGAAACCATTATATGCGGAGTTGAAACCAGCCTGACCAAAATCAACCCCGATGACGCTAACAGAATCAGACTCGAAATCTCCAACATCCTCTGCACCAGCAAGCCACCCAAAAGCAACTTACACAAAGAGGAACAGACAGCACTACTTAACCTGAAAGAAGACACCAGCATAATAATCCTACCAGCAGACAAGGGCAACACCACGGTGGTTATGAACACATCTGACTACCAAACCAAATTAACCAACCTACTCCAAGACTCCACATACAAACCCCTAAACACAGATCCCACCACCTACCTGGAAAAAACCACTAGATCCAAATAAAAGCCTCCCCCATCAGCGAAGAGATCCAGCAAAGAATCATTCCTAGAGAAAAATCATCCAGATGCCCTAAGCTCTATGGTCTCCCCAAGATACACAAAGATGGAACCCCACTTAGACCCATAGTCAGCTCCATAGGCTCACCTCTAGAAAACCTAGCCAAATTTCTCGCCAAACAACTACAGCCCTATGCAGAATCCATCACCTCACACGTAAAAAACTCATTCCAATTCATAGAGATCATAAAGAAACAAAACTTACAGCCCAGCGACCTACTCGTGAGCTTTGATGTCATTTCCCTCTTCACCCAAGTGCCAATCAAAGAAGCCTTGACAGCTATCCAAAACAAATATAACCCCCCAAGCACATCCTAGATCTGACCAACCATTGCCTATCCAACACATACTTCATCTACAACGGACAAAAATACAAACAAATAGAAGGAGCACCCATGGGATCACCCCTCTCACCTGTCATTGCAAACCTCTACATGGAACACTTTGAAACGCAAGCTCTAGAAAAATCTGATCACAAACCCAAACTCTGGCTCAGATACGTAGACGACACCTTCATAATCTGGCCACATGGGAAAGAAAAAACTAGACAACTTCCTCACACACCTCAACAGCCTACACCCCAAAATACAGTTCACCATGGAAACAGAAGCTAACAACCAACTTCCCTTCCTGGATGTCTTAGTCTACAAGAAATCCAATGGCTCCCTAGGACACACCATCTACCAGAAGAAAACACACACAAACCGCTATCTGCACGCACTCTCACATCACCACCCAGCACAGATCTACTCCGTAGCCAAGACACTCATCTCGAGAACAAAATGCTTAGCTGATGAACAACACCTAAAAACCGAACTACACACTCTCACTAACGTACTAATATCCAACGGATTCCAAGGAAATAAGATTACCAACCTAATCCAAAAAGAAACCCCCACTAAAATCCAAGACAGAGAACAAGAAAACGGCAAAGCCCTCCTCCCATACATAAAAGGCACCACAGACAGAATCAGCAAGATCCTCCACAAACACAACATCAAGACAGCATTCTGCACAAACCAAAAAATATCCACCATCCTAAGAAACCCCAAAGACAAAATTGAGTTAGAAAATCAAGGAGTATATGAAATCCCATGCACCGCCCACCCCATCACATACATCGGACAAACCAACAGAAGAATAAGTGCACGCATTGAAGAACACAAGAACTCAGTCAGAAAAGAGGAACCAACTTCTTCCCTGGTCCAACACCTTAAAGCCACAGGACATAAAATTGACTTTAAAAATACCAGAACTATCGCCAAAACTGAACACTTTAACAACAGAATAATCAGAGAAGCCATCGAGATAGAAAAACGCCCACACAGCATGAATAAATGAGATGATACCTCCCGCCTACCAGCCATTTGGAAACCCACCCTCATTGACCAACGAGTCCCTAACACAAAGAACGACACTAGACCCACACTCACGAAAACCACACAGGATGTCACCACCACACATCCACGCAAAAAGCAAACCCAAACCCACACAGATGATGAGGCACGACCACAAACCAGAAACCAGACCACAGCTGCATCATTAACCATTTCAAACCCCTCCAATCCATACATGAAGCAAACTGACACCACCTTGATGATATGGCACGACCACGAACGCGAAGCCAAACAACAGCAATGCAGCTCTCCATCTCAAATCCCGCTGCAACTCAGACTAATCCGAGCACAACAAAGCCCCCACCCAAACAGAACACACCCCCATCCAATCAGAGCACAGCCAACCCCCCATCCAATCAGAGCACAGCCAAGCCCCTAACCAATCAGAACACAGCTCCACCCAATCAGAACACTGCCAAGCTCCCACCCAATCAGTTCATACCCCCACTGGCAGTTAAAAGGAAGAAACAGCTGCGATCACACATTGCTCCTAGAAGCACGAGGCCGAAGAGACACCAGCCTGAAGATGACGAATGAGACTTCGTCGAAACGCCGCCAAGACACTTCCAATTTTACGCGGGAGAAAACCCGAATTACCAAAGACCTATATATATATATATATATATATATATTAGAAAAACAAAAGAAAAGAAGAGTCGAACACCAGAATAAGAATATAAACAAAACTGTTTATTATAAAAGTTATTTAGCTTTCGTCGGCCAAACTGCTGTCATCGTCAGAGTAAAGAACAGAAGATCCGGGAGTTTGCTTATATAGCCAGCTGCTTCTGCACCCTGCTCCTTGAGCGAGTCACCGGTCCGCTCGCTTCAATTGACCGTAGTGCTCTTAATCGTTCTGCCCCTGTCAGCGTGTTGGCGGGTTCAGAAGCTATGCCCCCGCTCGCGGTCACTCCCCTGGCACGCGTGCAGACGCCCAGGGGCTGGTTATCCGGTCGCTCTCTTTGCCCCCCTCCCCCCTCGCTACTAACCGAGCCTGAGCGTCCGTCTCAGAATTGCATATAGGACGTGCTACAGATTCGTTGTCCTCTCTGGGGATTGTGATTGTTTCACCTATGGCCCCGTCATTCCGATCCTGCAAGGAGCGGGCTGGTTGCCTTCGTCGTGAGTCATGGCGCTGTCCCTCCCACCCCTAAGTGTCTGATAAGTAGGTAAAAGATCTATATGACGATTGATTGAATTCTCGTCAGATAGTCAGGCCTCCTTGAGCAATCGGCCACCCTTGGTGCCAACGCTGAGGCCATATCCTGAGATGCCACCCTTGCTCAAGGAGGCCTGGCTATCTGACGAGAATTCGATCAATCATCATATAGATCTTTTACCTACTTATCAGAATAAGAAATTAAGGAAATAAATATATATTAGCCTAGGAGGGATAGATATTTTAAATAGTATGTTATTTCTTATGTTTTTTACTTTTGTTTTCCTTTCTCTTTTTTCTTTTTCTTTTTTTTCTTTCTCTTTTCATTGTTTTATCTATTTCTTAAGAAATGTAAAAGTGTGAGATGGCTTATATGGAAAAAATAGAGTTAAATTTGTAAATGTAAATGTAATTAACCTTTGAGAAAATCTTCACCAGCAAGAATATCTAGAATTTGGTGGGAGAAATAAACTAAAATAAGGATTGTAACAGGATTTATGATGAGGCAATCAGAATGATTGAATAGAAAAGAAATATTATACTAATATGATTATTACTTTTAGGTATATTTGAAAAAATATATATATTCAATTGTTATTTATCAAAATAATAAGAATTATATTAACCCAATGCTTGCAAAAGGTTATTTTGGGGAAAGAGGAAATCAACTAAAATTAATATGTGGAATATGGATTATAGAAATTAATTAATGATTCTTTTACAAATGTAACCCAGACAACACACTGTTCACCAATTATTGAGTGGGGAAAAAAATCAATAAAATATATATTTTTTAAAAAGGGTTGATTAGATTGCATACTTTGATAGCTACATGCTATGCAATAAAGAGAACCAATTTGAAATAACTGAGATCTTTTAGCAGCAAAACCACATTGGTCATACAAATACAATGCCATAACCTACTGTATTAGCATCTGTACTACAAATTTTGTAGGACCTATGCAGAATAATACATATATAATTTCATATTTTGGAAGCATAATAAATATGCCAGATGGGAATCCAGATGTTAAATTTCTAAATATTCTCCCTGGAAAGGACTGATTATGTCAAATTAATGTACCGATCACACTAAGTCCTGGCTTTGAGGTGATTTGTATTATGGAAACATAATAGACTAGCTATTTTGCAACACTAAAAAAATTATAATGCAAGCATATGTGAACTACATTCCACATCATTATTTCATCATAGGTTATATTCTACAAAGCTCAGGTTATATTCTTCTTTGATTAGACTGCACTAAACTATAATACTATTGGAATAATATGCTGGCTTGCTTTAACATTGGAATCTCACTCAGGACCAATGTCATTGCATCAGGGTGGATTCTTTATCCTGCTTTTTAAAAGGAAAAATAAGAATGGTCGTAATAGAGCAGCAAGATAACAGAAGAAGAGCTTACTATCATTAGCAGTTATCTATTAGCATAGTTACTGATCAGGATGATCGGAGTAGAAAAGGACAGTGGAATGATTTACATTGTGGATTATATACTAACATATATTTTCTGCCAAACAAAACACAGCATATTTAATATTCCATGCACAGCCTATTACAGCTAAGCAGCTAGCATATGAATGGATGATCGCCAGAAATCTCAGGGCTACATAAGGCAATGGGAAATTCATATTGTTATCAGGTAATCACCAGATTCTGAAAGGACTCAGTATAAACTTGATGGTCTACTTGTTATTCATGCTAGTCTCCGAGCCAGAGATAAGAAATAATGTGCCACTGCTTTTTAAAAAGAATGCAAGAGAAATTTAGGAAGTTATAAGGCTGTCAATTTCATGTCTGTTTCAGGTAAATGAGTAGAAATAGCAATTCAATGAAAAATAGCAAGGCTGTTTTGTACCTCAAAAAATCAGATCCAAATAACCTGAGTTCAGAAGTAGTTTCTCTCTTTCTCTTTTTCAATTTTCTGGTAATTTTTCAATTAGCAAAAGCAACCTGTTGCCAGCCCTCTTAATTAAGACTCAATAATATTTATTAGCTATAGGATCTCACAGTAGAAAACTGAGAATTACTTTTAGTCTGATGATGATGGATCTTTTCATATTCACAAATGTATGGTACTTAATGATTTTGTTTTTATCTGATTCAATGTAATTTTAATCTACTAAAGGTTAACTGGCTCAGAGTATTTATGATAAATGTTGTGCTCTTCATCTTCCCTGCTTGGTTTTAAAATATAAATAGGAAAGAAAACAAAATGCTCCAAAGAGATTTCATGGTCATACAAAATAGAAAAAGGCTTTTATTATGTATTGTATTTAAAGAAAGAAAAATGAATTGCAAACTTTATTTTAAACAGTTTAGATCTTTAGTATAAATTAATATTGCTTACAGATTTCTGCTTCACCCTCATCAAACCTCCACAACTTATAATCCATAAAGAGAGTTGTATATACAGTATGTGTAAACTTTATTTCAATGAAAACTTGCTCTGAAAGAAAGCAACGATTTGGACGAGGGGATAGATGGGGAACTCATCAAATTTGCAGACGACACCAAGCTGGCAGGAATAGCCAACACTCCAGAAGACAGGCTTAAGATGCAGGAGGATCTGGACAGACTTGAACACTGGGCGCTATCTAACAAAATGAAATTCAATGGTGAAAAAAGTAAAGTTCTACATTTAGGCAAGAAAAACCAAATGTACAGGTATAGTATAGGGGCTACCTTGCTCAATAGTAGTAACTGTGAGAGGGATCTTGGGAGTCCTAGTGAACAATCACTTAAATATGAGCCAGCAGTGTGCTGCAGCTGCCAAAAAAGCCAACACAGTGCTAGGCTGCATTAACAGAGGGATAGAATCAAGATCATGTGAAGTATTAATACCACTTTACAATGCCTTGGTAAGGCCACACTTGGAATACTGCATCCAGTTTTGGTCACCACGATGTAAAAAAGATGTTGAGACTCTAGAAAGAATACAGAGAAGAGCAACAAAGATGATTAGGGGACTGGAGGCTAAAACATATAAGGAACGGCTGCTGGAATTGGGTATGTCTAGTTTAATGAAGAGAAAGACAAGGGGGGACATGATAACAGTGTTCCAATATCTCAGGGGCTGCCACAAAGAAGAGGGAGTCAAGCTATTTTCCAAAGCACCTGAAGGCAGGAACGGATGGAAACTAATCAAGGAGAGAAGCAACCTAGAACTAAGGAGAAACTTCCTGACAGTTAGAACAATTAACCAGTGGAACAACCTGCCTCCAGAAGCGGTGAATGCTCCAACACTGGAAGTTTTTAAGAAGAGACTGGACAGCCATTTGTCCGAAATGGTATAGGGTTTCCTGCCTATTATTATTGTTATTGTTATTGTTATTAATAATAATAATAATCTTTTAGCTTTCAAGACTTTAGTTGCAGATAATAAAAACTTTATTTTTATATCCAAAAGAAAAAAATAGGTCAAGAAAAAAATATTGACTGGGTTTATGTATCATGCAAAACCACACTTTGTTAAACCTATTTGTTTGTTTGTTACTAAGTCATAATTGGCTGGGTTCACATGCACTGCTAAGCCATACAGTTAGTTTTACCAACCAGAAGATTAGGTTTACACAGCATGTTTCTTGGGAGCAAAGAATGATAATTTACTGCCTCAGGTACCTGTTACGTGTAAGAGAAATCAGGAGATTCAGGCAGTTCAAATGAGTATAAAGATTTATTGCAAGCTCTACCAGAATCTGAACTAGTAATGGTCAAGGGAAATTAGAGGGAGTTAAGAAAGGAATTCCAGGCTTTGATCTCCTGTGGGTGCGCAGGGACTCATGATTGATAACGCACGATACCTCCCTTGGGCTCAGCCTGGTCATCTCTTACAATATCAACATGTTAATCATTGCAGGTAGTTCTTTTATTGGAAGTGTACCCATCTGCACAGAAACAGAGAAAGGAAACTGAAGTGGCAAAGAATAAGTGGGTATTCAGTGATTTAACAAACAAATAACAATTTATATGCAGTCCTGACATCAGAAACATTAATCTATTTTCCTTTTTTTAATATAATATTTTATTAATTTTCTCATTTTACAATTGAGTATTTAAAAAGCAATGTGATGACTGGGTTAATCAATAGTTCAATAGCATACATAAGTCTTTAGTATAAATCTCATGTTACAACATCAAATATTTCCTCTTTTTTCCCCTTAATATCTACTATCTTATATTGGGCTAGTACAGTTATTATTATTATCAACTAAATAAAAAGATCTTTGTTACAGTTATCAATAATTTTTAGCTTATACATATCTTAATTGCATTTGCACTCAATCCTTGTATACAATCAATGTCCTGTTATTGCTTCTCCCCCCCCCCAGGCTTTAATTTACCATCAATATTCCAATTAACATTGTTATTTATGATTTCCAAATATTTTATATTTAGGTGACCAAAGTTTCCCTTATCTCAACTTCTCCCTTTTTCCCTTTTCATAGCAGAATCTAATATTCTAGTTACACATCTTACCTATTTGATTATAGTCTTGTTCTGTTTTCTAAAAGTTATCTATTTTCCACCATCTTAAACCATCTAATTAATAATACAGTATCCCCTCTAATAAGTCAAAACCATTATATGTGTTGTCTGGGTTAACCAATAGTTCATACATAAATACATATTTTTTTTAGTTTAGGTCTAATATTAGAAGCTCAAATACTCCCTCTCTCTTTCTAGTAATATCTGTTATCTCATATTGGACAAACATAATTCTTATTTTCAACTAAGTAAAAACATTCTTGTTATATTTATCAATACTTTTTAGCCTATACACAAACTTTAATTTCCCATCAATATTAAAAAAAACCCTGTAAGGACCCACTTCAACCCCTCATCTTAAGAAAGCAGAACTCTTGGAAACAATTGCTTCCAATAGGAACTTTTATTAAGAGTAGTTGATAGCTGGCATAATAGACAGGATCTGAGGGATTCCTTTACAGATTGATACTTTAAAGTGTCCCCAAGCAAGCCCCACCCCACAGTTCATCCGGACGGTTCAGACCGGCCAATTCCCAGGTGTTAAGTCCATCGTGGGAAAGGGAAGATAACGTTGGTCCTTCTCCGGTCATAGCACGATGTTCAAGCAGCTCTTCGCACCTCCTTTTGAGACAGGAGAAATAAGCCAGACTCCAGAGGTTGTATTTCTTTCTCCCCCCCCCTTTTCCTAGCTGACAAGTTAGGGAGAAGAAAGTTCAGAGAGAGATACAGTGCAGGGAGCAAATTGTTACATTATAGCAGGCAGCAGACACAGAGACAATAAACAAAGCAAAAATTTACGGCTTCCGGTTTGTGATCGTGGCGCCGGCGGATACGCGAGGCGACTGCTCTCTCCCCCATCCGGTTTTCTCCCGCCGGGGGACCCTGAAAAGGGTCGAAAGTCGCCCTGGAGGGGCAACGAGCGTGAAGAGGACTTCCTGATTGATCGCGGAAGGGCAGCAGCCCTTCCGTTTGATCCGGGGCAGCTCTTCGGACTGACGGGAAAAGATCGGCCATTAACGTGGCCCATCACTAATGCCGTTACCAGCCGAGGCCAAAATTACTATAAAGTACTTCGAAAGCACTGCGGAGGAACTGGGTGAAATCCTACCTTCTTTGTATCCCAAGTATTTTCCTGTAAATAACTTCTTGAAACTTCTTCCCCGTGTGAGGAGAGAGGGAAGGGAACGTCTTTTTCCCACCCTCTAAAATGGTGGCCTTTGACTACTTAGGGGTAATAAAGCCCTGAAAAGAACAACTAAGTAACTGAATTTGCATTTTCTTGATATTTGGCGACCCAAAAAATTCCTACTTTCGTGGGGACCTGCTATTTTATCTACTTGTAAAAAAGTTGAAAAAGAACCTAAATTGGATAAAAACCTAGCCCTTTTGAAAAGGATTCTAAATGCTATCAGGGACATCTTGTGGCAAAGCTTGGTACAGCAAATGAATATTCTTGACAAAGAGACCTGTCCTTGATATTATCTAAAAGAGATAAAAAGCTGAAACAGCTGGGAGATGAAATTAGCTTTTAAGAACTGTGGAGGTGAACATTTACTGACTCTTCTTTAAAAAATAGCCTCCACTAAAGGACTATTTATAATTATTTCAGAAATGGAGGGGGACCAGCAACAAATTTTGATTAACTATAAACTTATACTTGAAAAAATTCTTGAAGCTACTGAGATAATTAAATCCAGACTGAAAGATAAAGGCGCCATCTTGAACCCACAAACTTAAATCCAGATTCTAACTAAAGAACCTACAATTCAGAAAAGAACAGAAGCGGAAGTAATTAACACCAAGACAGAGGACTTTAAAGAACTACAACTACAATATATTGAAAACTTTGATAACCAAACCCTGATTGCAACCAAAGAACCTACAACCCAAAAAGTAACAGAAGCGGAAGAAAGAAATACCAAAACAGAGAGTGTTAAAGATCAACAAGGACAGCATATTGAAAACCTAGATAACCAAACAACAACCATAAAATTGGACATGACCTTTTACTTAAACCAGAAGAAACCTGAGGAAGAAGAAGACCAGACCGAATTGAAGATAAAGATACTAGAGCAAATATGGAGATCTGAGCGACCAGAACAACAACTTAATGATTATAAATGGACCAGTTCCTTTGGAAAATTGATGACTAGATGGTCTCCTTTGGTTCAAGCAACATGTGCAAGAATGAAGGGAGATCTATCTGATGATTTAAAGGCATTGGTATGGAAGCCTGGTTGGCATAAAAAGAAAGCTAGAGTTAGGTTTAAAAAATGGGGTCTTTTGATTTATTAGAGAGATCCTAAAGTCTCAACTAATGGGCTAAAGGGAGATTTTGAGATGAAGGGAATATGATTATTAGATTTAAATTTTGTTGGAAAATGATAAAAAAATAAGGGATTAATTGGCCTAATATTTAGGATTTAGATTTATAAGGGGAATGGAAATTAACTATTAGGAATTAGCTTTGAACTATTGTTTAGCCCAGAAAATATAGATGATGGATTTGAGACAATAAAGGTTACTCTACTAATAAGTGATGATGTATTAGGATGAGAAATAGGAAATGTTTATGAAATAAAATAAGAATATATTTAAGTAAGTAATATGTGCATTTTAGATATTATAACTTTAGTGTTGTGAAATAAGGGAAATTTGGGTTACCAGAAATTTAAATACTATGGATGTTAAAGGTTAAATTGGAATACTGTAATTAAAAATTAGGTAAAACTTAAAAACAGGATATGGATATGCATAAGCACAAAATATATTGATAAATGTTTTAACTGAGCTTGTTATCGTTAAAAAATTATTAGTTTAAGTATGATATATCAAGGAAATTTTGATAATGTATTTTGTTATTGAATTATTGATTACCCAGTCACCACGTTGCTTTCCAAATACCTGGATGTAAAACTGGAAAACCAATAAAATTTGTTATAAAAAATAAAATAAAATAAAAAAGTAAAAGGTTACATTGTAGCGAATAGAGGAAGTGAAAGCAATAACCCCGCAGGCATATCCCCTTTCCCCCTTGGGAGTATGGCAGAACCCAGGGAAAGGTGAGATTTGTTTTTAGATCAGAGGAGATAGATAGAAATGAAATAGAATTGGGTTCTGACATCCTGCCCCTCTTAAAAATGGGAGAGATCCACCTGTAGAGAAACAAAACAGGTATAGAGGTTAGTCTGGTTTGTTGGGATATTCTGTATGAAACTTCTTTAGTAGTTTAGGTGCTCTGATGTGATGCTTATGGACCCACTCGTTTTGTGAGGAGGGAAGGTGTTTCCATGCTACTAGGTATTGAGTTGCCCCGTGATAGTTCCTAGAATCTAGGATTTCTTTTATCTCAAAGTGTTGTTCTCCTTCAACCATGATTGGAGGTGGTGGTGGGGATTTTTGGCCATAAGGGCGACTGTTGTTCTCGTTTTAGCAAGCTGCAGTGAAAAATTGGGTGTATTTGCCTGAGGTTTTTGGGTAGTTCTAATTCTACTGTTACTGGGTTTATGATTCAATTGGAAAAGGTCCTATATATTTTGGGCCAAGTTTTTTACAGGGCTGTAGGGATTTTAGGTATTTTGTAGACAAATATACCATTTCTCCTACAGTGAATGGTATGGGTTTGACTCTTTTTTTATCTGCTTGTGCTTTGTATGCTTGCCTAGCTTCGCCTAAAGCTTTCCTAACTACTGGCCAGGTGTTTTGTAATTGTGCTATCCATTCTTTCAGCGATGGGATTGCCGGTTCGATTGGGATTAGTTCTGGCATAGGGTTGAAACTTTGACCGGTGGCTACTTGAAAGGGAGTGTAGCCTGTGCTGGAGTGGACTGCGTTATTTTAAGCAACTTCTGTGAAAGGGAGTAGGTCTGTCCAATTCGTTTGCTGGAAATTAATAAAGCACCTTAAGTATTGCTCAAGTACTGAGTTAGAACATTCTGTCTGTCCATTGCATTGAGGATGATGACTAGATGACAGTCCCTGAGTGGTTCCTAAGAGGGATAAAAATTCCTTCCAAAATTCTGGTGTAAATTGCACTCCCCTATCAGATATGATGCGTCGGGGTGCCCCATGCAGTCTGTAGATGTGCTGCACGAATAGTTTCACTAAGGTTTTTGCGGTGGGAATCTTTTGGCAAGGGATAAAGTGCACTTGTTTGGAAAACAGGTCCGTAACCACCCAGATGACAATGTTTCCATTGCTTTCTGGTAATTCCACTATAAAATCCATGGATATTTCTTTCCAGGGGGCTGAGGGATTCGCCACTGGTTGTAGCAGTCTGGGCGATTTCCCTTGCAACCTCTTAGCAGCTACACAAGTTGGGCAGCTGGCCACGTAACATTCTATGTCCTTTTTCATGGACAGCCACCAAAATTGCCTTTTAATTAAATGTAATGTTTTTACAAATCCAAAATGCCCTGCTGATTTTATATCATGGCATAGCTGCATGAAAGTGACCCTCTGGGTGGTTGGTATATATAACTTCTCCCCCACCCATGGCAGTCCATCCTTGATCGTGCACAGGTGTCTATTTTTCTGGAACCACTCATCTATTTCTAAAGTTTTCTGGAATTCGATTTCGGTTTGGCTACCCAGCTGTGGCTTTATTTTAGTTTGGGCCCTGGTGGTTACTGGTGCTGCCAGTTGTGGTTCAGGCATGAGTGGTTTAGAACTGGTGGCCCACATGCTATTATATTGGGGCATGCGAGACAGTGCATCTGCCAGGAAGTTCTTTCTCCCCGGCAAATGTATGAGCATAAAACGGAATTGGTGAAAATGCTGGGACCAGCAGGCTTGTTTGGGAGTGAGCTTCCTGGGTGATTTTAATGCTTCCATATTTTTGTGGTCCGTCCAGACCTGAAAAGGGATTTTATTACCATAAAGGAAATGGTGCCACGTAAGTAACGACCATCTCACAGTGTACACCTCTTTTTCCCACACGGCCCAGCGCTGTTCCATCTCAGTGAGTTTCCTGGACGTGTATGCGCACGGTTGCAAAACCCCTTCATTGTTTTCTTGTAATAGTACAGCCCCCACCGCCACATTGCTTGCGTCCGCCTGTATTACAAAGGGTTTATCTGGGTCCGGGTGCCTCAGTATGGGTTCAGCAGAAAAGAGTCTCTTTAGCCTCTCGAATGCTGCTTGGCATTCCATTGTCCATTTTAGTGGCTGGCTAGGTTTCACTGAGGATTCTCCCTTCATTTTTAGTAGGTTCGTGAGGGGCAGGGCTATTTGGGCGAACGAAGGGATGAACTGGCAGTAAAAGTTTGCGAAACCCAGGAAACTTTGCAATTGATTCCTGGTGTGAGATGGAGCCCATTCTAGTACTGCCCTGACCTTCTCATGGTCCATTTTGATGCCCTGTGTGGAGATACGATAACCCAGGTAGTCTATTCTTTCCTGGTGGAATTTGCATTTCGATAGTTTGGCATATAGGTGGGCAGCTCGCAGTTTCTTTAAAACCGCTCTGACTAGGTTGACATGCTCCTCTTTGGATTCGGTGAAGATAAGGATGTCATCTAGATAAACCAGGACCCCTTAAATAGGTGCTCCCTTAGTACCTCATTGATTAATTGCATAAATAGCACGGGGCGCCCTTGTAGTCCAAACAGCAAAACTTTGAATTGGTAGCATCCCATTGGGCAATTAAATGCGGTTTTCCATTCGTCCCCTTCCTTAATCCTAACATGGTAATACGCTTCCCTTAGGTCTAGTTTGGTGAAAATTCTTTCTTTCGATAGTTGGGATAACATGTCCTTCATCAGGGGTAGGGGGTATAGATTACTTTCACTGATTGCATTCAGGGCGTGCTAATCCATGCACAAGCGCAAAGTACCGTCCTTCTTCTCTCTAAAGAGGACCGGGGCGGCTACTTTAGGTTTGGCATGTTCGATAAATCCTCTTTCTAGGTTTTTATTTATGAATCTTTCCATCTCTTCCTTCTCTTTAGGGCTCATGGAGTATAGTCTGGGCTTCGGGAGTTTTGCCCCGGGTTTGAATTCTATGGCACAATCCATGGGTCATTGAGGAGGGAGCTCATCCGCCCGTTCCTCACTGAAGACTTCAGCAAGGTCTCAGTATTCCTCCGGTATTTTGGGTAAACCCCCTTCCTCTCCCACTGATGCTTTCTCCGCTCCTGGGCTTGATGGGGCTCCTTGGGGTGTTAAGTTTGCACAATCCCCCTTTGGGATATTGAGTTCTGCCATCCTCCAATTTACCCAGGGGTTCCATTTCTTTAGCCACTCCAGCCCTAGGATCACTGGGCATTCCATGCCTGGGGTCACTACAAACGTTATGTGTTCCTCGTGGTTCCCCAGGGATAGGTGGATTGGTAAAGTGGCTAGGGTAGCTGGCACCCCCCCTGCTATGGACCCATCTAATTGGCCGAACAAGATTGGTAGCTTCAGTCTCCTCACCAGAATGCCCAAATTCCCCACTAGCATCGGGCTAATGAGGCAGTGGGTGCAGCCAGAGTCTATTAAGGCTTTCACTTTGACAGCTTTGGGCATGGAGGGGGCTAATATAGTCACTGTCTTGAGGATGGGTGCGATGGGTCCACTTACCAGGGGTTCGCCCTCCGAGCTGTCATCTGAGGTATCCACCGCCCCTGCGGTGTAGGCTGGAGTTCCTTCCCCATGCTTGGCAGAGGGTGGGAACTCCACAGCCTCTGTCATCCTCATGGCGGGTTCTCGTGGCTTGGCTGGGGACTTCCCTGATTTCCTGCCCGGTGATTGGTCTGGGTTGCATTGAGGGGCTTTCGAGCTACACTCTATGGCACGATGCCCCTCTCTCCCACATTTGAAACAGCCTGTTGGCTTCTTGGTCGTGGCCGGTGATTTTGCTGGTTCGCGTGTCAGCTCAGGAGGTGAGTGGCCCCATGGTTTTCCTCGGCGCTATCTCTTCAGTAGGTCGATCTCTGCTTCCTCCGCCAGGACATACCATTCGTTGAGTTGGCGTGGGTCCCCTCGAGGTAGGCAAGCATCATACAAGTCGTAGTTTAGGCCATCTTTGAAATGGCTAAGAAGGATGTCTTCCGGCCAGTTCAGCTTGTTGGCGATGGCCCAGAATTCTTGTGTATATTCGGCTACCGGGCATCTGCCCTGCCTCACCATTTTGATTCTCTCGCGGGCCTTTTGATCAGCCAAGGGGTCCTCAAATCGCCTTCTCAGAGAGGACATGAAGCGGTTGAAGTCGTTGAGCTCTGGGACATTGGAATCATGCAGGTTCACCATCCAGTCTGCGGCCGCCCCATCCAGAGCAAATTACACGATACGGATGCGGGCTTTGTTGCTGGGGATGTCCCGCCCGTATTCTTCCATGTAGCTAAGGACTTGGGTTAGGGAGAACCCCAAACATGGTGGCTCCCCCCTGAATTTCACGTCCAGCGCTGGGAATCTTTGGATGGATTGGTGCCTTCGCCGCCGATGGTGTTGTCTCCCATCCTGATTGCCATCTGTGAGTCAGCGGGGAGTGGAAGCTGCCAAAGCGGTAGCTGCTGTTTCAGCGGATGTCCCCAGGATTACAGTTTCCAATTCCCCCTCAGTGTCTCTCCAGCTGCAGCTCCAGGTGTTGGTGTGGCCACAGGGTTCAGGTTTCTCCTACCCGATAGAGCCGAGGGTTCTTTTCATGAAGTCAATAGCTTTCTCTAGGATCCAGCGAGTGCTGTGCATGACCTCCTTCCTCTTCACTAATGTGCCGGGATTTCTCCATCTCTTGCTTCCATTCGGGTTGGTGGCTGCCCCGTCACAGGGTCACCTTTCTCGATATCTTTTCCCACTCATCTTTCTTGCCAATGCCCATCAACCACCAAGGTTTGTGGTCATGCGTTTCCACCACTTCTTCTCCTGAGAAATATGACGTCTCGGATCCCGACAGCTGGCAGGGTCCCTGCCGGAGGGAAGGTTCCCCTTCCATGGTGGTTTCTTCCTTCCCTGCCCTGTTGTCCAACATTGTAGATTTTGCAAAGTCCCCCGGTAAGGGTCTTCCTTCCAGGTTGACTATTACTGCAGATCCTGTCTAATGTAAGGACCCACTTCAACCCCTCATCTTAAGAAAGCAGAACTCTTGGAAACAATTGCTTCCAATAGGAACTTTTATTAAGAGTAGTTGATAGCGGGCATAATAGACAGGATCTGAGGGATTCCTTTACAGATCGATACTTTAAAGTATCCCCAAGCAAGCCCCACCCCACAGTTCATCTGGACCACGGGTCGGCAACCCGCGGCTCCGGAGCCGCATGCGGCTCTTTGAGCCATCTCCTGCGGCTCCGGAGCCTCCTCCGCCATTTGCCGAGAGAGACAGAGACAGAGAGGGGCACTTGCGCTTCCCCTCTCTGTCTCTCTCTCTCTCATGCGGACTTGCCCCCTCGCAGGGCTCCTGATTGGCCCTGCGACCGGGTGCCCCGCTCCCTGGGAGAAGGGCGGCCAGGAAGTCCCTTTCCCGGGCTGGCCGCATCCGAGGCTCATGTGGCTGGGGAGCCGCACGGGGAAGCTCCGGGATCCCCGCTGGGAGCGGCCCGCCGGAGCCTCCGCTGAGCGGGCCAGGCCTCCCACAGGCCGCGGCCCCAAGGGAGAGCAGCCCCTGCGATGCCCAGCCAAGCGCGACCGTTGGCCAAGCAGCAGCAGAGCTGGAGATGGACGGTCAGTGGCGGGGGGAGGGAGGGGGCTCCGAGTCCACAGAGCACCGCCGCAAAGTGGCCACAGGGCAGATGGCGTGCCCCCCCGGCTTACCTGTACCAGGCAGCAGTCCCGGTGGGGGCCATCACTTCCTGGGATGTCCTCGGGCCGCCGAGCCGGCCATGCGTTTCCCCGGGCCGGGCGGCTGGGGCGGCGGGGGCATCGCTTCCCAGGCCGCCGAGCCGGCCAAGTGTTTCCCCGGACTGGGCGGCTGGGGCGGCGGGGGCATCGCTTCCCGGGCCGCCGAGCCGGCCAAGTGTTTCCCCGGACTGGGCGGCTGGGGCGGTGGGGGCATCACTTCCCGGGCCGCCGAGCCGGCACCGTGTTTCCCCGGGCCGGGCGGCGGGGGCATCTCTTCCCGGGCCGCAGAGCCGGCCAAGTGTTTCCCCAGGCCGAGCAGTGGGGGCATCGCTTCCCGGGCCGCCGAGCCGGCCACGTGTTTCCCCGGATGGGGCGGCGGGCGGCGGGGGCATCGCTTCCCGGGCTGCCGAGCCGGCCAAGTGTTTCCCCGGATGGGGCGGCGGGCGCATCGCTTCCTGGGCTGCCGAGCCGGCCACGTGTTTCCCCGGACTGGGCGGCGGGCGGCGGGGGCATCGCTTCCCAGGCCACCGAGCTGGCCACGCATTTCCCCGGGCCGGGCGGCAGTGTCACCTGGGGCAGCGGGCAGCCGAGCTGGCCACGCATCTCCCCGGGCCGGTCCGTGGTGCCCCGGGTGCCTTCTGCTGCCTCCCCCCCATGCTTGGCCTTCCCGGGACCTCCACCCATTTTCCCATGCCAGGAGCAGGAGAGGAAGCGCTGCTTTCCGGGCATCGGAAGGGGCTTCCCCCTCCCAGCCCCCCGTCCACCGGGGTGGGGGCGCTTCTCTGGACCGGGATCGGAGCTGTGCTAATCGCAGTGCGCCTCCTTTCCCGCCGCCCAGCTTGGCCCGGCTCGCCCTCCTGCAGGATTTGGCCCTGGAAAGGCCGGGACAGCCGGCAGGCCGAGCAGCCCCGGCGAGGGAGCTGCTCCCGCCCCATGGCCGGCTGGCCAGGAATCCCGTCCGGCTCGGCGGGGAGCTCGGGGGCCGCCTGACCGCCATGAGGGTGTCCACGTCGGCTGCCTCCTGGCGGGCCCGCTAATTGTGGGCTCCCGGCCGGCTTTCTCCGTGAGTCAGGCGCCCGGGACTCTGCGGAGCCGCCCCTAATTGCACCCTGCGAGGGCCCGACCAAGCCCCGGCCTGACCTCCGAAATGCCGATTGCCCGAATTCTTTCTGCCTCCTGGGGGAAGTTGTGCCTCGTGGCCCAATTATTGTGGGCGTCGTTGTTGTGCATCTAATCACCAAACGCCTTTGAAACGCGGGCCAGGAGAAATCTCATCCATCCCGCTGCTGAACTGAGTTGGGACCCAGGGAAAGGAGGAGAAAAAAGGAAAGCAGGCAGCGCTTTGCTAGAATGGAGGGGTCGGAGGCTTTGGAGCAGGAGCGTCGACAGGGGGAAAGAGAGGCTCTGCTTTTCAGGGGCGCTGCCTTGCAAGCAGCCCAAATCTCGGCCCCGTGTTCGGCCGCCCCATGTGCGAAGGCTGCCGCCGTGGCTGCGTTCACATCTGCGGCGCTTGGGTAGTTTTCTGTTGCGGCGCGAACTCAGCCGCGTCGGTCTCCTGGATGCCAGCGCCGGGAAGCTGGGCTCGATTCCCCTGGAGCTGTTGCGGGGCGCAGCCAAGAGCGAGCCCCGCAGCCGCCTCGCCTGTCCCACCCCAGCAGCGCCCCCGCCAAGCCTTCGCCACGAAACCGTCTCCCCCCTTTGCCCCCCCGAGGTCCCCCAAGCAGCGTCCAATCAAACAGCTAATAGAAGCACACGAGGCAGCCTCATCGCTCAATATATCGGTTTCTTTTAATATAAAAAGTGTCTATTAAAAATTCTTTCCTAAATACACAAAAAGACCAATTGGGATGCGGGAGAGGGAGCAGTAAAAGAAAAAAGAGAGTGGTGGGGGGGGACTCGGGGGCTGGACGAAGACGATTTTTTTGGCCAGGGAGAGGAATCAAGCAAGCAGCAGCGGCTTAGATGGTGCCAGTCCGGAGGATTTGAGTGTGTTCGTCTCCAAGCAACTACCAAGGCTGGTATATTTGCATAAATGGACAACACAGGAAAAGGAGGGAATAGAGAGCAGGACAAAAGGTGGGCGGGGGGAGCGGGGAGTCGCACGCATGCGTACACGTGCACGCACACACCCTGAGCTCAGTACTGGCATAAAGGGGTGCCCGCGGAGGAGGGAATACTGTACTCATTTGGGCTTACAGGTGGCCAATGAGAACTCAGAAAACTTCGCTCCCTTTCCCCCCCTCTCCCTCCCCCCTTCTTCAGCGAAAGGGTGTATTAGCTTGTCTATTTTTTCCCTAGTTTTTTTTTTTAATACAAACTTGGGTCTTTGGGTGTGTCCTGCCAAAAAAAACCCCAAACAAACCCAAAACAATTTTTTTTAAATTCCCCCAAACAATAGAAAAGCAACTGAAAACCTCAATGAAACCCATGCTGAAATTTGCACATCACAAAACCACAGCAGATGTACAGATGCAATAATATACAATTCATGATTTATAATAAAACATTATATACAATAAAGAGGTTCTTGTTACTTTTTTGTCAATCTGCAAATAGATTTCTCAGTGCATATCTGACACAATTAGCTTCTTTTAGATTTTGAATGTGTGTGTGTGTGTGTGTGTATGGGACTATACATCTTCATGGTGTTTGCTCTTTTGTAATTTTTTTTTCTTTTTACATTTTTGAAAAGTATTTACAGTTGCTGGTTTTGTGCAGATAGAAAAGGCCCGTTTCCCTCAGCCCGCCCGCCCTCCTTGCTTCCAATGGAGAAGACTTGTGTGCTTCTCCAGGTCAGATCCATCCAGTTCTAAGGGGGCAGAGAGGGGCAGTAACAGAGGAGCTCAGCGGGTTGCTTGGGGGTCGCCCGGGGGTTTTGCGGCTCCCAGTGTTTTGTTTTCGGTGGGAAACGGGTCCAAGTGGCTCTTTGAGTGTTTTGGGTTGCCTACCCCTGATCTGGACGGTTCAGACCGGCCAATTCCCAGGTGTTAAGTCCATCGTGGGAAAGGGAAGATAATATCAGTCTGGCTCCAGTCGTTGCACGATGTTCAAGCAGCTCTTTGCACCTCCTTTTGAGACCAGAGAAATAAGCCAGGCTCCAGAGGTTCTATTTCTCCCCCCCCCCTTTTCCTAGCTGATAGGTTAGGGAGAAGAAAGTTCAGAGAGAGATACAGTGCAGGGAGCAAATTGTTACATTGTAGGAGGCAGCAGACACAGAGGCAATAAACAAAGTAAAAGGTTACATTGTAGCGAATAGAGGAAGCAAAAGCAATAACCCGCAGGCATATCCCCCCTCCCCTTTGGGAGTATGGCAGAACCCAGGGAAAGGTGAGATTTGTTTTTAGATCAGAGGAGATAGATGGAAATGAAATAGATTGGGTTCTGACAAAACCCCACTATTATTTATGATTTCCAAATACTTTATGTTTAGGTGACCAAAAGTTTCCCTTATCTCAACTTCTCCCTTTTTCCCTTTTCATACTAAAGTCTAATAGTCTAGTTACACATCTTAACTATTCAATTATAAAGTTACTCTATTTTCTAAAAGTTATCTATTTTCCACCATATTCAACCATCTAATTAGTAATATAATATCCCCTCTAATAAATCAAAGCCATTATTTTCTTCAGCCTTACTCTGGCTTTCTTCCTTTACCAGCTAACCTTCCATGTCAGTGCCTTTGAATCATCAAATAGTTTTATTTTCTATTTTTATATATATTATTTGGAATAAGACTTTTACTAATAATAAAAATTAATTATTAATTATTAATTATTAATTATTAATTATTAATTATTAATTATTAATTATTAATTATTAATTATTAATTATTAATTATTAATTATTAATTATTAATTATTAATTATTAATTATTAATTATTAATTATTAATTATTAATTATTATGAGGGAACAGTTTTTATACCTTGGCCAAAAGCTCCAGATGGACTATCAAGATTAAAAAAGATTTGTATTTATTTGTATCCTGATTTTATTATTTTAAAAAATAACTCAAGATGGCAACCTTATCCACCACACCTTCCTCCTCCCATTATCCCCATAACAACAGTCCTGCAGGGATGAGTTGAGAGAAAGTGACTGGACCAAAGTCACCCAGCCTTCTTTAATGGGTAAGGCAGGACTAGAACTCACAGTCTCTTAGTTTCTAGTCTGATGCCTTAACCATACTGGCTAGCTCTTGCCTAAAACAAAGTTCCAACACAAAGATTCATTTACATAACTAAGCTGGAGTAAAATAGTTGTTGAATTTACTTGTAGCTTTGGGAACTTACAACCGGAAAGTCTGAATTTTGCTTGTTCATTCATCTGTAAATTAAAATAAAACTCCTATGAGTCTGTTTTGCTGCATATTAATAATGAAACTAGATAGAGGGGAAATCATTTACACATTTCAGTAGGCACTTTTTTTGGAGGGAAACTGATCTATATTGGAAAAAGAATGATAACATTTCTACCATTCTACCATTCATTTGGAGTTATAAGCTTTCAATTTCGGTTCACATGGTGAATTAATATTGGGTATGGCAGAAAGTCAACTGCACAATCAAATCTAATTTAGGCAAGCAGGTACTGTGGTGTAGAGATAGAGGTCAGGTAGAGGTCGTGTGCAGCAAACTGCCTACCTCAAATGCCTGCGTGCCTCGAATACCTACATGATCTCACCCAGTTCACATAGCCAGGATGATGTAGGACACTACCCCTGGCTGGTACATGATCTCACCTAGTTTGCATCAACAGGATGTTCTTAAGGATTGGCGAGGAGAATTCACCAATAAAATGCTGTTGCTCTTTTTTACCTTTTGCTGCTTGGAAAAACTGTATAAAAGCAATAAATACTGCAAAGGCAGTCAGACATCTTGGCATCCTGCGATGACTGGTCTCTAACTACATCACTGTGGAAATTGTAATTCACAATGAATGCTAACTCATTTTCCTGCCAAAGTGACATTATAACAGGTTCACTATATGTACACAAATCTCTTTATTATTCTTAACAATCCTTTGCTATTTTCTCTTTGCTTTATTGGGGGATTAAAAAAAAATATGGAGACTTTTCCAGTATAACCATTTTGACAAGTGTGGGCATTCCTGTGTTATTAACTTGATTGGGGTTTTTTTTTTTTTTTTTGCTTTGCAAGGTTTTTTTCCCTAAATGTGGAAATTATAATTAAAACATTCTGGAAATGTCTTAAATCTTTCAGTGTGAAATTGATTTTTTTAAAAGAGAGATGAACAAAAACCATCTGCATCCTTGCCTGTAGCTAAAGAAGCAGATAAGCATACAGAGAAGGAGGGCTGAAGCCTGCTGGTGTGAGTCTGCTTGAATGAACATAATCTGCCACACAACAGCTTAAAATCGCCTGTCACAGATGGGAAGTGTATAAAACTTTCTAGTTGTGTAAGTATGTTCTCAGGTGTTCAGCAAGGGGTTCTCTTAACTAAATTCAACAGGGACACAATAATTTCACACATGGAAAGGCAGAGAGTCCTTACGCCAAACCTCTCAAAATCTGAATCTCAATTTGATGTGTTCCCATTTTTTGCAGAGATCGGAGTCTTTACTGAAATGGTAAACAGAACATTGACTGAAATGATTGCGAGTCTCAATTATTTCCCAGGTTTTTAGAAGTGACATTTTTTTAACAAAAATGTGTGTCACTTTTTGAATATAAAAAAAGGAATCACGAGACAAGTAAATTCTTAAATTAAATGAATATGCAAATATCAGGGAAATAATTCTTTTCAATGGCATGGAACAAATGTTTCATATACAATCTATAAATATAAGATTGATAAGAAACTATAGTTCTTTGTAATTTTGTTGTTAGAAAAAATTGCTTGCCCCAAGCAAGCAAAAAATTGCTTGCTTTTATTTATCTATCTTTTTCAGCAATCTTTGCAAACCTTTTTGTGGGCAAAGACCAGCATAAGTGGAGTATAAAGAATTTAAAAGATAAAAGATACATCAAAATAAAAATTACAATATATTAAAATATTAAAATATTAAAATATATTAAAAGAAATACAAAAGAATCTAAAAGGAGGGTAGAAGCAATACATAGGCACAAGAAAGCATGGAAAACTATCACAATAAAAACCACTCTTTGTTTTTATAAATATTTTATTAATTTTCTATTTTTACAATCAAGAGCTTAATAGACAACATGATGACTGAGTCCATTAGTAATTCCGTGGTATATATAAGCTTCTTCAAACTAAATCCAATATTATACCATCCAATACATCCTCTCTTCTTCCGATAATAGACATTTTTCCACACTAAGCAAATACAATTCTTATTGTTGTTAATAAATATACCAGTATTTGAATATCAGTATTTGTTACAGTTTTCTAATAGTATCAATAATATCAGTTTAGAATATCTTTTCTAACCAAAACATATCTTAATTGCATTTGCACTCAATATCCATTTATTCAGTCAGTATCCTATTTTCGCTTTTTTCAATTTTAATTTCCCATACATGTTCAAAATATCACAATCATTTATAATTTTGAAACAAGTTATATTTGGGTAACCAAAAGCTTCCCTTATTCAAAATTCTTAGCATTTTCTTATTTCCCTTTTCATACCAAGATATGATATTCTGATTACCAATCTTATCTATCTCGTTATAATAATATTTCTATTTCTAGCAATCTATTCTTAGCCATATTCAAATATCTAATTAATAATATAATATCCCCTCTAATAGGTCAAAGCTTCTGTTTTCTTCAGTCTTACTCTAGCTTTCTACCTTTGACAACTAACTTTCCAAGTCAGTGCATTTGGGTCATCAAATAATTCTTCCTCTATTTTTTGTGCATATTATTTGGACCAAAAGAAACAATTTAGTTAAAGTATTTTTGGAAGAGCTAGCCCATTGATATTCATTAAAGAGCCTCTCTCCTTCTCCAGTTCCCCACAGTTCTGGTAACAGCTTTATCTTCCATTCCATTGGCTTTTGTTCCTTATCCTCCAGTATGCTCTGAAATATTGGTTGATAAAATGTCTTTTCCATTTCCAATATTATCGTTATGTCTTCTAATTCTTCATTTGTCTGAGTCTGGCCGTTAGTTTTTTCCTTTGGGTCCTCCATATTTGGGTCAGCTTTCTCTAGTTTTCCTTCTATTTTCTGAGTTTGTAGATTTAAATTAGAAAATTGTTCTTTTATCTCCTTTGGGTTACTTTCAATTGCATCACGAGTTAAGGCAATTGTTTCTTGTATTAATTTCAACATGGAGAGAATTTCTTTCTGTGATTCATCAGTATTGTCTTGGTGGTATGTCAAACTGAGGCTTCTGGAGACAGACGTTAAGGATGTTTTTTTTTTACCATTTAGAGCTAAATATGGAACAATAATATCATTGATATTATTAGAAAACTGTAATAAATGCTGATATTCAACTGTATATCTATTAATAACAATAAGAATTGTATTTGCTTAATGTGGAAAAATGTTTATTACTGGAAGAAGAGAGGAAGTATTGGATGGTGTAGCATTGGATTTAGTTTGAAGAAGCTTATATGTACCACGGAATTATTAATGGACCTAGTCAACACGTTGTCTATTAAACACTTGTTTGTAAAAATAGAAAATTAATAAAATACTTATATAAAAAAAGATTAGTTACATATGGGTTCATTGGCAGTAAAGACTGCAGACTTGGCTAGGTTCAATTGGTGCTCTGTTTCTGCTACATGCTGTTTAATGAGTGTTTTGGCCAGATCATAACCCATGCTGAGTTGAACAAACGAAGAGAAGCCCAAGTACCAGATTTTCCTTCGGTGCTGAATTTCTTGAGAAAGTTTCAAAAGACTTCATTCTTTCATTCATTCTTCTTTCCTTAGATATGCTTTAATCTTTTTTACAATTTGAAATAATATACCTTGAGAGATCTGTATCAAATGATTTGTGTAGAAAGTATAGAGTACAATATATATTGAATATATATATATATATATATTGAATATATATATATATATATTGAATATATATATATATATATTCAATATATATATTCAATATATATATATATTCAAAGCCATCGAGATAGAAAAACGCCCACACAGCATGAATAAACGAGATGATACCTCCCGCCTACCAGCCATTTGGAAACCCAGCCTTATTGACAGACGAATCCCTAGCACAAGGAGCAACACTGGACCCACACTCACGAAGACCACACATGATGTCACCACCACACACCCACACAAAAAGCAGACTCAAACCCGCACCGATGATGAGGCACAACCGCGGACCAGAAACCAGACCACAGCTGCATCATTGGCCATTTTAAACCCCTCCATTTCATACGTGAAGCAAACTGACACCCACCTTGAAGATGTGGCACGACCACGAACGCGAAGCCAAACAACAGCAATGCAGTTCTCCATCTCAAATCCCCCTTCAACTCAGACTAATCTGAGCACAACAGGGCCCCCACCCAAGCAGAGCACACCCCCCATCCAATCAGAGCACAGCCAAGCCCCTAACCAATCAGAACACACCTCCACCCAATCAGAACACAGCCAAGCTCCCATCCAATCAGTTCATACCTCCACTGGCAGTTAAAAGGAAGAAACAGCTGCGATCACACATTGCTTCTAGAAGCACAAGGCCGAAGAGACACCAGCCTGAAGATGACGAATGAGACTTCGTCGAAACGTCGCCAAGACACTTCCAATTTTACACGGGAGAAAACCCGAATTACCAAAGACCTACATATATATATATATATATATATATATATATATTCAATTATGTATAAAGGTTTTCTCTTAGTTATAAAATTTTTTACACAAATAGTAATTAAAGAAGTGATAAGAACATAGATAGAAAGAAAAGGTATGGAATGTAATATGAAAAAGATACTACTATAAAAATTACAGATTTTTAAATCAGAATAGAGCTGGAAGGGACCTTGGAGGTCTTCCAGTCCAATCCCTTGCTCAAGCAGGAAACCCTATACCATTTCAGACAGGTAGCTGTCCAGTCTTTTCTTAAAAACCTCAAGTGATAAACATCTACAACTTCTGAAGGCAACCTATTCCACTGGTTAATTGTTCTACCTGTTAGGACATTTCTCCTTAATTCTAGGTTGCTTCTCTCCTTGATTAATTTCCATCCATTGTTTCATGTCTTGCCTTCTGGTGCTTTGGAAAATAAGTTGACCCCCTCTTCTTTGTGGCAGCCTCTTAAATCCTGCTATCATGTTACCCCTAATCCTAATACTTCACGTAATTTTGATTGTTTATACAACCAAGGATTGTATTAGCTTTTTTGGCTGCTGCCATACACTGCTGGCTCATGTTTAAGTGTTCGTCCAATAGGATTCCAAGTTACTGTTTTTGAGCCAGATTTTGCCTAATCTGTATTTGTACCTTTGGTTTTTGCTGCCCAGGTGTAAAACCTTGCTTTTCTCCACAGTAAATATTATTTTGTTGGATAGGCCCATTGTTCAAGTCTGTCTTTTTGGATCCTGAGCTTGTCTTCTGGGGTGTTGGCTATTCTTGCCAGCTTAGTGTCATCTGCAAATTTGATGAGTTTCCCTTCTATTCCCTCATCTAAGTCATTTATGAAGATATTGAAGAGTACTGGGCCTAAGATGGAACCCTGTGATACCCCATTAGTGACTTCCATCCATGTAGATGTAGTACTATTAAGGACAACTTGTTGAGTATGGTTTGTCAGCCAGTTACAAATCTATCTGGTGGTGATGCGGTTTTTGCCACATTTTTCTAATTTACCAAGAAGTAGGTTGTGGTCCACTTTGTTGAATGCCTTGTTGAAGTCTAAGTATACTATGTCTACAGCATTTCGCTGCTCTACTAATTTAAAGAATTAGAATGAAAGAATGAAAGAAGATTGGTTTGGCATAATCTGTTTTTAACAAACCCATGCTGGCTACTAATTATAACTTTGTTTCTAGATGTTCGCAGATCAGTTTTTTTATTATTTCTTTCAGTATTTTCCCAAGTATTAATGTTAGACTGATTGGTCTGTAGTTTCCTGGGTCTGCTTTTTTTCCTTTCTTAAAGATGGGAACCATGTCTCTTTTCTAATCCTCTTGTAGTTTCCTAGTGCTTCAGGATTTTTGAAAGATATGGTATAATGGTTCTTAGATAACATTTGCCAGCTCCTTCAGGATGTAATCTGTCAGGTCCCTGCGATTTATGTTCATCAAGAACAGACAGATGTGCTGTTACCAATTTCTTATTTTAATTTTTATTTCTAGCCTGTAAGTTACAGTTATGGTTTTGGTAGGTTGGGTTATAATTTCGTTATGTGTGAAGACTGATACAAAGAATGAGTTAAGCAGCTCATTATATATCAATATACAGACACTCACACAAGAGCATTCATCAATAGTTTCTAAAAAAGAGGCACAACCCAGTATTCCTTTGACAGGAAGAAAAGTATCCCAGACTTCCCTAAGGAAAAAAAAGTGAATATTGGTGATAGGAGATTTAATTCTTAGGGGAACAGAAACTATAGTCTGTAGACCAGGCAGTCAATCTAGGGAGGTATAAAATCTCCCTGGAGCAAAAATCAGAGATTTTATACCTGAGATCTCTCTTCTATAGTAAAGGTAACACATTTGATTTGGAATCTGCTACCTCTCATTTTCCTTCTTACTCCTTTTTACAAACTATATTCTATACAAATTATACATGCATACAAAATGTGTGCATATATACATGCATACATATCCATTTTTAATACTCTGTCCAGGCTTCTTATGGCAATGCTATGAATACATTTTGATTATTTTAAATAATACAGGCAGTCCTTGACTTATAACCACAACTGAGACCAAAATAACTTTAACACACATAGACAAAGGTTTGCAATGTTCCATTGAAGTTCTTGCACTGAAGCTGAAGTGAATACATCTGATTTCCACAATGCCCATAATTCTATCTATCTAAGCGGTCAGGAATAGCCAACACTGCAGAAGACAAGCTCAGGGTCCAAAAAGTCATAGGAATCAAAATCACGTGGAGTATTACTTTTATAAAGCATCCAGTTTTGGTCACCACATTACAAAAAAGATGTTGAGACTTTGAAAAAGTGCAAAAAAGAGCAACTAAGACAGTGGTGGGATTCAAATATGTGAACAACCGGTTCTCTGTGTGGATGCCGCTTCCAGAAGTCCATTCTGGACCTGGGCAACAAAAAATTAGCTACCAGTTCTGCTGAACTGGTGCGAACCAGCTGAATCCCACCACTGAACTAAGATGATTAAAAGCCTGGAGACTAAAACATATGAAGAACGGTTGCAGGATTTGGGTATGGCCAGTCTAGAGAAAAGAAGGACTAGGGGGAACATGACAGCAGTATTCCAGTATTTGAGAGGCTGCCACAAGGAGGAGGGGGTCAATTTATTTTCCAAAGCACCAGAAGGCAAGACAAGAAACAATGGATGGGAAAGAGTATGGAACAAAAATTGCAAATTAACATTGTCAACTGCATATAAAGAAAATCAATATAAAATGTTTTATAGATGGCATTTAACACCGGCGAGATTGGCTAAGATGTATAAAAATATGAACCCGGATTGTTGGAAGTGCAAAAAAAGGAGGGAACATTCTACCATATGTGGTGGCAATGCCCCAAAGTAAGGATTTATTGGGAAGAGATAAGGAGATGGATACAGGAGATAACAAAAGAACAAATTGAACTCAAACCCGAATTATTTCTACTAGGTATAATTAATCCAAAGATAAAAAAACTCCAATACATCATTGTACACATAATAACAGCGGCACGTATTGCGTATGCGCAGTGTTGGAAATGTGAAAATATATCAACAAACGATATGATTATTCACAAGATACTAGAATGCGCTGAGATGTACAAGCTTACTCTAGAAATAAAAGACAAGGAAGCAACAGAATTTTACGAGATATGGAATAAGTGCTACGTTTGGTTAGAACAGAGAAACAAAAATGTATAAAAATTAATGTAAATAACTGTAAATAAATGTAAGAGACATATGACACAGTATTGTTAAGGGAAAAAATGTATTTTGTTTGTTGTAAAGTGAAAAAGGAAAAATAAAAATATATAAAAAAAGAAAAAGAAACAATGGATGGAAACTAATCAAGAAGAGAAGCAACCTGGAATTAAGGAGAAACTTCCTAACACTATCTATGGAGGTTCTCAGTCCTAACAGTGAGGACAATTAACCAGTGGAACAATTTGCCTTCAGATGTTGTGGGTGCTTCATCACTGGAGGTTTTTAAGAAGAGACTGGACAGCCATTTGTCTGAAATGGTATAGGGTCTCCTGCTTGAGCAGGGAGCTGGACTAGAACACCCCCAGGTCCCTTCCAGCTCTATTTTGATTAGATCTGCTTTATCTCTACTGCCTATTACTTTCTTTTCTTCTCTCATTAGTGGACCAACTGTTTCCTTGACTTTTTTCTTGTTATTTGTATGTAGAAAGAAACTTTTTTATTATCTTTGACTTTTAGTTGCAAGTCTTTATTAATTCTGAATCTTTGCTTTCCTGACTTCATCTTTGCAGGTTCATTTTATTAAATCTATTTTGAGATCACAGGGTAAATATAGGAAGCTTGTTGGCATGCTGCAACTATTAATGTTTTGACTAGAGGAAAATACACTGGTGGAAGTTGATCTGGCTTCATAAGGAGATACTTAGTAACTTTTTCCATTTTTTTACCAAATGCATCAGCTAACAATAATTCCAAGTTTGAAATTTTCAATACCTATTTATTTAAGAATAAGATGACAGTGGATCTTTATTGGATGTGGGGATATATATAAACTGTCTGAAGTAAATCCAAACTGTGTAGGCTTAAGTATCAGGGAGAGGGTATTATTTCTGTCCTAATTTCATTTCTTTCTTCACACAGCACTTCTGTCAATCTTCCAAGTTTTAGTGTTTGTACCAGCTGTAGTGATTTGAATTAAATAGGGATTCTATTATTATAGTGATCAACACATGTTCTGATTCTTTGAGTTTATGGTAATTGAGTAAACCTTCTGTATTTGGGTTGCAAAAGTCCAGATACTCAGACAACAACAACAACAACAACAACAACAACAATAATAATAATAATGAAAAGCAGGAGACTTTTTTGTTGTTGTCTAGTGGTTGCTCAGATTTTTGCCTTTTCCAGATATAATAGGCCTGTTATTGGAGGTTTCAATAACTCTGCTTAGGCTTCTTTTATTAATGGAAGTTTAAATCTTATACACAGATCAGATCATAGTGCAACAGCTTTTTAAAGTAGGAATGAATGAATTTATCAAGACTGATTTTTTCCAATTCCTCATTTTCCAACCTTAAGTCTGTTCTAAAATATTTCTACTTTCTTTTTTTAAGCGTCCAAATATATATTTTGTATGAATTACTGCTAAAATATAGTACATACTTGGAATATCATTTTAAAATGTATATATTTGTAAGCAAATTATTTTACACGTTACATAGGTATACATCATATTCACAAATATACACTATTCTGTATAAAATTTTATCAGTATACCAGTATTTTATTCTAGAAATAAAACAAGTTCAAGAAAAAATAAATATCAAATAATAATCAAATCAGTTTAAAATAATTTCAAATAACATGTTGGTTTGAGAAATAAAAATTAGGAAAGTTTTCATTAAGCTGCAAATTTCTACATGTGAGAAAAGGAAAAAACTCAGAAAGAATAGCTGCAGTCAGGGACAGATTGTTTGGATTTGTTATTGTTGTGATATTGATGATGATGATTTCAGGGACCTGAAAAGTCCTCTGGTAATATCAGCAAACTTGGCTGCCTCACAAGGCCTGACAAAGTATTTTACCTACAAGTTAACGAACTACTCCATGATGACTTTCAATGAAGATGGCCGACTAAATACAAACTCAGGGAGAGATCCCTGAAGGGTTTTTCCCTGGACTTCAACTCTTCAACTACTAACTGAAAGGACTGGCATTCCTTAAGTTTTTATGACCCACCCGTATCAGGGAAAGTCTAAGAATTACTCTTTAAGAGCGTCCGAAACAGCTAAGGTCTGCAAGCTGCACTTCGAAGCTGCTGTGTGCCAAATGCTGGGGGAGGGGCTGCAATCTGTTCGTTGTTGAAGAAGCCATCATTTTAAAATTTATCTTTCAAACAGACAGTAAGTTGTGCCTTTCATTTCTTAATCATCTTTAAGGACTATTAATCTTTACTAAGTTAAATTAAAAGAGGCTCTCTTTAATCACAGCCTGCTACGCCTTTTTGAAGACCTGCATCATATTCTTTAGTGTTAAACAACAAGGAAGAAGGCTGCTAAGGCAAGCCAAATAAAGAAGTGTGGAGCAAAAAAAGAAAAGAAAAGCTGATGGAGAAACATAAAGACTGAAAGCTGTGGTTTTAGTTTATTATTGTAGTAACTTGTAGCTTGATCTCTGCTGTGGGTGGCTAAAACGTTCTGATTTTTATGATTCCTGAACTGCTAGCAATTCCTAACTGACTTACAAAAAAGCTATTCTTTGACCAAAGAGGAACTCAAAATGGACGATCAAATTATTAGAGATATATTTGAAAATTCTCTAAGTAAAATCCACCAGTTTATTTACCAGCTGTGCTCCAAGGATGATAAAAAACCTCTCAAACTACTTTAGAGATGCAAACGTGTAGAAAGTACCAAACTACTGAGGCAACTTTACAAGTAGCAACTTTACAAATGCAGAAGCGTTAACTGCAATTTTGGAATATAAACCTGACACCAACTTTTATTATGATGGTTTAAACATAAATCTCTCAACACAACTGAAGGAAGAGCTTCAAGAAAATCTGCAACTCTTAAGAAGACAAGTTTGGGACTTTTTCTTTAAGGAAATTAACAAGGTCGAAAAATCCTTGGGAAAAAGGGAGGCTTATAACTACTTGATAAACTTTCCAGAGAAGAAAAAGATTTTACTCCATGAAGACAAACTGGAAGGAGTCTTAATCCAAAATTTGAAAATGTCACACACACACAGACATATATGATACTTAAGTAACTCTTATAAAGTATGCAAAATGTTATTGAAAATGTATTTGGGAGTATTTGTGTTAAGAGAAAGTTAAAGAAAATGTTGTAATAGTTTAAAGAAAAGTTTTGAGTTTTAAAAAGGATGTTTATAAAAGAAAAAAATATTATTCCATAAGGGTAGTTTGAAGGGAAGGACCTAAATTTAATACTGAAGTTCAAAGCCTGTAAGTTAAGAAGTTAAAGATGTATTACATAGTTTTGATTTTAGAAATGTGTTTAAAGAAAAGTTTAGCATTTTAAAAAGGGTGAAAAAAAGAAAAATGAGTATTTTTTCCTGTAAGGTCAAAGAATCTGAAAAAATACAGTGAATCTTGTTAATAAAAATGGTGATAGTTCACAAAGATTATTAGGTGCAAATAGAAATACACACTACTTCCATAGCAAGGAAGATAAAGCAGAAATGGTTAAACTGATCGTTTTATTCAAAGAGGAGAATATATTTAAGTACGTTTTTCACTTGGAGATCACTTCTGAAAAAAAATGAAATTTAACTGGTTTTGTCGATTAGATAGATTTGTCATTATAGAAATGGCTAGTCATATACTAATGTGTAAAAGCAAAAAGTTGAAGCTGGAGTATTTTTATCTTGTACTATGCTAAAAAGAGTCGGAAATCAATGCCTTTTCCCTTTTCTTTTCCCTTGTACCTCACATTTTCCTTTTCCGCCTCTCTTTTTCCTTCCCCTAATTTCTTATTTCTATTTTTCTTTGTATTTTATATATTAAATAAATATAAAAAACCCAAAACAAACTACTCCATGATAACTTCCTTTGAAGGACCTAGTAGAATTCATCTGGTACAGATCACAGATCTTTGGCTTGGTACATTAAGCCCCTGAGTTGAACAAAAGAACTAGACTATAATCTAAGCATTGCATTTTTGATGCATTTCTAATTTTTATATTAGGAAAATAAAAGAAAATATACAAAGTACCCTACTTTAAACTTGCTGATAAATTTACGTGATTACAAATTTGAAAGAAGAGAATATAGGAAGGTCAGGGTTGAACAGTGGATCCTTGGTGCTCTCTGAGCTTGGTTGTTTTCTTGCAGGTACTAGCACTGATGTTACCTAGTTTGGTAATGAAATGTGATTACAAGTTTATTATATTATTAGCACATGAATAGATGAAAGACAAATTCTTTTAATATATCTATTTCTCAGATGTTGTGCATTTTTCTTTATTGAGGCATATTTATATTTCAAATGAAACTACACTTATTAAACCATTTGAAACAAAATGTCTTCCTATTTAGTTAAACAAAAATCAGTTATTACAAAGTAATACACAATCTTGCCTTGACTTCAGTTGTACTTTAATGCTTAAGGTTTGAAAATGATCACATTATAAAACTAAATGAACTAAAACTAAATTGTAGATGAAAATCATATTTTTTTCCTTGTAATTAATCAGAACAGTCCAGATTGTGTTATATTTCAGAACATATTCAATATCTGTCAACTTTAATTCTTAGAAGATAACAGAAATTTCTATTCTTTTCAGATTCACTGTAATACTTACTGGATATAAAATCATCAAAAAGTGTTATCTAATATTTGAATTGTTAATTTTATGGCTAATTTAAGTAGTTACATGTTTTAATAGAAAGCTTTATGACTAAAGAGATATAATGTGTGTTCATTTGTCACTGGGGTAATCAGGTTGCATATACTACTTGAGCTAAAAAGGATATTATTTGAGCTAAGCCAGCAATTATACACCCACCACCACACACAGAGTATTGTGCAAAATTTAGGCCACCATTAGATTTGTTGTTGTAGCAATGTATAATGATCATGTATAATTTTGTCTCAGTCTCCTTATTATAATGCAACCAGAAAATACAGGAAATTTGTATGCAGTATTTGTATGCAGTATTCAAAAACAGGAAAAACAGAAAAAACAACTTCCATAGGCTAAAATGACAAGTATTTAGTGTGACCTTCCCTTATGTTTGAGCAACATTAGACACCTGGCTCCTATAAACCTAAATGGAATGGAAACCTAGACACTGTCATTGCTAACACCTCTATGTGTTTTAATATTTCATGCCAAACTCTGCAAAAACACCTATTGCACCCAGTTTGTGAAAGACGTGCTTGAGCATTACATACAGTACATACACATATTATATGGGTGTAATTCATTGGAAGCTTGCTAATAAGACAATCGCATTATTCCATTTAAAATGGCAAAGATCATAGAATTAGACATAAAATCATATTTTTGCATCAGCAAGGCCACTCTCAGGGAAATCAAGAAACAATTTGGCATGGTTATTTATTATTATGCATGCCACCTCAAGTTTTTGAATAAAAGTTAGAAGATATTTTAAATAAGTTCACTCTACAATTTAGACTTGTTACTTGGAGAGCCAATTACAGATTATGAGAAGAGTCCTTCTATAGATCAGCAACATGTTTCTTATAGCAGCCAAAAAGCCATACACAATGCTATGAGATTAATTCTCAATTGGCCTTCAGGAACTACTATTCAAAGACTGCTTCTAATTGTGTTGCTAGTATATTGTTTTATAGAGACATTATGCCTTTAGCTATTCATCAGAGTCCAAACATGCATACTGTGAGGACTGAAGTTTCCAAAACCAGAAGCAAAAACTTTAATACTTAGACAGGTCCATTGTCAAAATAAAACTAACACAACTACCCTCCACATCCAGGGTTAAAGAGCAAGTGGCAAGAAAGGAGTGAAGAAGACGTAATATTTAAATCCTGGAACTCATATATAGTGACGTGGATTGATCCTGCAGTAACTGATCTGTGTTATTAGGGCTTTTTTGTCTGCAATAAAAACAACTGATTTATCCGGACCTTGACCTTGATTCTTGCACTGCTAGTTCATGAATGCTGGTTAAATTTATAGAGAAATTTATTGCCATGTCTTGGGTGAATCTCTGTCTTATGTACTCATATACTCCAGCCATTATATAGTAACTGTAATTGAAATAAAGTATGCAACCATGCTACTTTACTTTTATTCTAGCCTTTTGAAAAGGGGTGGGTAATCCATGGTTGGTAGATTTTATGTGACCCTCAAGGTTTTGCTGAATTTACAGCAAGCTGCTGAATAATGGCAATTTTCCACCAAACTCCAGAAGGAAACCAAGAGAAAAATTGTTGATAATAACAGGAAAAAAAATGGAAAGAAAAGAAAAATGGATCATAAATCCTACCTTCCTCAGTGATATCAATTAATTCTTGCCCCATTTCTAAAATCAGCCAGTTACATGCAATATAAACAGATACAGCCCTTTCGACAAAAAAAGTTGTTTTGCTTTGTATTTAAAGTTACCTGCATATTAATTGAGCTTAAAGAAGGATGCATGCTACATAAATGCATAGTGTCAGAGAAGATGAGTGGTGAGAAGAAAGTTAGTGATAATACTTTAAGCCTTTAATCCCAAATGTTACATATTAAAAGAACAAACTTTTCAAAGTAGGTTACAACTCCATTTGCTATTTTTCCAGGCGTATTGTAATTCCACATGTTAACATAGCCACAATGGCTATCAAAACACAATGACAGAATTAATTCCAGTCAAATAGTATAGCAGGTAAGTGCTATTGTTAGAAATTAGAATTGTACTAATGGTACTAATACTTCATGTGATTTTGATTCTATGCCTCTGTTTATACAACCAAGGATTGTATTAGCTTTTTTGGCTGCTGCCACACACTGCTGGCTCATGTTTAAGTGATTGTCCACTAGGATTCCAAGGTCCATCTCACAGTTACTGTTTTTGAGCCAGGTTTCACCAAATGTGTACTTGTACCTTTGGTTTTTTTCTGCCCAGGTTTAAAACACTGCTTTTCTCCACATTAAATTTCATGTTGTTTGATAGCGCCCATTGCTCAAGTCTGTCCAGATCTTTTTAGATCCTGAGCCTGTCTTCTGGGGTGTTGGCTATTCCTGCCAGTTTAGAATTATAGATAGAATTACAGGCATTATGGAAATCAGATATATTTACTTCAGCTTCAATGCTAGAACTTCAATGGAGCATTATATATTACTTGCACACCTGTGTGTATGTGTGTTAAAGTTACATCCTTTGTATGTTTTTTTTGAGAAGTGTCATTATGAAACACATAATTTAACGGTGCCAAAGTTAGGGCTACTACATTTATTAACAGGATCAAATTTGAAGCTTGAAAGCAAGGATTTTATTATCTACTTAATCTTAGCTAAAAAAAGGTTGAACACTGCAGAACCCTAGACAATTTAACAACTGAGATACAGATTAACAAAGCCTCTTCATTTGCCATGTTAGAAAAGATAAGGATAAAATAATAAAACATCAGAGGCATGAAACAAAGTTCTACTGAACTAGAATGGATTTTATAGTTTTATCTGAATTGCAACCTAGTTTGTACATGCAATAAATCAATGTGTATATATTTTTTCTCTTGAATTTTTCTTACTGTATTTTTGGTCATACTCCCCAGATATGTTTGGACCACAATGTATATCAATCAATCAATCCGTCGGATACAAAAGTCTGGAACTATTTTTCTTTCATAAATTACAGGTAATCCTTGACTTACAACAGTTCATTTTGTGACCATTTGAAGTTACACCAGCACTGAAAAAAGTGACTTACAACTATTTTTCACACATACAACCATTGCAGCCACATTGTATGGTCACATGACCAAAATTCAGAAGCTTGGCAACTGACATTTATAATAGCTGCAATGTCCCGTGGTCATGTGTTCATCTTTTGCAACCTTTTAACAAGCAAAGTCAATAGGGAAGCCAGATTCATTTAACAACCATGTTACTAACTTAAAAACTGTAGTGATTCACTTAACAACTATGGCAAGAGAGGTCATAAAATGGAGCAAAATTCACTTAACAACTGTCTTGCTTAGGAACAGAAATTTTGGGCTCAATTGTGGTTGTAAGTCAAGGACTGCCTGTATTATTTAAAATAATCAAAATTTATTCATATCATTGTTATAAGAAGCCCTGACAGACTATTAAAATGCACATGTATGCATGTATATATGCACACATTTTGTATGCATGTATAGTTTATATAGAATATAGTTTTTAAAAAAGAGAGAGAAAGCAGGAGAATGAGAGGTAGCAGATTGTAGTTATTATAATACTTGTGAGATTTTTCCACCCAATGTTCCAAATCAAATGGGTTACCTTTACTATAGAAGAGAGATCTCAGGTATAAAATGCATTGGATAAGCTCCTTCACATTTCACTTGAAAGCTATGCATTTCAGAGAATGTATAGCATTTAGGCTCTCTCCAGAAATTTCTGATGCAATTCCCTTATCCTATTTAATATGACACATGAATAGCTTGGTTCAGTTACTTTGCTGTTTAAAAAGCAATTGTACAAATTCTGTGCATTTTACAAAATATAGGATAATAAAAACTTTCTTCTATTCAATTCTAACAAATTGATTGTGCAATCAGTTTTCAATCCAAATATATTCCAGTAATTGCAGGCCTCAGATACTAAATGTTGTACATAAAAACTATTTAGCTCTCAGAAACTATTTCCTAAAAATTTGCCAGATGTAATAAGCTGCCAAGTTGATATTACAAGTTAATAGCCTTAATCATTACATGCTAATACAAAAGACTCTGAAATTGTATTCTTTTCTTTGCAGTTGTTCAAGGCCCGATTCTGTATCTCAGCACACATACTGCATATTTATAATACTTTTTATAAAACCATTCTTTCAAGATATTTCAGTTTGAAAATTGGTGTAGTGCATGAGTCAGCTAGGAAGTGAGCCACTGATAAATATTAATAAATCCTGTTTATATTGTTTTCTTGACTGTGCTTTTTTATGTTTGATAGCACAATTGATAATAATATAGTTATACAAAAGTTATGATATCAAACAAAGTCAAAAATAGCATGGTGTTCTGCAAATACATAAGGAAATAAGTTTATTTTTGTTACTGCGAATCATCTCAGAATGTTTTGTTATAAGATAGCTTTGTAATGTATAAATAAATTAAACTGAAATCAGTATGCTTTTCTTTGGTGAAATATTTAAATAAGCTGCTGCATGAACTTACAAAGATTTTGTGCAGAACAATAATCCTGAGAAGTTACAACTCTGCAGGATATTAACACAATCATTATCTTCATTATCATTATCATCATCATCACCACCACCACCACCACCAATAAGGCACTTCCTTGATGTGTTAAGGAAGTTGCATGCTCTGAGGAAGATGAGGATTATGCCAGAGTTTCAATTGTAATGAACAGATCGCATCATAGAAGCCAGATGAGAAGTGTCTCTCCCATAAACAATATCGTGAAATGTAACTTACAGAAACCTATACCCAGAAAGGTATCTCTCAGGTCAACAGGGACTGTGCTAGATATCGGAGTTCCTGGACATAGGTAATCCACACTAGTTTGCTGGATTAATTATTTTGAGTTGTAGTGGGTGGTAGGGAAGGAAAGAAAGAACTGACGACTTCCGGTTCCGGTCGCAGCGCCTGCGGACGTGCAGAGAACTCGTTCTCTTGGCCGTCCGGTTTCCCCCCGCCGGTAGACCCTGGATAGGGTCGAAAGTTGCCCTGGAGGGGCGACTACCGTAGAGGAGGCACTCGTTGATCGCGGAGGGAGCGGCAGCTCCCTCTGCGGTCCGAGAAAACCACCTTTGGGCCGACGGGGAAAAGATCGGCCAGTAACATGGCCGATCACTCAGCTGCTCCAGCCGAAAGTCACAGCAACATCTAAGCGAAAAGGACCACCGTGGAAGATCCGGGTGAGACCTTTCCTTCCCTCTTGTTAATTTACCTTTTTCCCTGCTAACAGCTTTAAGAACTATTTCCCTATTTTGAGAAAGCAGCGTTTGATTACTGGGGAAAACGGGCTTTGGAAAAATAATTATTGTTTTTTTTATTATTTTATTTTGTCTACATAAGCAGTTGGAACTCGGGCATCCGGGTTATTGTGACTTTCTCTTTTGGCTTGTTTATCTTCAGTTTAGGTGAAAATCCTTAGGGAGGGGGTGGAATGTTCTTTTTTTCTCCCCCCCTCCTGAACAGTACTGCCTAAAAAACTTTTTGCTCTCTGGGCGGACTTATGTAGATTCTTTTGGATGCAATGCATCCTGGGACTTGGCATGAAGCCCAGAAACTATGACTGATACAATGTAACTTTCTCCATTTGAACTCCCACTCCCTGATTTTGGCGTGATGCCCAGACTGGATTACAACATAACAACTGACTGCCAGTTTTTATCTCTGTGCTGGACTTGACTATTGTTTTTTTTTTTCTCTATCTTTCTTTGGAAATATATCTCTGTCTGCATTTTATATTTTATAACGCTGCAATCTATTCTTTAAGCTGAATTTCTTTAAAAAAAAAAAAAAGAAGTTGGAATCCTACTCACAGATTAATTATGGACTTATATTAGAAAAATTCTTGGAAATGAGACTGGAACTTAAAGAACATATTAGATCGCTTAGTTTCAAGGAGGACTCAGAATTAAAAATTGAAGCTCAACCTTTGATTGACTATGATACACAATCAGATCTACAACTTAATGAGATGGATGGAATACATTTACAATCTATTGAATCTACTGAATTTATTGAAGAGGAAGAGGACACATCCTACATGATGGATTTCTTTGATGATCAAAGGCAGAACTCAACTAAAACGTTTACAACTTTAAAAGCAACAGGATTGGACTTCCAAATACGAGGCACAAAAAACGTTGACAACATGACAGTACAGACAACACTGGATAAAAGAGAAAAAGAATATGATTGGACTCAATGGTGGGAAAAGGCCTTTAGCCAGTTACTAAGATGGGAGGATTTAGAGGCCCTGTTGTGGAAACCTACCTGGCACAAAAAGAAAGCTAGAATTAGATTTAAAAATAAGAGTTAAAATTTTATTTGATGGGTAAAAAGGGCTTCTGGACGTTGATTGAACTAATATTTTTGAGATTTTTAAGGTTACTTTGGTATGAGTCAACACTAGATTTAAATTATGGATTTGATTATGATTTGGAATGGCAATAAGAAAAATTGGAAAATTTATAATTAAAGGAGTTAGATTGAGATTAAGACTGGTGAAATATTATTGATATTTTTATTTATAAGAATTGAATGGTAATTAGTGAGGTATTAAATGGATTAAATTGAAACAATTGAGGAATCTTTCAGGGACGTGGACTGATCTATGAAAATATTGGATAGAATATATGAAATAGAATATAGTTGAGAAATATTAAGATATAATAATTATATTACTTGTTTATGATAGAAATAATTATTGTCCTATTATTATTATTATAATGTTATTATATTACTATGTCTAATGCAATAGTTTTAAAATATATAAATTCATGTTTATTTACATAATATGTATGTGAAATAGAATAAGAGATATAATTTGATTGAGAAGCATAAATTGAAATGGAATAATAGATAGAGGTGAGAAACAATTTATATTTTAGGAATGCTCGAATTGTATACCATAAGAGGGAACTTTTAAAGTAGTAGTTTAAATTGTATATGTATGACTGTATTTTTTGTTGTGTTCTATGGAGTGCCCTATCTCCACGATGTGTTATAAGCACTTGGTTGTAAAACAAACAAAAACTAATAAAACTCACAAATGAAAGAAAGAACTCACAAATGTTATTATTAAAAAAATCTGAGAATTTTACTGAGTTTCTAGAAATATCTGAGAGTATCAGAAGCCAATATGAAAAGCTAGTCTTCTTTCTTTAATGTATTTTTGAATAAGAAAGTGGTAAAGAGCATTGAGATTTCTCAGTAATTTTTTATAGGCTTACACAATGAGATATAAATCAACACTTATTTTCTGATCAAGAAAGAAATGGTTGAACTGTTAATTAGATCAGATGGTGATCCTTTCAAGGCACTGAAACAAATGTTTTTTTTCATAGGAACAGTCACTTGTTTAAATATGCCATACTGATCATACCACCTGTCAAATTTTATCATCATGGGAAGACTGCTTTTCAACAGTTTTCTGAAGTGTTTAACTTTGATGTAAAATATATTTTCCATTCAAATTAATTCCCAAATGAAAAAAAAATAGATGATAGAGAGGATGGTATTTTTAATTCCATGTACCTCTAAACTAAAAATGTTACTACCTTGGAATAAGGAACATTTTGTTATTTCTCAGAATACTTAAAACCATATCCTATGCTGCACCTAAACTTAAGATTCAATTGCTGAAGTTGTCCATGTTGTCTTAGCAGAACTGTACTGCATATCTTGAGCCTAATTTGACATACTTTCCCATCTTTGTTTATATCCCTGGAGAAACAGACTTATTTGTTCCCAAAAGTAAGCATCTTGACAAATGCTTTATCAACAGAATGCTCATGAAGCAGATACCCAAAATATTTCTCAACAATAAATCTGTTGTTTTCACAATTTCAGCCATCAGCAACTTTAGAGCCAAAGATCTGCTTAGACTTAAGAACTATAATGTGCAATGCAAGACAATTGTAGCTTTGGAGGAGAAAATATCTGGATGATTTAAATATACAAAAATCATGAATTAATGAGTTTCTTATAATTGTGTGATATTTTGTTTCATTATCTCCAATGGATTTCATATTGCTATTAAATTCAATAATGCTTGGTAGGAAATGCTACTGAAAGAAATTGACATTTGACTTTTTAAAAGTTTAAAGTATATAAAAAGTCATACTGCTTGTTACTCTTATGAAGCAAGTAACCTTTGAAGATCCAGTTCATCAGGACATTTCATAAAATTCAGCTTTCTTTCAGAATTTTATTTATACTCAAAATCTTTTTAACCTTGTACAAATTACTTACTGAAATTAAGACATAGGATATTATTTAAATTATAATCCAAGTAAAAAAGTACAGAAGTTGTGTTGGGTACAAAGTATTTTGAAAAGATCCTTGTATTGTAAAAAATAATAACCTCAGAATGTGTCTCTCTAAATCTGAATTAATTCGCTGCAGCATGAACTTTTGTAAACAACATCATGAGATGTTCCAAATGGACACACATACACACATGCACACACACACACGCACGCACACACACACACGTATTTATTCCATATACTATTTGCATTCAATAAATGAATGGTAATTATCACATGAAGAAACTGCCTTTATTAAACAGAATTTTAACACCAAGTTGTAGATTCTTAGTTCATATACAGTGCCATGAAATAAATAAGCAAACCATATGTAGAAAAAGGTGTGTCTCCTTGCATCAGAAAGGCTGAAGACAAAAATATTAAATTTATTTAGGTATAAATTTTTAATCCTCCTATGATAAAGGATCATTACCAATAGTCTTGGATGAGCAAAACAACATTCAAAACTTAATTATTCCTCTAAGTGTGTTCCTGTTATGAAGAAATTTACAAGAATTTCCCAAATATGCACATGCATATATACTTTGGCTTATGTATATTTTTTGCCAATAATTTAATGCAGTTTTATGTTTACTGCATCTTAATATAAACAGTTTATGTGCTAAATGTATGCATAATACATGCAAAACATGCCAATAAATTTGAATGAATAAATAATTAAATTTCTGGGGACAAACATTTGAAATAAATTCTACAGTAAAAGCAGCACTGAAGAATCTGGAAAACAACTTTTGACAATTTATTACAGTCATTTGATCAGTAGTAATCATTAAAGATATATACTATAGAACTGGAAGGGACCTTAGAAGTCTTCTAGTCCAGACCCTTGCTTGAGCAGGAGAACCTATACCATTTCAGACAAGTGACTGTCTAGTCTCTTCTTAAAAACCTCCAGTTATAGAGCGCCCAAGATTTTTGAAGGCAAGCTGTTCCACTGGTTAATTGTCCTCACAGCTAGGAATTGTCTCCTTAATTCCAGATTGCTTCTCTCTTTGATCAGTTTCACACCATTGTTTCTTGTCCTCTGGTGCTTTGGAGAATAGTTTGACGCCCTCTTCTTTGTAGCAGCCCCTCAAATACTGAAATACTGCTATCATGTCACCCCTGTTTCTTCTTTTCTTTAGACTAGCCAAACCCAAGTCCTACAGCCGTTTTTCATATGTTTTAGTCTCCAGGCCTTTGATCATTTTAGTTGCTCTTCTCTGAACTTTTTCCAAAGTCTCAACATCTTTTTTGTAGTATGGTGACCAAAATTGGTTGTAGTATTCCAGGTGTGGTCTTACTGGGGTTTTATAAAGCGGTACTAATAGTTTGTGTGATCTTGATTCTATGCCTTTCTTTATACAACCCAGGATTGTATTAGCTTTTTTTGGCTGCAGCTGCACACTGCTGGCTCATAGTCAAGTGATCGTCCACTAGGACTCCCTCTTACAGTTACTGTTTTTGAGCCAGGTGTCACCTAATCTGTACTTATACCTTTGATTTTTCCTGCTTAAATGTAAAACTTTGCTTTTCTCCACATTAAAATTCATTTTGTTGGATAGGGCCCATTTTGCATATTTGTCAAGATCTTTTTGGATCCTGATCTTGTCTTCTGGGGTGTTGGCTATTCCTGCCAGTTTAGTGTCATCTGCAAATTTGATGAGTTCCCCTTCTATTCCTTCTTCTAAGTTATTAATGAAGATATTGAAGAGTACTGGGTCTAAGATGAAGCCTTGTGGTACCCCACTGCTTACTTCTCTCCATGTTGATTTAGTACCATTGAGGACTATTCGCTGAGTATGGTTTGTCAGCCAGCTACAGATCCATCTGATGATGTTGTTGTCTATCCCACCTTTTTCTAGCTTACTAAGCAGCAGGTTGTGGTCTACTTTGTCAAATGCCTTACTGAAGTCTGTATACTATGTCCACAGTGTTTCACTAGTCTGCTAATTTAGTCACTTTATCAAAGAATGAAATAAGATTGGTTTGGCATGATCTGTTTTGACAAACCCATGCTGGCTACTGGTTATAATTTTGTTTGCTTCTAGTTGTTTGCAGATCTTGTTCGCAGATCAACAAACTTAGAGAGAGCTTGGGAAGGATTCAATGGATGAGAATCCTCAAGGGGAAAACAACTCAAGAAGCTTGGGAAATTTTGAAAAATGAGATTATAAAAGCCCAGTCTAGCACAATACCAATGAAGAAAAAAAATAACAGCTCTCAAAAGAAACCAGCATGGCTGCATAAAGAACTCTCTGATAAATTGAAAGACAAAAAGGACAAGTATAAAAAGTGGAAAGAGGGGGCATAACTAAGGCATGATATCAACAAATAGCCCGAGCCTGCAAAGATGGAGTAAGGAAAGTTAAGGCTCAAAATGAACTAAGGCAACAAAAGTCAAAAATAACAAAAAAAGCTTCTTTCAACATGTAAAAAACAAGAACAAAGTTAAGGAAATGATTGGTCCACTAGTGGGAGAAAGTGGCAAGAAGGTGACAAGCAACAGGGAGAAAGCAGAACTACTTAACTTGTTTTTTGCATCCGTCTTTACACAGAGGAAAAAAAACAGTCCAACCTATCAAAAACAGTACCATAAAAAACAGATTAGAAACACAAGTTAAGATAGGCAGGAAAATGGTAAGTGAACACCTGTCCACCCTAGATGAGTTCAAATCACCAGGACCAGGTGGACTACACCCCAAGGTTCTGAAGGAACTGGCAGATGTGATCTCAGAACCACTGAACTATATCTTTCAAAGATCCTGGAGCACTGGGGTACTACCAGACGACTGGAAAAGAGCTGATGTAGTTCCCATCTTCAAAAAAGGGAAAAAATGGATCCAGGAAACTACAGACCTATCAGCCTGACCTCAATACCTGGGAAGATCTTGGAAAAGATAATCAAGCAACGAATCAGCGAACACCTAGAGGCAAACAAAGTCATTACCAAAAGCCAACATAGGTTTGTCAAAAACAGATCTTGCCAGACAAATCTTATTGCATTCTTTGATCAGGTGACAAAATTAGTGGACTAGAGGAATGCTGTGGATATAATTTACTTGGATTTCAGTAAGGCATTTGATAAAGTAGACCACAACCTACTACTTGATAAGATAGAAAAATGTGGGTTGGACATCATCACCACCAGATGAATTCGTACCTGGCTGACCAGCTGTCCTCAATGGAACTGCATCTACATGGAGGTAAGTGTGTAGTGGGGTGCCCCAGAGCTCTGTTCTGGGCCCAGTGCTCTTCAACATCTTCATCAATGATTTGGATGAGGGGATAGATGGGGAACTCATCAAATTTGCAGACGACACTAAGCTGGCAGGAATAGCCAACACTCCAGAAGACAGGCTTAAGATACAGAAGGATCTTGACAGACTTGAACATTGGGTGCTATCTAATGAAATGAAATTCAATGGTGAAAAAAGTAAGGTTCTACATTTAGGCAAGAAAAACCAAATGCACAGGTATAGTATAGGTGGTACCTTGCTCAATAGTAGCAACTGTGAGAGGGATCTTGGAGTCCTAGTGGACAATCCACTTAAATATGAGCCAGCAGTGTGCTGCAGCTGCCAAAAAAGCCAACACAGTGCTAGGCTCCATTAACAGAGAGATAGAATCAAGATCACGTGAAGTGTTAATACCACTTTACAATGCCTTGGTAAGGCCACACTTGGAATAGTTTTGGTCACCACGATGTAAAAAAGATGTTGAGACTCTAGAAAGAGTACAGAGAAGAGCAACAAAGATGATTAGGGGACTGGAGGCAAAAACATATAAGGAAAGGTTGCTGGAATTGGGAATGTCTAGTCTAATGAAGAGAAGGACGGGGGGGTGACATGATAGAAGTGTTTCAATATCTCAGAGGCTGCCACACAGAAGAGGGAGTCAAGCTATTCTCCAAAGCGCCTGAAGGCAGGACAAGAAGCAACGGATGGAAACTAATCAAAGAGAGAAGCAACCTAGAACTAAGGAGAAATTTTCTGACAGTTAGAACAATTAATCAGTGGAACAATCTGCCTCCAGAAGCTGTGAATGCTCCAACACTGGAAGTTTTTAAGAAGAGACTGGACAACCATTTGTCTGAAATGGTATAGGGTTTCCTGACTGAGCAGGGGGTTGCACTAGATGACCTCCAAGGTCCCTTCCACCACCACCACCACCACCACCACCTCCTCCTCCTCCTCCTCCTCCTCCTCCTCGTTGTTGTTGTTATTATTATTATTATTATTATTATTATTATTATTATTATTATTATTATTATTATTATTATTATTATTATTATTATTATTATTATTATTATTATTATTATTATTATTATTATTATTATTATTATTATTATTATTATTATTATTATTATATCTTTCCCAGGATCTTCTCAGGTATTGATGTTAGACTGATTGGTCTGTAGTTTCCTGGGTCTGTTTTTTTTCCTTTCTTGAAGATGAGAACCACATCAGCCCTTTTCCAATCCTCAGGTACTTCCTTGGTGCTCCAGGATTTTTAAAAGATATGGTGCAATGGTTCTGAGATAACATCTGCCAGCTCCTTCAGAACTCTGGGATATAATCTGTCGGGTCCTGGGGATTTGTATTTGTCAAGGTCAGATAGGTGTTCTCTTACCATTTTCTTCCTTATTTTAATTTTTATTTCTAGTCTGTCTTTTACAGTTAGGTTTTTGGTAGGTTGGGCTATAGCTTCTTTTTGTGCGAAGACGGATGCAAAAATGAGTTAAGCAACTTTGCCTGTTACTTCCTTGCCATCTTCTCTCTTAAGTGGACCTACTGTTTCCTTGACGTTTTTCTTGTTATTTATATGTTGACTGTTTGATGTACAGACTATAGTTTCTGTTTCCCAAAGAATGGCATCTCCTATCACCAACATTTGCCTCTTTTTCTGCAGGAAGTCTGGGATACTTTTCTTTCTGTCACAGGAATGCTGGGTTGTGTCTCATTTTTAGAAACTATTGATGACTGCTTTTTTATAAATGTCTGCATATATTTTTTCCAGGGGGAGGCTATGAAAGAGATTATTCAGTTCCAGAGGGGCTTTACTGGATACTAGGGCAGATAGTAAGGGCTTTGCTTTTGATTGCTGTTTTCATATATAGGTTGTAGGTTTGTAGGTTCATATATAGGATCATATTTTTTTTTGGAAGCTGTTTGTTCCGTATTGTGTTCAATTTGGGTGTATCGGTTTTCTTCTTTTTGTTCATATATGACGTCATTGTTTTAGAAGCTGTTTGCTCTCTATTGTGTTTAATTTTGATGAAGTCTTCTTGTTTAAGTTGGGGATTCTTGCTTTGTTCATTGAGTTTTTAGAGTGGTTAGACCCTTTACTTTTTCTTCTAGTAATTCATATGATTTACATTTGATACATACATAGTTTGGGTCTTTTGTGGGTATAAGCTATAAGCATAATATGTGGGCATAATATTTAGAAAATGTGAACCAGGTTAGTTCATAAGAAATATAAACAGATTCTTCAGAATCTCCATACTGATTAACTATTGTTCAAATAAACTTTTAAAACTAACATTGCTGGCATAGGAATTCTAAGACTTAAATAAGTATTATCCTAAATCATCCATTGTTTCTTGTCTTGCCTTTTGGTGCTTTGGAAAACAGTTTGACCCCCTCGTCAAACTGTCTCTTCTAGCCATCTTTTAATTAAAGCAGACATACCCAATTCCTGTAACATTCTTTAAATGTTTTAGCTTCCAGCTCCCTGATCATTCTTGTTGCTCTTCCCTGCACTCTTTCCAGAGTCTCAGCATTTTTATATTGTGGTGACCAGATTTAGATGCAGTATTCCAAGTGTGGTCTTACTAAGGCTTTGTAAAGCAGTACTAGAACTTCACATGATCTTGATTCTATCCCTCTATTAATGCAGCCTAGTATTGAATTGGCATTTTTGCCTGCTACTGGACACTATAGTACATATAGCATATATTAACTATAGTGCAATTCACTTACTTTGGTTTAGCATTATATCACATATCAGGCAATTGTGATCTGAACAAGAAATTAGGAATTTAGATACTTTAAAAGGTATCTAAAATATTTTGCAAGAAGATTAATAAAAACTGTTGTGTATATATGAGGCTTGAAAAATTGATACAGACAAAAATTGACTTATTATTTTATTCCTGTGTCTTATATTCTACTCACACTAATTATTAATAGTAATTTATAATAATTCTTGGGTTGATTCCTGTTTTATGATATTTTTGGTTTCAGCCCCAGAATCTTACTTTCTTTATAAGATGTGGGGTTTATTCCAGTGTACTGTTAAATTTCAAGCAAAGGACCTTGTATTTTTAATAAATGAATGAAATATGCCTTATGTTCGTAAATGCTGTTAATTCTATTACAAAATACTCTTTAATTAGAATATACTGAATAGGGACAGATATCTTGCTCTGACATCTCCCAGGAAACTGATTTAGCTAATGATAGTAAATGGCAATAACAGTTGTTTAATCAGGATGTCATTAGCATAATAGGGATTCATTTAAATTGTAGTAAGTGGAGTTTAAGCAAGTAAAACATAGGTAACATAATGTGAAAAATCTCTAGATTTGAATTTAGCAAGCTGTAAATACTAAGGTTTAGATTATGGAAGAACTGGTATTCAAACAAAGCCAAATAAGACTGAAAAAAGTTATTGAGGGGCAAAAGAAATTTATTTATTTTATATCCTTCGCTGTAACAGTTGGACAATTAAGTCCTTCTGTGCTCTTCTTGTACTTAATTTCCTCTATGAATTTTTAATCTCCATACATACACATTTCTAGAACTTTCAATTTCTCTTTCTCTTTCTTTCTATTTCTTGTGGACTATTAAAAGAATAAGGAAAATCCTCTAAAACCAACTTGGACATTCATAAAGAAAAGGAACATCTGGTCTTCCTGGATCTTACATAGAAGGGAAAGGAGATTTTGTTCTTAGAAGAATTCAGTGTGGGACTTACAGAGATAAGAGTAAAGGCTTTTCTTTGTGCAGCAATTCGAAAGATGGCAAATTGTCTGCCTGCAAGCTCAAAAGCTCAGATTAAAGTCTTGTACACTGATGAGAAAACTCAGCTGAATAAAGCATTATAGTCTTGGTGAACCTAAATAATATCTTTTTCTTTGGTCAGTATTTATGTCCACATGGCCAACTAAGTTTCACTGTAAAAAAAATTACACTTTACAATGAAGCACGAAAGAAAAAAATTGCATACAAACAATCTACTGAGTTCTCAAATAACTGGGAATTCTAAACCAGATGGACTATTTTTATAATAGTAGCTAACCCAATTTTAGATTAAGTGGTGCTGCATTATGCCCTGGTTACAGAAGTGGTCATTCTTTCTTTTTTCTACTGCCAGATTATCACAAGGTATTGATTTCGTAAATTTCATCCTGAGTGATAATGGTAATGGAAACTCAAATACACTGAAATTAAAAAGTTACATACCATTAGAAAAACATGTAAAGCTAATTTTGAAAAAAAAAAAAAAAAAAAGCATACAACTTACATTCTGATGGCAACTAAAATTATTCTAAAAGATAAAATTTAATTATGAGCATATTTATCAAAATAAAAGTTAGTAAAATAATAAGTATGTATCCCAATGTTAGAATTCTTATGCAGTATTGGGATAGTTTCACAGCCATTTCAAATAAAAGACTGGCAGCAAAGGTCTTGTCAGTATATGGTTATCAGTAATATCATTTCCTTAATCAAGAAATCATGCTTATGTGCCTTACCCAACTTACATTTGAATTTTGTAATGTGCTCTAATGGGCTGCCCCTTGAAGACTACTTGAAAGTTAAAGCTGGTCTTGGATGTGGTAGTTCATGTAATATCTTTGCTATATAAGCTGCACCATTACCAATGGCTTCCATGTACATTTCAAGCTACTGGTTGTCATATATAAAGTCCTACATTGGATTGTGACTTGATATTTGTGACTCTAATTGTCTGTCCACCACTAATATCAGACTGGTATCTTTGGGTGTTCTTTTATTAAATAATGTCACCTTATGGGACCCAGAAGGCATGCCTGTTTTGTCCCTGTACCTGCCCTTCAAAAGAGCTGGAATTGTCACAGACAATTTTTCCCCCAATCCAAGATGGCAGCAGCATAGGAAGCAGTATCGGGAGAGAAGTAACCAAACTAAGTAGGAAGGTACTGGGGGGGGGGAAGGGAGGAAAAAGAAGCAGAAAGTTAGATAAGGAAGATAGAAAGGATAAAGGAAAAGAAGAAATTGGGGCAAGGAGGAAAACACCAGCAAACAGGAGTGCAGCGAATGAATGGCTGTATGTGGAGTTGGAGGCAGCCGGCAACAGAGAGCAAGAGAGCCAGCTCCTGTGCACAGCTAAGCAGCCCAACTGAGAGCAGCAAACCGGCATCTGAACAGCAGATAAGAAGGGAGACTGTTGGAAGCAGCAAACCGGTGGGTCACAGCATATTCTGTCATTGCCTAGACCAGGGGTCTGCAACCTTAAACACTCAAAGAGCCACTTGGACCCGTTTCCCAGAAAAAAGAAAACACTGGGAGTCGTAAAACTTGCGCGCGTACGCGCGTGTGCAAACAAGAGGTGGGGAGCTTGATTAAAGAGTTTAATTAAAAAGAAATAGAGGCTGCTGTGCATGAGTTCTCTCTCTCTCTCTCTCTCTCTCTCTCTCTCTCTCCCCCCCCTCTCTCCGATCTTCTGCTCACCTGGCAAGCTGGCTTCAGGCTGTTCTCCAACAAGCTGACACACATTATTGGGCTGGCTCTCTCCTGCCCTTCCTGCTTCCTGCAGAGATGCAGCAAAGGGAGAAGCCCCGCCCAATAAGCTTGTCAGCTCATCGGAGAACAATGTGAGGCCACTCTCTTTTTTACACACACACACAGAGAGAGAGAGAGAGAAACAGAGAGAGAAACAGAGAGAGAGAGAGAGAAAGAGAGAGAGAGAGAAGGGAAGCGCAAGTGCCTCTCTCTGTCTCTGTCTCTCTCTTTGCAAATGGCAGAGGAGGCTGGGAGCCGCAGGAGAAGGCTCAAAGAGCCACATGCAGCTCCGGAGCCGTGGGTTGCCGACCTGTGGCCTAGACCTACACCCCAATCTAGGCAGCCCAGCTCGAGGGGGCAGCCAGGCAGCCCGACTCATAGCCCACCAAAGTTGAGGCAGCCTGGCTACCACAGCCCTCTCCCTGCCTTCTTCCAGCCCTGCAGTCCTCCTCAGTGGAGACTTGCCTCAGGTGGAGGACTGATCAGCGTTCCCTCTCCAGCAAGATCAGCAGCCGCCTCCCCTGCCTCCTGCTAGCCTGGTCTGGCAGAGGACAAAAGGCCTACAGCAATCCGTCGGCTGTGAGGAATTAGAAGTGGCAAAACCTGGGGGGGGGGGAAATGCACCAGCAGCAACAGAGACGTTTCAAGCCAGAGAGCTCCGATCTCTGAAGCTGAGTGGCCGGCTGACAAGAGTAGACCAGACAGCGGAGCTGAGCTGACCGGAAAGCTGACCGGAGGCCTCACCAGAGCAGAAACAAGCACCAAAAGACAGAAGGGAGCTAGCAGAGAAAACAACAAGAGGCCGGAGCAGCGAGCAACCGAAGTGAAAGCAACAATTAAGTTTGAGGTCCCAATAGGAAGGGAGGGAAGACCCCCAGTAAAGAATAAAAGGAATTGGAGGTCAAAAACATTTTAAAAAATAGATAAAGGATAAATAAAAGGATAAATAAAACTAAGATAATAGTAAGAAGGTTAAATAAATAGCAAGGTAGAAAAACAAGCACAAACAGGCAGAAAAAAGGATAGGAAAAAAATAGGCACAATTACTTACAGTAGAACAGAGAAGGAAGAAACAAGGCTAACAGCAAAGCACATCCACCAACCAAACAGAGCCCTAGTTTTGGGGTGAGGCGCACCCCTAAAATTCAAGCTAGGATGGGGATGGGGGGTGAACCTGCCCCACGCGTCCCGCACCCACTTACCTTACCGGTAGGACCACCACAGCCAGGCCTCACATGCCCCAACACCTTTTCAAATGGCCCAAAGAGCCACGTGGCCTCCTGCCACGAGCAACAGAAGCGGCCCAAAGCGCTCAAACAACAGAAACGGCCCAAAGCACTGCACCAGCAGCTGAAGTGGTCCAAAGCACTGCACCAGCAGCCGAAGTGGTCCAAAGCACTGCACAAGCAGCCGAAGCGGTCCAAAGCACTGCGCAAGCAGCTCAAGTGGCTTGAAGCATGCGAGCATTGGAAGCGGCCCAAAGTGCCATGTGGCATCCTGCCAGGAGGAGCGGCAACAGTGCAATACGCCACATAGCTTCCAGCTGCAGGTGGCAGCAAGCGGCCACAGGAGAAGTCAAGCAGCGGCACAACAGGTGTCAGGGCATGGGAGGCCTGGCTGCGGTGGTCCTAAGGTAAGACATTCTCCGAAATTAAGATCTAGTGCCTCTTTTAGAGGAATATATATATATATAAGACCAGGTCTTAATTTCGGGGAAACACAGTAGAAATAAACCACTGGCTAAAGGTTTGGTGTCACCAAGAAAACTTTGGTTTCCTTCATCATGGACTGCATTTCCGACGTGAAGGACTCTTGGCAAGGGATGGGCTGCACCTCACAAAAACAGGGGGAAATGTACTCAGAAAAAGACTGGCCCAACTCATCAGGAGGGCTTTAAACTACAATTGAGGGGGAAGGATGACCAATCTTTAAAATCTCTAGAAAACAAAACCAGTCATAAATCTCAAGGAAACAAATCAAACAATAAGGTAGTGAGTAATGAGAAAAAAGAAAAACTCCAACACAATCAGGAGATGCAGGAAACATACCCACGGACAGGCATAAAGGTCTTAAATGCTTATATACAAATGCTCAAAGCTTGGAGAACAAACAGGGTGAACTAGAAGTAATAGTACACGAAGGCAGGTATGACATAGTTGGCATTACAGAAACCTGATGGGATGAAACCCATGACTGGAATGTACTGATGGATGGATACAAATTGTTCAAAAGAAATAGATCTACAAAAAGAGGAGGGGGAGTTGCACTATATGGAAGAGAACACTACATATCTACAGAAATGCACTTGATCAAAGATAAAATCCCTCCAGAATGTATATGGGTCAATATAAAAGGAAAAAAAATAACATTGCCATAGGTGTATATTACAGGCCACCCAACCAATCAGAAGAAATAGATGAACTCTTTGCCAACCAGTTAACAAAAGTATGTAAGAAGCATACCACAGTAGTAATGGGAGACTTCAACTATCCAGATATCAATGGGGAGACAAACTCTGCAGCGAGTGGGAGATCAAACAGATTCTTAACCAACCTAGCTGACAATGTTATCATCCAAAAGGTAGAAGAGGGAACAAGAAGTAAAGCTATACTGGACCTAATTCTTACTAATTGAGAAGAAGCGATAGAGGGAGTTGAAGTTGCCGGAACTTTGGGTGAAAGTGACCATGTCATGCTAAAATTCAATATAATGCAAACACAAACAATAGAAAATAATTCAACCAGAGTTTTAAACTTCAAAAGAGCTGATTTTAACAAACTCAGAGAGAAGCTAGGAAAGATTCCATGGATGAAAATCCTAAAGGAGAAAACAACGCAAGAAGCATGAGAAACTCTGAAAACTATGATCATAAAAGCCCACTCCAGCACAATACTACTGAAAAAGAAAAACAAGAAATTCAAGAAGAAACCAGCATGGCTGTACAAAGCTCTCTCTGACAAACTGAAAGACAAAAAGGACAAGTACAAAAAATGGAAAGAGGGACACATAACTAAGGCTGATTATCAGCAGAAAGCCAGAACATGCAAAGACGAAGTCAGGAAAGCAAGGCTCAGAATGAACAAAGACTTGCAACAGAAATCAAGGACAATAAAAAAGTTTCTTTCAACATATTAATAACAAGAAAAAAGTCAATGAAACTGTAGGTCCACTAAAGAGAGAAGATGGCAAGGAAGTAATATGTAGTAGGGAGAAAGCAGAGCTACTTAACTCATTATTTGCATCAGACTTCACAGAAAAAGAAATTATAGCCCAACCTACCAAAAAAACTACTGCAAAAGACAAACTAGAAACAAAAATTAAAATAAGCAAGAAAATGGTAAGATAATTCATATCTGACCTTGACGAATATAAATCACCAGGACCCAACAGATTACATCCCAGAGTTCTGAAGGAACTGGCAGATGTTATCTCAGAACCATGGCACCATATATTTTAAAAATCCTGGAGCACCAAGGAAGTACCTGAGGATTGGAAAAGGGCTGATGTGGTTCACATTTTCAAGAAAGGGGAAAAAAACAGACCCAGGAAACTACAGACCAACCAGTGTAACATCAATACCTGGGAACATCCTGGAAAGGTTAATCAAAAAACAGATCTGCGAACAACTAGAAGCAAACAAAGTTATAACCAGTAGCCTGCATGGGTTTGTCAAAAACAGATCATACTAAACCAATCTTATTTCATTCTTTGATAATGAAATGCTGTGGACATAGTATACTTAGACTTCAGTAAGGCATTTGACAAAGTAGATCACAACCTGCTGCTTAGTAAACTAGAAAAAGGCGGGATAGACAACAGCACCATCAGATGGATCTGTAGCTGGCTGACAAACCATACTCAGCAAGTAGTCCTCAATGGTACTACATCCACATAGAGAGAAGTAAGCAATGGGGTACCATAAGGCTTCATCTTAGGCCCAGTACTCTTCAATATCTTCATTAATGACTTAGAAGAGGGAATTGAAGGGGAACTCATCATATTTGCAGATGATACTAAACTGGCAGGAATAGCCAACTCCCCAAAAGACAAGCTCAGGATCAAAAAAGATCTTGATAAACTTGAACAATGGGCCCTATCCAACAAAATGAGTTTTAATGTGGAGAAAAGCAAAGTTTTATATTTAGGCAGGAGAAATCAAAGGTTTAAGCACAGAGTAGGTGAGACCTGGCTCCAAAACACCAACTGTGAGAGGGACCTTGGAGTCCTAGTGGACAATCACTTGACTATGAGCCAGCAGTATGCAGCAGCAGCCAAAAAAAATAATACAATCCTGGGTTGTATAAACAGAGGCATAGAATCAAGATCACACAAAGTATTAGTACCGCTTTATAAAACCCTAGTAAGACCACACCTGGAATACTGCAACCAATTTTGGTCACCATACTACAAAAAAGATGTTGAAACTTTGGAAAAAGTACAGAAAAGAGCAACTAAGATGATCAAAGGCCTGGAGACTAAAACATGTGAAGAACGACTGCAGGACTTGGGTTTGGCTAGTCTAAAGAAATGAAGAAATAGGGATGACATGTTAGCAGTGTTCCAGTACTTGAGGGGCTGCCACAAAGAAGAGGGCATCAAACTATTCTCCAAAGCACCAGAGGGCAGGACAAGAAACAATGGTTGGAAATTGACCAAAGAGAGAAGCAACCTGGAATTAAGGAGAAACTTCCTAAAAGTGAGGTCAATTAACCAGTGGAAGAGCTTGCCTCCAGAAATCGTGGGTGCTTCATCTCTGGAGGTTTTTAAGAAGAGACTAGATAGCCACCTGTCTGAAATGGTATAGGTTCTCCTGCTCAAGCAAGGGGCTGGACTAGATGACCTCCAAGGTCCCTTCCAGCTTTATTCTATCTACTGTATCTACTATGAGCTAGAGGCTACAGGTAACACTGAACCTAATTGTGGTTTAATCACTCTTATTTTCACCTGGGCATGATTTTTTTTATTGGTTTAATTGATTATGTTTATGTTTTGATCTTCTGTAAGATGCCCAAAGTTGTAAATGTAAATGGATACCCACAGAAAAAATGAATAAATAATTTCATCAAATTCCCTGCTACAATGTACTAATTATACTGTGTTATCATTTATAACTTGGAAGAAAGGACAGGGGAATGTTTATTAAGCTGAATGACATAATTTGGAAAAACTAAAATAACATTCAGTGTAATTTTGAGTTGCAAATAAACTGAACAGAGTATATATTCTACCACAAGTTGATAACACCTCTAAAACAATGCATTTTTACATGGCTGTAATAAAACTAGAGTTTTCAAATTATAGGACACATTATTAATCTGCATTAGTTATATTCCAATTGGATGTTGTCTACAATTCTGATCACAATTTAAGGAGGAATTTAAACTTCATGAAAAATAATAACAAGAACTTAAAGTAGTTTTTTGACTTGAAATTGATGGAATGGTATACGTTTAGCAATGAAAAGAGAAGACAGAAAATATGTGATAGCACTCTTTTGATATCTGAAGGACTGTCATAAAAAATAAAGTTTTCAGAGCATAAGATTTAGAAAAAAAAATCAGCTTTTTCCCCTGGACATCCAGAAATACATTCAAATGGTAAGAGCTGTCTGCCAGTGAAGGTGATTATCTAAAGAGGTGATAAGCTCTCTGAAACAGGATGAACTAAAACACAGGCTGGACAACTTTTAAAGCCTATTCCTATACTAAGTAATGGTTTCTATTAAAAATATCACTTCTTCTAAGTCAGTGGTTCTCAACCTGGGTGGCCGTGATATCATCACACTGGGGCGGTGAATGCTTGAAGAAATGTTATGATTTAAATCTTGAGTTAACACTTGGTGGTTCGTGGCCATGGTCCATGGCCACAAAAGATATTTAAAGGGGATCCATGGTGAAGAAAAGGCTGAGAACCACTGTTCTAAGTGATCTTTGCCAATCCTATAATTTTATTATGAGTATTAGTGTGGAATTACTTTCTATTATCTTGTTTCATAATCAGTATAATTTTTTGCTTTTCAGCATTGTCTAGAACTTTTTCAGTATTGCACATGCAATACATATGAGGATGACTTTTTAGAGCAGTTAAAACTAACACTGAGTCAAAACAGCATGTGTAATATTTATAGGTTAGCACTGAATTCTTGATTACAAGTGTTCATTTGATCCTCCAATCTCAAGATTGTTCATGTCTTCAACTTCTCTTGGGCCTATTACAATGATCAAAATAATAGATTACCACATATTTTTACATGTGGTAAAAGGAACATTCGGAAAGTTGACTTATACATTAAGACTGTCTCTTATTTGCAACAATGTATTTTAAAAAGAGACAGTAATTTTCTCTGTTGTTTTCTTTGTATGTATGTAAAGGAAATAAATAAAGGTTATTCTTTTATAAATTGTATCAAATGTAATACCAAGGTGTGAGACTATCTGTCTGCTGTTTCCTGCCTATGCAAAGTGACCACAAATGGTAATCAGTAAAGACAATGAAATATGACTTGCTAAAAGCTCCCCAGGAGACAGGAACTTACGCCTTGGGCAAAAATCACTATCGGTAAGAGAGGAACATCTGCCCAAGGTGAAAATTACAAGAAAACAAGATAAGATAATAGTGGATAGACGGAAATTGTCAGGGTGACCCTTTAAAAGTGTGAAACAACATAAAGAATGACTCAAGAGAATAAGGGGGAGTTGGGAGGGCTTCTTAGGCATGGTGTGCATTGTGAAAGGGTATAAAATGTATAGCTTGAAAACTGCTTTTTGCGCTCTTTGAACTCAATCTATTTGGGAAGGGTCTAAGAGGCCACGCTTGCAACCGCTTTTCTTTTTTTTTATTTACATGTTTTTCTCCAATAAATCTTTGTTTTTGTTAACCAGACTTGTCTTCGAATTGTATCAATTTTGGGGGTTTTAAATCTCACATATGCAACTGTCTCTTTCTCCCAAATTGCTGAAAGGTTGATTCATTTAGTTACTACTCTAATGCATCTTATATGATCTGATTTTTAATAACAGTATGAGAATGTATCCTAAAATCTAATCAAATGAGAAGAACTGGACCATTCTTTATCCAATAGTTTCATATGATGCTATATTCTTTACTTCCCAATCATAGACCTGTGGACAAAAATATTTGAATACAAAATGCATAAAAGACTATAGCAAAGTATGTTCTTCATCATAATTAGAAATAAAAAAAATCTTAATTAGTTTATTCATTTTATGTGCTAGATTTATATCCTTGCCTTTTTTCCTAAGAGCTCAAGGTAGCATGTATGCTCCCCTTTTCTCTATTTTTCTCCATAATGAAAACTTTAATTGAAAAATAATTATTGGCCTAAAAGTTATATGAAAGATTGTATGACATTACATATGATCTTGAGTTATATGAAGTTACTTTGCTAAATCCATCATAACTTCCTAACCAATAGTACCTTCTAAAATGCTCAAGAAACAGATACGTCAAAGACCCTGAGGCCAATACAGCAAGTGCAAGCATTTTTAGTTCAAAAAAGGAAAACAATGCAACACAACATATACGATAAAAAGCATCTCATTTATACCATTTTTTAGGTGAACCCAACAAAAACAGAAGAAAAAAAGCCCTCCTCAAGTAGGATTTTTACCTACTCATTTTTCTTCATAATCTTCTATTTGATTAAAAAGTAGTTGTTTACGGATACTTAAAATATATTCTCAAAGATGCTTTCAGAATTAGTTATCTATTCATTTATATAATAAATGATATAGTTATGCCTGAAAACTTGTGCTGCAAATGTGAGACTAGGCCTAAGTCACTATACCTAATGGTGAAGCAAGCAAGTAAGCAGAGTGGAGAAATCCAGGAAGGGACCAAGTCCTTAAGGAAACAAAAGAACAAAAGAACTGAGCACATGGGCAGCCCCTTCCCACAAACAAAGCAAGGACTTTGGGGGATAAAAGGGGTCCTGAAGCCTGCCCACTCTTTGAGTCATGTTTGGATCCAGACTTGGCAGCTTCCATCCCTCTGGCTAGTGCCTGGTAGCCTAGTAGTGGACGCTGGGTAAGTGTGGATGAGAGAGAGAGCATTGTATGAAAGAGCAAATGGATATACTTTGTAACCAGTAAAATTTGCTGTTATTTTAAATTCATTGAGTCTCCATGTATTCTAAAGAACTGTTTGTGCCTCAGTATTCAGTTAAAAGTGATCTGAGTGTGGCAATTTTCCAGAATGAGTGACCATAAGATGAACCTGAGAACATACATGTATAACACAAATAGACTACTATATCTAAATTGAAACATTGCAAATTAAAGTAACGTATTATGAGAAATATTTTTTAAAGTAATGGAAATAATCTATTGGATGGAAAAAGTGATAAGGATGAAGTGTAGTCTTCTGCTTTTTATTTTTGCAAACTTTTTTGCATTTTTGTCTAATGTTTTAATAATATTACCCTAGTACACAGGTCGGCAACCTGCGGCTCCGAAGCCGCATGTGGCTCTTTGAGCCTTCCCCTGTGGCTCCCAGCCTCTTCTGCCATTTGCAGAGAGAGACAGAGACAGAGAGAGGCACTTGCGCTTTCCCCCCCACCTCTCTCTCTCTCTGTGTAAAAAAGAGTGGACTCACGGTGTTCTCCGACGAGCTGAAAAGCTTATTGAACGGGGCTCCTCCCTTTGCTGCGTCTCTGCAGGAAGCAGGGAACAGGAAGCAGGAAGGGCAGGACACAGCTAGCTAGCCCAGCTATGCTGACTCAGGAATTCTGGGAGTTGAAGTCCATGAGTCATAAAAGAGCCAAGGTTGCCTACCCCTGAACTTGTTGGAGAACAGCTTGAAGCCAGCTTGCCAGGTGAGCAGAAGATCGGAGAGAGGGAGAGAGAAGGGGAGGAGAGAGAAAGAGAGAAAGAGAAAGAGAGAGAGAGGAAAGAGAGAGAGAGGGAGAGGAGAGAGGGAGAGACAGAGAGAGACCCTTTTGACATCTAAAATGAAGATAACACTGCATATATCCTTTTTTACCTTTATGATATATATACATACATACATACATACATATACATACATACATACATACATACATACATACATACATATATATATATATATATATATATATATATATATATATATATATATATATATATATATATATATATATATATATATACATACATGTTTTCATAGATTTTCATGGGTACAGGTATGCAGGTCTTGGCGTATTCGGGTCTTTTTCCATGTAAGATTGAGAGTGTCTTGGCGACGTTTCGATGAGGTCCCACTCGCCATCTTCAGGCTGGTGTTTTCGGCTTCGTGCTTGTGTGAGCAAAGCGTGATCGGAGCTGCCGTCCTTCTATAAATACTGGAGGGGGGGTGTGGCGTGTTGGCTTTGTAGCTGTAAGCGGGTTGGTTGGCTGTGTTGTTACATCTTGATTGGAAGATGGAATTGATGTAAGCAAATTAGCTGATGTAGCTGTAAGCGGGTTGGTTGGTTGGTTGCCTACATCAATTCCATCTTCCAATCAAGATGCAACAACACAGCCAACCAACCCAAAGCCGAAGACACCAGCCTGAAGATGGCGAGTGGGACCTCATCGAAACGTCGCCAAGATACTCTCAATCTTACACGGGAAAAGACCCGAATACGCATATATATATTTGTTTTCTGAGGTTTTCACGGGTGTTTGTATGTAGGTCTTTGGTAATTCGGGTTTTCTCCTGCGTAAAATTGGAAGTGTCTTGGTGACGTTTCGACGAAGTCTCATTCGTCATCTTCAGGCTGGTGTCTCTTCGGCCTCGTGCTTCTAGGAGCAATGTGTGATCGCAGCTGTTTCTTCCTTTTAACTGCCAGTGGGGGTATGAAATGATTGGGTGGGAGCTTGGCTGTGTTCTGATTGGTTAGGGGCTGATTGGTTAGGGGCAAGCCACCCAAAAGCAACTTACACAAAGAGGAACAGACAGCACTACTTAACCTGAAAGAAGACACCAGCATAATAATCCTACCAGCAGACAAGGGCAACGCCACGGTGGTTATGAACACATCTGACTACCAAACCAAATTAACCAACCTACTCCAAGACTCCACATACAAACCCCTAAACACAGATCCCACCACCTACCTGGAAAAAACCACTAGATCCAAAATAAAAGCCTCCCCCATCAGCGAAGAGATCCAGCAAAGAATCATTCCCAGAGAAAAATCATCCAGATGCCCTAAGCTCTATGGTCTCCCCAAGATACACAAAGATGGAACCCCACTTAGACCCATAGTCAGCTCCATAGGCTCACCTCTACAAAACCTAGCCAAATTTCTCGCCAAACAACTACAGCCCTATGCAGAATCCATCACCTCACACGTAAAAAACTCATTCCAATTCATAGAGATCATAAAGAAACAAAACTTACAGCCCAGCGACCTACTCGTGAGCTTTGATGTCATTTCCCTCTTCACCCAAGTGCCAATCAAAGAAGCCTTGACAGCTATCCAAAACAAATATAACCCCCCCAAGCACATCCTAGATCTGACCAACCATTGCCTATCCAACACATACTTCATCTACAATGGACAAAAATACAAACAAATAGAAGGAGCACCCATGGGATCACCCCTCTCACCTGTCATTGCAAACCTCTACATGGAACACTTTGAAACCCAAGCTCTAGAAAAATCTGATCACAAACCCAAACTCTGGCTCAGATACGTAGACGACACCTTCATAATCTGGCCACATGGGAAAGAAAAACTAGACAACTTCCTCACACACCTCAACAGCCTACACCCCAAAATACAGTTCACCATGGAAACAGAAGCTAACAACCAACTTCCCTTCCTGGATGTCTTAGTCTACAAGAAATCCAATGGCTCCCTAGGACACACCATCTACCAGAAGAAAACACACACAAACCGCTATCTGCACGCACTCTCACACCACCACCCAGCACAGATCAACTCTGTAGCCAAGACACTCATCTCGAGAACAAAACGCTTAGCTGACGAACAACACCTAAAAACCTGAACTACACACTCTCACTAACGTACTAACATCCAACGGATTCCAAAGAAATAAGATTACCAACCTAATCCAAAAAGAAACCCCCACTAAAATCCAAGACAGAGAACAAGAAAACGGCAAAGCCCTCCTCCCATACATAAAAGGCACCACAGACAGAATCAGCAAGATCCTCCACAAACACAACATCAAGACAGCATTCTGCACAAACCAAAAAATATCCACCATCCTAAGAAACCCCAAAGACAAAATTGAGTTAGAAAATCAAGGAGTATATGAAATCCCATGCACCGCCTGCCCCACCACATACATCGGACAAACCAACAGAAGAATAAGTGCACGCATTGAAGAACACAAGAACTCAGTCAGAAAAGAGGAACCAACTTCTTCCCTGGTCCAACACCTTAAAGCCACAGGACATAAAATTGACTTTAAAAATACCAGAACTATCGCCAAAACTGAACACTTTAACAACAGAATAATCAGAGAAGCCATCGAGATAGAAAAACGCCCACACAGCATGAATAAACGAGATGATACCTCCCGCCTACCAGCCATTTGGAAACCCACCCTTATTGACAAACGAGTCCCTAACACAAAGAATGACACTAGACCCACACTCACGAAAACCACACAGGATGTCACCACCACACATCCACGCAAAAAGCAAACCCAAACCCACACCGATGATGAGGCACGACCACAAACCAGAAACCAGACCACAGCTGCATCATTAGCCATTTCAAACCCCTCCAATCCATACATGAAGCAAACTGACACCCACCTTGATGATATGGCACGACCACGAACGCGAAGCCAAACAACAGCAATGCAGCTCTCCATCTCAAATCCCGCTGCAACTCAGACTAATCCGAGCACAACAAAGCCCCCACCCAAACAGAACACACCCCCATCCAATCAGAGCACAGCCAACCCCCCATCCAATCAGAGCACAGCCAAGCCCCCAATCAGAACACACCTCCACCCAATCAGAACACAGCCAAGCTCCCACCCAATCAGTTCATACCCCCACTGGCAGTTAAAAGGAAGAAACAGCTGCGATCACACATTGTTCCTAGAAGCACGAGGCCGAAGAGACACCAGCCTGAAGATGACGAATGAGACTTCGTCGAAACGTCGCCAAGACACTTCCAATTTTACGCGGGAGAAAACCCGAATTACCAAAGACCTACATATATATATATATGTCTTTTATAATACTAAAAATGCGAATCCTGGGAATACACATGTTGATAAAATTCTTACAAGAAAAAAGGCGAACACCAGGATAAAAATAAACAAGGCTGTTTAATATAAACAGGCCTGTAGATAAAAGAACACTTAGCTTTCATCCGCCAAACTACGGACGTCCTCAGAGTTGGAGTGGGAGGCATTCTGGGAGCTGGCCTATATAGCCTCCTGCCTCTGCGCCCGGCTTCTCGAGCGCATCATCGGCCCATTGGTTGTAATAGTCCACAATGTGCTGAGTTGGTCTACACCTGGCAATCTGTCAGTGGCCTTGCTGGTTGCCTTCAGATCCTCCTTCGCTTTCCTTGAGCGTGTACATGCACTCGGGGGGTGGCTGTCCAGCTGCCTTTGCTCCTTATCTCCTTCCCCTCCCGTTTTGGAGTGATCTCTCAACCTACAATTAAGACGCCCTGTGAGGCTGTCACCCTCCCCCAAGGTGCGGTTCTTATATATATATATTCTTAATTATGCTAAAAATCCGAATCCCAGGTAAACACATGTCATAAAGCAAATAAATAAAAACGATCACCGGGATAAAAATCTTAAAACAAAGATTGTTTAGTTTACAAAGCTGAGCTTTCGTCGGCCACACTGCCGACATCATCAGAGCATATAACGTAAAATTTGGGAGTCCGTTTTTATATGACTGGCTGTTTCTGCGCCCGGGCTCTCGACCTAGTCGTCGGTCCGCTCCTTGGCGTCGGGCGCACCGTTGTTAAAGGGGCCGTTTCCACAGGTATCCTCTCTCCTCCAGTTGCCGTTGTTCTTAGGGCATGTGTGTTGGTGTTAGGGGGTTGAGTGTCCGATCGCTCCTGCTCCTCCCGTTTCGTGCCGGGGGATCGGGTGTCAAATCGTTCTTGTTTCTCTCCTCCCACTCCCATCCCCATGGTCCCGTTCATATTAGTCTGTCTCCATGTCCCTGAGCTACCCGTGGAGCGTGTAGTTTCTTCAGCGCGTGTGCGGGGGCGCAGGAAATAGTCGTCTCGCGGTCTGCACACATTGTTCATTGTTTCCTTCGTTGCTGAGTGTGGTCATGTCCCTATCGTCTGGTTTTTAGCAGGGTGTATTTTTGCTGTTCCCCTTCTCTTCCCAGCCTCCGCTGCCCCTCTTTCGTGTGTGTGTGTGTCACGAGATTGGCTGTCTGGTCCTTCCTGTTCGTTGTCTTGCTCCCCCTGTTTTGTATGCATTGGGGTGTGTGCGTCTGGGGGACCTATGGGGTAGGCTTCTTCCGTTCTTTTACTCACCGCCCCAGTGTCTCCTTGTATGTGGGTTCCTGGGGGTTGTTTGTCTGGTAATGTTCGATCGCCCCCCCTTCCTTTTTGTGCCCCGCTGGGTCTGGGGTGTTGTTTTGTTTGTGGGGTGTGCTTCTGGTTCGTTGCTCTCTCTGGGGATTGTGGTAGTCCTCCTTTCTGCCACTCCCCTCCTCTTCCCACCTCCGCTACCCCTCTTTCGTGTGTGTGTATGTCACGGGGTTGGCTATCTGGTCCTTCCTGTTCATTGTCTTGCTCCCCCTGTTTTGTCTGGATCGGGGTGTGCGCATCTGGGGGATCTATGGGGTAAGCTTCCTCTGTTCTTTTACTCACCGCCCCAGTGCCTAGTGGATTCCATGGAATGCCAGCTGGTGGTCCGCCAATTCCAGTGCCGCACCATACGGGCTCTAATTAATGATCGCCATAGGCACATAGGAGCCATGAGAACGGCAATTCAGATCTGCCACGAACGCTGTAGTAGGACGCTAATATGCCAACACTTCCAGGCGTTGGAATCGCAGACCCACCAGGCGACCGTGAGAGCAAGCCGGCAGGAATCCACAATACTCCAACGCAAGATGGATACCCTGCGGACGCTCGACAACCAGAAGAATACCAATAGACTGGTTCACAATCTCTCCTCAAAAACTTTGACCCATGAGCAAATTACCGTATTACAACGCGATCCGAGCTACAATCTGGCAGATGCAAGGGCGATCGATTTCATAGCAGCCTTGGAACCCACAATTCAACGCATCAAGACTGGGGACGAGGCCAAAAACTCCATCAGGCAACGTGTCACGGGCCTATTGATGGGCCACCAACACTGCCAGGTACTACCCATGGAGGAGAAGGAGGCCTTGGAACAGTTAAAGAAAGATGATACCATCATCGTCCTACCGGCAGATAAAGGCAGGGCCACCGTGGTCATGGACAGAGCAGAATACATAAACAAAGCTCGAAGTCTACTCAGTGACACTATGGCCTATAAAGTCATCACCAAGGACCCCACAGTAACACTCAAGAACCGCATTAATAAGCTTCTGAGCAACCTGAAGTGCCTAGGAAAAATAGATGAGGATACCCTAAGGCGAATACGCCCGAGTGACTCAGCTATGGCCAGGTTCTATGGTCTACCAAAAGTCCACAAAGAGGGGGTCCCCCTACGGCCCATCGTTTCATTCAAAGGCACCCCAACCTCAGGATTGGCTAAATGGCTAAGCAGATGGATCAACTACTTAGTGGACAATAATGAGACCACCGTAAAATCGGCAGAGGAGTTTCTGGAGAAGATCAAGTCCTTGAAGGTGGAGAGCGATGAAATAATGGTGTCATACGATGTCACCTCACTCTTCACCTCCATCCCACAAGATCTTGCGGTCACAGTATTAAGGGACCACCTCCAAGAAGAGCAAGGGCAGCGACAGGACTCCCTCCACACTGAGGATCTGGCACAATTAATAACCATATGCCTCAAAACATACTTTGTCTTCCAGGGAACAATGTACGAACAAACTAAAGGGACACCGATGGGGTCACCCATCTCGAGTGTCGTAGCGGAGGTGGTCCTCCAACAATTGGAGAGGGTGGTGATGACGAGGCACCGCCCCAAATTCTGGGCCCGGTATGTGGACGACACCTTTGTGGTGATTAAAAAGCAAGATAAAACCAGCTTCTTGAATGAACTGAACTCTGTTTACCCTGACATCTGGTTTACTGCAGAGGAGGAAAATCAAGACACGTTGGCCTTCCTGGACGTATGGATTAAACGACAATCTGATGGGTCCCTACAAACAGCCGTCTTTTGTAAGCCAACCCACACGGATAGGATGCTGCATTATAGAAGCAACCATCCGGTTGCCCATAAGGCTAGCTATATCAAGGCTCTATTCAAACGAGTTGGCTCCCATTGCAATACTAATAAGACCAAAACGGAAGAGAGGAGGCACCTCTACCGAGTGCGCAGACGCAATGGTTACCCAGTTGATTTTGTTAGGCATCACAACAGACCATACGGACCTCGCACAAACGTACAAGCCGATGGGGCACCAACCCAACCGGCACGGACAACCCTGCCATACATCAATGGCGTGTCAGAGGCCACGGCCAGACTGCTGGCCCCCTTTAATGTGAGGGTGGCCCACAAACCTGACCAGACCCTACACGCCAGGATTATGCGCCCAAAAGATCCACTCCCCACGGGGGAGCAATCCTCGGTGGTATATAGGATCAGGTGCAAAAAGTGCCCCTGCAACTATGTTGGAGAAACCTCCAAGAGACTTAGAACCAGGGTCCATGAGCATGAGTTGGTGATTAAGAGGCAGGAACAGCACTCGCAGGTGTGGACCCACATGGCCAATTATGGCCATGAGTTCGACCTCGCCAACGTGGAGACTTTATCCCGTGATGCCACCAAGGGAGGCCGCCTGCTCAAAGAAGCCTGGATGTTGGACAAAAACTCCATCAACTGGCATATAGAGCTTGGCCCTGCATACCAAATGTTAAAGGGGTGGGAAAGGCATCATACCAACTGGCAACATAAACAACCTGCCTGCACCAGACATAACTGGAAGGATGGAACAACAGAAAGAACGACCACCACGTCCCCTGGAGAGAGCAACGAACCAGAAGCACACCCCACAAGCAAGACAATGCCCCAGACCCAGCGGGGCACAAAAAGGAAAGGGTGTGTGTGTGATCGAACACTACCAGACAAACAACCCCTAGGAACTCACATACAAGGAGGCATGGGGCGGTGAGTAAAAGAACAGAGGAAGCTTACCCCATAGATCCCCCAGATGCGCACACCCCGATCCAGACAAAACAGGGGGAGCAAGACAACGAACAGGAAGGACCAGATAGCCAACCCCGTGACACACACACACACGAAAGAGGGGTAGCGGAGGCTGGGAAGAGGAGGGGAGCAGCAAGGATACGTCCTGCTAAAGACCAGATGATAGGGATGTGACCACACTCAGCGACGAAGGAAACATCGAACAGCGTGTGCAAACTGCGAGACGATTATTTCCTGCACCCCCGCACACGCGCTGAAGAAACTACACGCCCCACGGGTAGTTCAGGGACATGTAGACAGACTAAAACGAACGGGACCATGGGGATGGGGAGGGGGAGAGAAACAAGAACGGGTTGACACCCGATCCCCCAGCACGAAACGGGAGGAGCAGGAGCGATCTGACACTCGACCCCCTAACGCTAGCACACATACCCTAAGAACAACAGCAACTGGAGGAGAGAGGATACCTTTGGAAACGGCCCCTTTAAGAACGGTGCGCCCGGCGCCGATGAGCGGACCGACGACTAGGTCGAGAGCCCGGGCGCAGAAACAGCCAGTCATATAAGAACGGACTCCCAAATCTCACGTTATATGCTCTGATGATGTCGGCAGTGTGGCCGACGAAAGCTCAGCATTGTAAATTAAACAATCTTTGTTTTAAGATTTTTATCCCTTGATTGTTTTTATTTATTTGCTTTACGATATATATATATGTCGTAAAAGGGTTTTGCAGCTCCCAGTGTTTTGTTTTCGGTGGGAAACGGGCCCAAGTGGCTCTTTGAGTGTTTTGGGTTGCCTACCCCTGCCCTAGTACATATATCTCTCTCTCTCTCTCTCTCTCTCTCTCTCTCTCTCTCTCTCTCTCTCTCTCTCACACACACACACACACACACACACTGACACACATTCATACAAACAGCAACATTAGAGCATAAGACTTGCAGTCTGGAAGCATTTAAGACCACTGGAGAAAGGAAATTCAGCAAAGATTATACTGCTTCCAAACCACACAGTTGCAAGAGAAAACCATATTACTATCCTGCATTGAAGCACTGGTTGTGAACTTAATATTCTTTAAAAAACACAGATGTGTTGTGTCTCCTACCAAAAGTGCTTACAGTCCAAGACAGAGAAGGAAAATATGGCAAATAGGATTTAATAAAAATGAACAGAGAAAAAGGAAAAGAATGAGCAGGAACAAAACAAGAATGTTGACTATTTTTTATAAAAACACAAACAAAATAAACCTGCTCCAAAGAATGTTAAATAAATGAATTCTTTAAAATCTTGATGGACTGTATAAAAGTTCATTGTTTCAGGAAGGACTGGGAAACTCTGGCTGACAGGATTCACCTTTGGTTTTGCATCCTGAAATTGGGATTGTCAGTTCACAGATCACAGTTTTGAAATGGAGGCTGCTTGAGGAGTTGCATGTTGCACAAGAGGAAACCTTTGAAGACAGTTAATGATTCCTTGGGACTGGACCCAGGTACATGGCGATGGACATTTCAAATGCTGTTGCAACCAAATTGTATTGTATGGCATTACATGTTATAGATAATAATTGACATCTGCTTGTAGCTTGGATCCTAAGCTTCTTACATGTTGTAAACAACATTGTTTTTCAAGCATACATCTATATAGGAACATAAAATAATTTTATGATCCCAAATACTTTTACATTACAGAAAGGATAAAACAAAGATTTCTGAAAGAAACCAAAAGGACAAAAATAACTAGTCATCTGAAATAGCTTTCAGACAAGTTCTAAGTCCCAAAGTTGCAAATGATAAAGTAATGGAGCCACCAAAGATCATTGACAAGCTTCTCAAGCATTTTGCTGCTGACCTCCCCCATCCCAAGGAAGGGGCGGTGCTGTAGTGCAGTGGTTAAGATACTGGGCTTGTCAGCTGGAAAGCCAACAACCCAGGTTGAAGACCCAAGTTCCATGCATAGGATGAGCTCCTATCCTCACCCAAGTTCCTGCCAACCTACCAGTTCAAAAGTATACAAATGCAAGTAGATAAATAAGTAGATCACTTTGCTGAGAATGTAACAGTGCTCCATGATGTCATGCTGACCACATGATCATGGAAATGTCTTCAGACAGTCCTGGCTCAATATGAGCACCACCCCCTATAGTTGGCAATGATTAGCAGAGTAAAATCTGCAGGGACTCCTTTACTTTTACCTTCCCTCCCAAAAAAGAAAGAAAAAAATCCCCACAAACAAACAAAAAAGATCTGTAATCTCTGATTTTCCAAATTAAATAGTAAAATAAAACAATTTTTGCAACAATTATAGATAATAAATGAAGTCATCACAAGAAAATAAGGACAGCAAGCTGGCACTGGGCAGTGTTCCATTGTTGCTTTTGTTAATGTAGTAATGAAGCATTGTAACCCTGAAGCCAACCTGGCATTAACTATTACAATACATTTATAGCAAGAGCTCTGCTGTTTGTAATTAGCTCTTCATTACACAATCAGGCTGTTTTGGGGAAGGGGGACTCTCTTATGATCTGCTACACAGATGAAGCAATATAATTATACCTCACTTGAAATCAACAAATTAGGGTTTTGTTTTCAGTTGGCAATACTATCTACTATTACAACTCTAGCACAAGCCAGTTTTAGTCATGAGTGTTCAAATAAAAAAAAATCATAATTAAAATACTGTATGTACTATTAAAATTGCTATATATGCTCCACATTGGGATAATATATATGAATTAGAGGAGGAAGGAAGATTTTAGAATTTTAACCTCTCTGAACTTTGATATGTATAAAAAAATGCAGAGATAAAGACTGGCTTTTTCTTCCCATAATAAACTTTGCATTTGAAAATTAATATTGTTAAATGCCCTTTTTAAATAAGAAAAGCAGAGACCTAGCTGCAGATTCTTGGATTTGCTTCTAATATTCTAACTTTCAAACAACCTACTTTTTCATGAAACTTATATTTTTCCTTGCTGTTACTGTTACGTATAAGTAAGGATAATCTATATTCCTTTTAGTCTGCAACAAAGATTTTTATGAACCCACATCTATTGTGATGTTTCTGCTATAGGAAAGGGATAACAAACATTTGTCAATAATTCCCTTGGTACCCTGGGAATTATTAAAACACTCCAGATGATTGTGGAATCCTCAGAATGCTGAAGGAAAAGGTGTGGTAGACTGGAGATGGAAAAAGAGAAGGGACGACAACCCAGACTTCCAAATTTGTGCCCATATTTCCTCTTATTGTGAGTTACACAGTTCTCTTCAGAATCTGATAGAAATCTGATAGAAATCTTGTCTTACCTGCATCCAAAGAAAAGTAGGAAACAAGGAATTGGAATTGAACTCACCAAGTTGCCACTAATGACAGTCAACTGATCAGTATTCTGATTTTGATTTAACTACACTGATTGCTATTACACTTCTGGCTCCCTAGTCAAATGCAGGTGTAAAACTTTAAGATGGTTATATATTAACCAACATGCAAAATAGAACCTCTTCAAATTCCTAATTGTCCCGTAGATACCATTATGGATCAAGAAATGAGAAAATATCCTGAAAAATAAAAGCTGTGGGTTATTGAGTCACATATTTCATCACAATGCTTTGTACTTGGTATGCAGCCTGATATGGCAGCTTTTCAAATAATTTTTTTTAAAAAAAAAAATAGGTAAGAATGGTAAAATTCCCTAAAATAATAACATACCTTATAGGAAAGCTAGATGGCAAAATGGTTTAATATACTAGGATTGTTCACTGGTGAATGATGGTGAAATTCAAACAAACAAATAATTTGTGTGGAGAGCCAGAATATACTATGCCTGGAGAAAAGTATCATTGTCTCATTTGGAAAAAATACACATCTAAGAAAGATTTGGCAGTGATATTTTAACTAAACATGAGCAGTGGCTTCAACAATTTGTTATAGATTGCCAATTCAGACTTTGGGTAACAATTTACATGCAGAATGAATTGGAGACTGATTGCACTTCTCTAGAGGGAAATTAATTTTCTCCTAAGGTTGTTTCTGACACTTTTGGGGAAGAACTAAATATCTAAACCTGTTTTGAAAAGATAATTTAAGGATGAAAATCATTGCTGCTGTTGTTGTCTGCTTTCCCCACCCCAACTATCTATAGCTATGAATTATATGTTTAACCATGTAAATAGATTAAAATAAATGTGAATGTTAATGTTAATATCAGAACTAATGCACTGATATGATATTGTATAAGGTTTGCCTATGATTTTCTATAAAGTAATCATATAGTTATAATTTATTATACTGTGAACTGTTCAGAAATGAGTGAACAGAATCAGATGATGCATAAGTTCAATTAATTAAATAAATGTTAAAATTTATGAGTGAGAATGTGGTGAAATGGACATAAGGATTTTTAAAATAAATATTATTATGGTGCTTCACAAACCTAATGAAATCTTTTACATATATACAATATATGTCATTAAAAGGATTTGGAAGTCAAATGAGAAAATGTAACTAGAAACTCATACAATGAATACTCTGAATATAGCACAGCTTTGCAAAACTACAAAGCACACATGCATGCACACTCACTAAGATCAACTATTGGAAATATAGAAAACCTTTAGAGTAATTCTATTTTTCCTTTTGTATGATTAATATATTTTATATTACAGTATCTTCTGGATTGTGTGCTTGAGAGAAAGGCTGTGATTCTAGTTAATTACTATAAGTAACCATCAGTCCTGATTCTTGGCAGAAATTTAATCAAATAGAATTAGTGCCAAATACATGTAATTATAGCATTTGACATGATAAGCAAAGAAAAGATAATACAGTTTCTAGAACATGATTTTCAAAGATGTCACAGATATTGGTTGTAATAGAAATAGTGCTATACAGGTAGTCCTCTACTTATGACCACAATTGAGCTCAAAATTTATGTTTTTAAGTGAGAAATTTGTTAAGTGAATTTTGAATTTTTCTTGACACATTTGTTAAATGAATCACTGCAGTTCTTAAATTAGTAACATGATTGTTAAATGAAACTGGTTTCCCCATTGACTTTGCTTGTCAGAAGGTTACAAAAGGGGATCACTTGACACTAGTCAAGTCACTAGTCAAGTCAGTGAGTCAGTTGTCAAGCATCCAAATGTAAATCACGTGACTATGAGGATGCTGCAAATGTGAAAAATGATCATAAGTCACTTTTTTCAGTGTAACTCTGAACGGTTACTAAATGAACTGTTGTAAGTCAAGGACTACCTGTACTGTATGTAAATACATGAAACTCAAGACTGATTATATTCCCTAGGATTTCAGACAGGAGACTTTCCAAGCTTTACATGAAAATGTGGGAGATTTGCCAGAAACCTAAAGAGCACTAAATTTTACTTTGGTAGTACATTACCTACCCCCTAACCCATTTGTTCCCTAAGACAGGAACAATCACTTTTATTCCATATTTACTTTGCTAAACTCTGATAAATCTTCTAAAGAAAGGCAAAGAATTTCTACAATGGCAAAATTGCTATATTTGTACCCTTAAAACTTGCAAAACATCCTGAAAATTATAGCTTTCAGCCCCAAAAGTTGCCTGGCTTTGCCCTCACAGTTTACTAATTGGTGTTTATCTTTTCTGTATACTTTCTGTCCTTCACATTTCATTCCTTCCTTTAGCATTTTTTCCTACCTCAGTCTTTCAAATTAATTTATTTGAAGTAAAAGATTAAAGATTCAACATTAAGTTTCACATATCCTGAAGAAACACACTGTATTTTGAAATCTTGGTGAATATTACTAATAAATGGAGTTTTCCTTGATAAAATTCTAAATTCAGTATTATGATTTATGATTGGCATCAGGACATATTTGTATGCCACTAAGACATCAGCTAATAACTTATTAATATTAGAGTTAATAAATCAAAAATTCAAAACTGTGACAAGTAGATGTTCAACTTATGGTAATTTACTTATACATATTCGGCCTGTTAAGGCACTTAAATATCAGAGTCTTTCCTCCCACACACGCACACTCATGCTTATGCTCTTTACCTAGGTTTTCCAGAGGTGCAATTACAGCATGAGTGACACAGCCCTGATTGAAAGCTGGAAAATTATTAGGAATACATGCAAATCATCTTCAATAATTCAAAAGCGTCAGCAAACTTTTGCTGGTTACAGTGTGGATTTGCTCTCTCTCTCTCTCAGCTTCTATTCCTAGTTATCTATGTCATTCTCAATTAGGCTGTCCAGGCACTAAGCAGAAGGACAGAAGTTGCTTTGTTCCAGGAGGACTCAAAGTATAGGAAGGCTTCAAACCTCATCTCATCCCCCAGAACCCTTTCTTTGTTGATTCACAAGTCTGGTATAGGTCAATGGGATGGAGTGGGTGGGTATTCCATTTGCTCAGTGTTTGGCCTCCTTTTTCAAAGATGACATTTCTCCTTTGATCCTTAACAATTTGGATCCTTCTAATTTACCTCCAGAAATAATATTTTTAACAAGATTCCTGACTTTTGTTCTCTCTGCATACATGCTTGTTCCATTTTTAGGTTATGAGAATCGCACCCTATGTCACTGTAGCGGGGCTGTCTGAAAGTGTCTGCAGAAGCCTGGCTGGGGAGAGAGAGATTGGGACAGCTGCTGCTGGTTTTGGGTGCGGCAGGCGTGGACGAGGAAAAAAGATATAAAAGGAAGGAAGGAAGGAAAGGTGTGTGTGGGGGGGGGGGTTGGTTGTTGAAGTTTGTCAGGTGAAGACAAAGAGGGGTTGGAGGTTTTAAGCTGATCCCTTCTGGTGAAGGAGGGGGAAAAGGAGAGAGTGAGAGAGAGTGAGGGGGTGGAATTTTATTGCTTTCTTTTGCAAGGGAGATATCCCAAGCGGAGGCAAGAGAGAGTGTGTGGAGAAAGAAAGTTGCTGGGGCTGTTAACCTCAGATTTTAATAATAAAGGATAAGGGGGGGAGGGGTTTGACACTGGCCTGTCGGAGACTGCAAGAAGCCACAGGAGAGGACGAGAGGCTGCTTGTTGCTGTGAAGATTGAAGGCCATTTGAACTGTGACTATTGCTGCTTGTGGGGTGGAATTCCCCTGATCAGCGTTAACAGCCGGTTGGGAGCACTGTCCCGTCGGCACAAGGCCTGAGGTAGGAATGGCTTGGAAAGCCGATTGAGTGCAATGTCCCATGGACGTGGTGCCCGAGTCAGGAGCCGCCTCGTCAGCAACCCCCCCGTTTAGTGATTTCGGTGTTCCACTGTCACTGAGCGGTTGAGCTTCACGATCAGGATCGTGGGCTTCCTCCCCCCCGAGAGCAGAGCAAGGAGTGGAAGAGTGGCTTGGCAACCTCCAACGAAGCTGGTCAATGTGCCTTCTCATCCTCCAACACCACTTCGTAGGAAAGTGGCCCGGTAACCTTGCAAACCACAGCTACCACCCACAGTTGGCCTTGACCATAATTATGAGCCCAAACCGGATCACCCACTTTTAATTGCCTCGGTGCCCGCGGCTGTGACACCTGTGATGCAACCCGGTCTGGGTGTAATCTGTCTAACTTGGTGTTAAGGCGGTGACCCCATCGAAGCTCAGCTGGGCTCTTGCCTGTAGATGTGCACGGAGTTGTGTGGTGGCAGAGAAGAAAATCTGCCAACCTGTGATGCCAGTTTCCATGAGTAATCCTTTTTAAGGAGTCTTTAGTTGTGTGAACCATACGTTCCGCTTGCCCGTTTGAAGCCGGGTAGAACAGTGCCGAAGTAGCATGCCGAATCAAATTCGCCCTTAGAAAGGACTGGAACTCCGATGAAGTAAATTGAGCTCCGTTGTCGGAGACAATTACATCTGGGAGGCCATGTGTGGCAAAAATGCCATGCAGCACCCTGATGGCAGTCGTCATAGTGGACACTGGAATGACTTCCAGCCACTTAGAGTGACTGTCCACAACAATGAGGAAGAGCTGCCCCTGAAAGGGGCCAGCGTAGTCGATATGGATCCTCGACCAAGGAGCATGTGTGGTTTCCCATCTATGGATGGGAACCTGGGGCATTTCTGGCCTGGACTGCTGGCAAATGTGGCACTCTTGGACCTGGGCTTTGATCTCTTTATCAAGCCCAGGCCACCAAAGATAGCTGCGCGCAAGCGCCTTCATCCAGACTATTCCCGGATGTCCCTCATGCAGAGAAATAAGGACTCTAGTCCTCAGTGAGGTCGGGATTACTACCCTACTTCCCCACAGTATACAACCCTTAAAGGTGGATAACTCATGCTTCCTTTTCCAGAAACTCTGGAAGTCAGTGCCAGGACACATGTCAGGCCATCCTGTGAGCAGCCCAGTTCAACACGCATGTTAGCGTGTTGTCGGTAGCTGTTTCTGCAACTACATCCCCTGAATGGAGGGGGGACTCAGGTAAATCCTGGATAGACAGGATGTGGTTGGCCGGTGCAGGATCAGGTTCTACTTGTTTTAAAGGTAATCTATTAAGGCCGTCTGCGTGGCCCATTTCTTTGCCCGGTTTGTGAACCAGACAATAGTCGTAAGCAGAAAGGAATATTGACCATCTCAACATTCTAGGAGAGATGATTTGGGGTGTCTGCTTGTTCGTTGTGAACAACCCCAGAAGTGGCTTGTGGTCAGTGAAGACCGTAAAACAGCGGCCATACAAGAAGTTGTGAAACTTCTTGATGCCAGCCACGATTGCCAGTGCTTCTCTATCTATTTGCACGTAATTGCGCTCAGCAGTAGATAGAGTCCTTGAGTAATAGGCTATGGGAACTTGTGTTTCATCAGCCTTAAGGTGACTTAAGACAGCCCCTATTCCATAAGGGGATGCGTCACAAGCTATGCTTACTGGCAACTGCTCATTGAAATGAGCTAACACCGCATTAGAGGATAACAATGCCTTAACCTCAGCAAAACTCCTCTCATGGACTTTTGTCCACTTCCATGGGGCCTGCTTGTCCAAGAGCCGGTGTAACGGCTCTGCCACTGCAGCCTTGTGGGGGAGGAAGGCATGGTAGAAGTTGAGAAGTCCCAGGAAGGCTTGAAGCTCTCCCTTTGTTTTGGGACTGGGTGCCTGCTGAATTGCTTTAAGCTTTGATTCAGCAGGATGGATGCCTTCGGCATCAATTCTAAAGCCCAAGAATTCCGTGGAAGTGACTCCAATCTTGCATTTCTCTTGTTTGAGCTTCAGCCCCGCTTTGCAGAAACGCCGCAAAACGGCCCGAAGCCTGTCTGCCAAGTTTTCGACTGACTCCCCTGCGATGAGGACATCATCGAAATATGGGCAGACCCCTGGAATATTACGGAGCGTGTGCTCCATCACGCTCTGAAATATGCCAGGGGCTACATTCACCCCAAACTGCAGCCTTCGGACCTTGAAGGCTCCCCAGTGAGTTACAATCGTTTGGGCCTCTGCCGTGGCGTCGTCCACCGGCAGCTGCTGATAGGCCTGAGCCAAATCTAGTTTGGCAAAAATAAGCCCTCCCTGTAGAGACACCAGAATATGGCTGACCACAGGCACGGGATAGGAATGTTGCTGGACAGCTTTATTTAATGTGCTTTGTAATCAGCACAGATTCTGACTTCTCCGTTGGCCTTAAGTGGCATGACAATGGGGGTTTCCCATGGACTGCTGTCCACAGGTTCCAAAATGCCCTGCTGAAGCAATTTATCCAGCTCTGCATTTATCTGCTTGAGAGCAAACGGCACCTGATGAGGCTTAATCCTGATCGGTGCTATTGAGGGATCTAGCCTTAAAACAATAGGAGGCCCTTTGTATGCCCCTAACTCTGGGCTGAAAACATCAGCAAACTCCTTACAAACCTCTGCAAGGCTTCCCGTTTGCAAACTGTTTAACCCAGTCACCTGAATGCCTAGTGCATCAAACCAATCAAGTCCAATCAGACTTGTGCGGTTGCCCTCAACCACTACGATGTCCAACGGGCCCTCAAAATCCCTGAATTTCACTCTTAGCATGGCCTTCCCCTTGACGCTGACTCGGAAATTCTGGAAACCAGTCAAGAGGAGATTCGACGGCCTGAGCTTAACTCGATGGCCGCTTCTCCAGCAAATCTGTCCCAGGGTTTTTTGAGAAATTATGGACAGAGCGGAGCCCATGTCCAGCTCCATGTCTAAAGGAACCCCCTGCAGTGTGACTTTAAGATGCAGCTTTTTCTTCAATGGCCGGTGGGCACCTGTTCTAAACACGCTTCTTCTTGTTGCGCAAAAACCCACCCGGTTCTGACTGGGGACCCCGATACAATTCAGTTGTAATTTTTGTTGATAGTTTTGTTGACTATCTTCATGATAGTCCCATGAAGCAACACAGAGGAACAGAACATAGATATTATTAAATATATTTGCCACCCATCTCATAGTTCAAGGCATCTCTCACTGACAGTGAGATAAAATATTAAAATATCAAACAATTATAAATATAAAATAGATTAAAATTAAAACAAAACAAACTAAAACAGGCTTCCAGTTTTGACGTTGCGGCAATGCAGACGCAGGAAGATGGGGCTCCGTCTTTCACATTTGGATTCGCCCTGCTGGGGGACCCTTGAAAGGGTTGAAACTCGCCCTATGGAGGTGGCAAGCAAGGAGGGGATTCTCATTGATCGCTGGGGGGTGGCAGCCCTCCCGTTTGATCCAAGGAAGCCCTACAAATCAGCAGGGAAAAGACTGGCTGCATTCGTGTAGCCAGCCCGAAGCTGCTGACAACGGAAGACAACAAGCACTACCAAGCAACTTTACAGCAACGTAAATGAAACTGGGTGAGACCTGATCCTCTCTTTATGATTTTAAGACCTCTTCCTGAAAATATGCCCAAAGCACTCCCCCTGATGAAAGAGGGAAAGGGAATTTCCACCCCATTCCCTCAGAAAAGAAAAGCAGTGAATTAATTACTTGGGGAAAATGGCGAAACCTATAAGACTTATTTGTAATTAATATATACATACAGTTTGAAAATTTGGTGACTAAAAGTGTTTTTAAGACCTTTTTTTTTAAAAAAAGAACTTTGAATAAGGGATGCTTTTGATTGGAATACTTTGAACATGGATGGGAAATTAAAATCAAAAAAAGCAAAAACAGGATATGGATTAAATAAGTGGAAATTGAGTGCAAATGCAATTAAGATATGCTTTGGTTAGAAAAGATATTTTAAACAGATATTATTGATATTATTAGAAAAATGTAACAAATGTTGATATGCAACTGTATGTTTACTAACAATAATAAGAATTGATTTGCTTAGTGTGGAAAAATGGTTATTACCAGAAGAAGAGAGGATGTATTGGCGGGTGTAATATTGGACTTAGTTGGAAGAAGCTTATATGTACCATAGAATCACTAATGGACTCAGTCATCATGTTGTCTATTGAGCACTTGTTTGTGAAAATAGAAAATTAATAAAACATATATATATGGAGAAGAGAAGGTGCCTTCTCTGTTAGTACACCAAATATCTCCAGCCAACAAATTTTCTTTCAGGACACCATGCCAGTTGGCATAGACAGGTTTTAAGGCTTTTCCTAAAGGCTAAAACAGAATTTTTACCTCCTCTGGCAAGATATTCCAAAGGATGGGAAACTTTGCAGAAAAGGCTCTTCTGTATCCCATCAGTTGAAATTCCTTGGCTCGTGGGATCCACTTTCTTCAATAGATATTTCTTTTCCATGTTTTAAAAAAATTCTTCAGCAGAATATAGGCCCATAATTTTGAAACATGTTGATTTACTGTGATCAGTCTAAGTGTTTTAGTAACTCTATACTTTTGTTAAGCTAGCACAGCAGAACATGCAAATATGGAGGTCATCATTACTATTATATAAATTCCTTTCCCTTTGCAATATTCATAAAAATGTAAAATAACCTATGTATTGTCAGTTCTCCACCACAGTCCAAGAATAGATATTATTCTCTGAAGCTGTGATAAAGTTTAGCTTAGTAAAGTGATAGACTTACACATATCTAATATTTCAAAACATCAGGAAAGGATAAGGAAAAAAGTCTGAATGAAGAGCTCTGGGCTGCATCCCAACCATTGAAAATATCTGCTCTTGGTTATGTAGAAAATGATCTTTTAATATAGTTCAATCTGATAGCATTCAATGTAATTTTTTTTCAGTTTTATATAATATAATAACAATAGAAGTAATAGTCAATTCAAACTACATGTAGCCATCCTTGTGACAAGGGAATGGATTTATACCCTCAAAATACATGTACTACATAACCCATTGCATTGTTTACAAAATGTCACTTGGTAAGTAGTACCACTGGAGGGAAAATATTTTTCAGTGTATGCTTTAAAATTTGGAAGATAATTTTCTTCTAAGGGGCATTTTCTTCACAGCACCTTATAAATTACCTTTCTGCATCTTAAGTCTACTTATGAGATTGTATTTTTCTTTAAGAATTATAGCAGTAAAGAAGTAATGACTGTATAGCTTACATAGAATTTAATTAAGAAGGATCAAACGTTGATATAAGGTTCTACAGTCTCAGGAGTTTTAAGATCTACCTACAATTATTATGAAGCTAACATTGATTTTTTTTTCTTCCTTGAGATATATGAAATATAATTTGATAAAGGTTGTCAAATTGACAGTGACTTGACCCTAGATTCGCATAAACACAAGACATCAGGCATATATTTGTAGCATATATTCCAGCATTTCCTATATAAAAATCTGGAATGCTTATAATGAGATCAAATCTGATATAAAATTTAAAACTGTGCCATTAGTTCTATCTAATACTTTTATGTATTTCTATTTCTATTAAAATGTTTTTATTTCTTTAAATCAGACATGGCTCCTATCTGGAATCAGAATCACCTGCATAGGATCAATATAATTTCTTGACAATAACTGCATTCATTCATTCCATTCATTCATTCATTCATTCATTCATTCATTCATTCATTCATTCATTCATTCACTTTCTATAGTCACCTAACTTATAATTCTAAAATTTTAAGATAATTAAAACAACTTAAAGACATTTAAACAACAAAAATATCCATAAAATAAATAAGTATAAATAGCAGCCATGATGATTAATCAACTAATAGAAAGCCAAGTAATGGGGGCCTTCACACATTCTGAGTGCCAGGCCTGGGTACACAGCTAAGTTTTTAAAGCTTTGCAAAAAAACCAGTGGGGTTGGGCTCATTCTAATTTCTGAGGGGAGAATATTCCATAATATTCTGTTTATTTATAGCTATTTTGGTCAAATAGAAGACTATAATTACGAGGGACAATAATGCAAGGTGGATCTGCCCACTTTGAAGCTTTCCTTTTTCACTTATGTGGATTTTGAAGGGTTTAGTTGCTTTTAAAAGTATTTAACCTACTTCACATCTTCTCTTTCTGAACAGGGAAAATTGTCACAGATTTTCAAAACTGCATTATCAAAATTAGGGAAGGTGATAGAGATGACACTATAGTCACAAAAAGTGGAGTCAAGAAGATGAGTATAAAACTAAGGATGAAAACAGATGAAAATAACCTTTGTGCATAAGTCAGGAAGTTAAAGAATTAGGCTTTCTTTTCTATTTTCACTGATATGAAATGTTTCAGATGACTCTCAAAAGTATTCCACTCCATATTTGATCTGATTTATCTCTGTTTGATATGTTCTTCCACTTGGACCCCAGCTTTCCATTCTCTATTTTATTATTCTGAGCTCTGTTAGACTGAAGAGGTCATTTAGGAGCTCTAGTGTCAACTGCCAAGGACTCTTCTATGTTCCACAATAGAATAATGTTCACCGAATGGACACTGAAGTGTCCTAGGGCAGTGGTGGCGAACCTATGGCACGCGTGCCAAAGGCGGCACACGGAGCCCTCTCTGTGGGCATGCGCCATCGCCCCAGCACACGTGGTCTCTAAAAGTTCGCCAACACTGGCCTAAGGCCAGCCAGCCTGGAGCCGCTGTTGAGGAGGTGCCCCCTCCCCCTGCACAGCAGTGCAGACATGCCTCACTTACGGGCAGGCAGGGTGGAGCTTCGCGGAGGAGGAGGTCGTCCCTCCATGATAAGCTGTAGCTGCGCTTGGTGGACAACATGTAGGTGCCGGCGGTGGCAAACTTGGCTGTGTCCAAACCGCGGGAGAAAGCTCCATGTGGGCGTTGGGGCAGTGGGAGAAAGCTCCATGCAGGTGTTGGGGTGGCGGGAGAAAGCTCCGTGTGGGCATTGGGGCGGTGGGAGAAAGCTCTTTGCGAGCGTTGGGGCGGCAGGAGCAGAATGTTCCGTGCGGGTGTTGGGGCGGTGGGAGAAAGCTCCATGCAAGGGGTGGGTCAGAGTGGTGGCGCCGATGGAGCGCTCCATTGGGGTGGGGAAAGTAGTGGCTGGCGGCGGGGCGCTTCTCATTCTCACTGCGTGTTTTCCCCTGACCTTTAAACCATTTTTTAAAACACAAGAGTTGTATCACGGAAAAGCCAAACCATGGCTGAATGGAAAATGATGGCCTCCTTGAACTTACCATCTTACCGCCCTTCAGTAACAACCTCACAAAACCCCCACCCCAGTGGTGGGATTCATTCCATAGAACAGGTACCTAATTTATTTTGAGTTCGGAGAACCGGCCCAGGAATGGCCGGACTAGCGTGCATTCACATGCCTCCAGTCCCTTCCTTCCTTGCTGCAATCTGGCTTTGCAGCAAGCAAGGCGGTTGAATGCACACTAGTCTGGCATCTCAAAAAAACCGGTTTTTTTCCCTGCTCCTGACAAGTGAAAATACTCCACCTTACCTGAGACTGGATTTTTTTTCTTCTCTGGATGTTCGCTGCCAGACTGTCTGGGAGCAAAAAGCCAAGGAGAGAGGAGAGAAGCCTCCTTACGTGGGCTGGGGAGGGGGGTTCGCTGCCAGATTGTTTTGCTTGATGCAGCAGAATGGGAAGGATCCACATTCTGCAGTAAGTAAACTTTAAAGAGAGTTGCCCACCCACGCTACCATGACTACCATAGCCACGCCCACTCTGTGACCACACCCACTCTGTGGCCACACCCCCGGCACCCGGCAATGCATAAGTGGGTTTCGGGTTGCAGTTTGGGCACTTGGTCTCAAAAAAGTTTGCCACCACTGTCCTAGGGACAAGAGGTGTCAGGAATTTATTCAATTATTTGCCAAATCTATATGCCGCTTATCTCACCAAAGCAACTCTAGGCAGCTTACAAACATTCAATTATAATTCTATTGCTGTAAAGATATCATCCCAGTCACCTTAAGAAAAGACACTGTGGTGGAGTCATGTGGATATAACAATAACAGTAACTATATGTTGTTACCCGGTTATCCAAGGGCAACAGCAAAGAATTCAAAAATATGGTAACTGTTAATTGGACTTGTCAGTGTCATAGGATTCTTATGGAACTACCTATCTTTCAGATTTAGTGTGGTACATCACCAAAATATTGTGGCCAATTAAACTAATTATTTTTCCCTGTTTTCACTCAAGATTAAATCATGAACAAAAGATATTAACCTTCAACCCACATGATGCTGTTCAGGTTGGAGAAGCCACTTTCAGTGATACTATGACCATTTTTCTTTCTGAACTGCAATATAAAGGAAAAGAGGTCAGCCATTAACCAGCTTTCTTTCCCCTACTGCTTCAATTGCTACTTCAGTATTTGCTTCTAGGCTAAAAACTTCATTCCCCTTCTTTTTTTAATTAAAATATAAAATATGAAAATACAAAAGCAAATGGTAGGGAACAAAGGGGAGGGGAAAGCGTTGACTTCTGACTTCCTCTGTTGCAGTAAAATAAGGCATTAGCATCGAACCTCAACTTTTTACATTTCTATAATAGTATAAACTAGCCATTTCTGTAACAACAAATCAGCCTAATCAGTAAAACCCAGAATCAAAGTATCACTTCCCCCCCCCTCAAGCACAAAGTCCAGAAGCGGTTTCCAAATAGAAACAAAAATACATATATTCTTTTCTTTTATCGGAACAGTCAATTTAGCCATCTCTCCTCACTCCATCAACTTTTGTAGCCATTCATCCATGGTGGGAATCAAAACATCCTTCCATTTTTGTGTGTAAAGTAGTCTTGCTGCCGTCAACATATATAAAATCAGAGTTCCAATTTTTTTCCCAAGTCTTTTTCCATTAGGCCCAGAAGAAAAGTTTCTGGTTTTATCTTTATATTCACTTTAAGAATTTTCTGTTTTAGAATATGATTCCTACTCCAATATTTCTTTGCTTTATCACATGTCCACCATAAATGATAAAAAGTTCCTTCTTTACATTTACATTTCCAACATTCATTTGAGATACCTTTATTCTCCTTCTGTTTCCCATCTCCCAGTCAAATGTCATGAAGCCAAACCACAGTTAATAAAAATCAGGAAAAAAAGCCAATCCTTTTCTTTTAGAGTCTCAAATGTCTCCAAATGCTCATGCATGAGGACAAACAGGCTGGTCAACCCTACCTGAATTGGCAAATCCTCTTTAAATTATTCTCCCACACTTCATAGAGAACTTTCCATCTCAGGAGCACTCATCTTTTAACTCAAGGAGCAAGTTATTCCACAGACTGTTTCTGAAAAAAGTGCTGGTTGAACCGAGACTCAGCATCTGAAGAACTTTAAGATAAGGAAAGAGATATTGGCACCCTTAATGTTATTGACCTTGACTCAACAGCTGCTTCAAGGTACAGGCTTTTTTCTGTAGCTGTAATCAGGATGAAGCCCTTGCTCTGCCACTAAGACATAGCCCTTATTAATTGCAATGGTACATTTCTTTGGCCCCCCCAAAGATGGGAATTGCCAAAATGATTTGGGCACCTTCTCTGATGTCTTCCCTGCCAATTCTGAATGAATCTTTCTTTTATTATAGCCTCAGTTCTACAAAACTGAAATATTTCTAAGATCATTTAGATACGATCTAAAAATATGTTTAAAATGTTGACATTGTAAAATGTAATCAGTTTTAAAATCACCTCTATCCAAAGAATTAAAGGCCACATATGAATAGACAAAAGACAACACACAAGAAAAATAAGGCTGATTATTTCAGATGACAGGAAATCTTAGCTGATGACCAGAAAAGTGTCATACTTTCCAACCTGCCAGGAAATTAAATGTCATGCAAAGCACTATTATCAGAGTTTCATGCCTCCTGGAAACACACATATATAGTGATAAAGGAAATAAAATATTTTCTAATTTTACAGATAGGTTGCTTTATGTTTATCTTATCGTCATATCCAAATAGCCGTTTTTGAGTCTTATAATCAGAAAATGTGCACATGATGCTGTGAAGGGTCAAGGTAAAATAGTAATTTAAAACAGTATCTTTCTGAATAAAAGTTATGAACAAGAGAAATTAAAAATTCTTAAAACTTTTGCTTTGTATGTAAAATTTATGCTAGCAGCTAGCTGCCTATAAATTCTGTGTAACAGACATTGCTGTAAAATCTTATATGTAGAAGAATAACTTTTTTGGCATCCAAGTACAATATTTTTAAATGGTTTCTGAGGACCACAGAAGGCATGGCAGTGAAATGATGATGTCACTATCAGGTATGAAATTCATATTCTTAGTTTTTCTTTTTGCTATACCAGAATTTAAAAAAGAAAATGGTGGTGCCTATGTTACATGTGGGCACATACATCCATAGACAGAAATACTATGCCAAAATTCTCATAAGATTTGGGACAATATCTCTAGCAGCACAGAAAAAGGAAAAAAATAATCCAAAGAAACAGAAAGTAAACAAAGCTGAAAAAAATATTTACTTGTTTCAACTTTATGGTTTTTTCCTTATTGTTTTGTTTCAGTTTGCCAAGAATATATTTTAGAATATGCATTTCTTCAGACAACATTCTTTCTGTTTTTTTCTTGTTGTATGCTTAAAGCAGTGTAATCAAGGCCAATGATCCAAGTGAATAACAGTCACATAAGCAATAAGATATTTTGGAACTGGTAGACACCATTACCACATTCCCAAAGTGATCTGTAGTTGATCTTTCACACTCATAGTCATAGCAAACAAAACTGTGAACACTATAATAAAGAATAAATAATATATCAAAGTTACTCTTTAGAGCATCTTCTACTAGGCTAAGGCAGGACATAAAACAAGACAGGACATAAAACAGGACATGAGTCTTAAATGCGTGTATTAGTTAGAAGAAGAAAAAAGGAAGTGAAAAATGTCAAACCACAAGTTCATCTGTCGGTCACATATGAGTGTCAAGCTTGAGGCTCTGTTGCAAGTAACCACATATGTCTCGTTTCTATGTCTCGCTCTTGCTCGTAGCTAACCACAAACGAACTGCAGGAAAAGCTTAGGAAACTTAAATGCTTTGGCAAGATACCTGTAACGTCGATCCATGAGAGGGGGACAAGATATTTCGCTATTCTAGCATAGCAACAGGGGGCTGTCATTCAAGTAACCAATCAATGCTAACAAGTTACATTTCCGTGTTTTGCTGTTTCTGAAGAGTATATATGTACTTGTTATTCCATGAGAAGGTGTTCAGAGGTTGTTATGATTTTTGCTCTGAACCTTTGCGCAAATAAACCAACTTCTTTTGATTCCGTGGTCTGAGTCCTGTGGTTTTCTGCAACAAGGCAGTGCCATTTAAATTTGATGAGATTGATTTCCCCCCTCCAAACCTATTCTCTCAACCTCAATCAGGAATGTATAAAATCAGATATCCTACATTAGATACACACAGTGGTGGGATTCAAATATGTGAACAACCAGTTCTCTGTGTGGATGCCGCTTCTGGAAGTCCATTCTGGGCCTGGGCAACAAAAAATTAGCTACCAGTTCTGCTGAAGTAGTGCGAACCGGCTGAATCCTATCACTGGATATACACCATTTCTTCATAGATTTTTTGCTTTATTACTAGGACAAGTATACTCTTTCTAATAGATTTTATACATTACTATATTACACGCAGCAAAATATTCTAGCAAAACAAAAATCCTTATTATAACTGTAGAAATGGGACTGAATTAAATAGATTAATATCTACAGTAATAGCGTCTATGGATATTACATTGCTTTTTGATCCTTGTTTTAAAAATGCCCAATTTCAAATTTGCAGACGACACCAAACTGGCAGGAATAGCCAACACTCTAGAAGATAGGCTTAAGATACAGGAGGATCCGAACAAACTGGAACACTGGGCGCTATCTAACAAAATGAAATTCAACTGTGAAAAAAGTAAAGTTCTACATTTAGGCAAGAAAAACCAAATGTACAGGTATAGTATAGGTCACGGGTCGGCAACCCGCGGCTCCGGAGCCGCATGCGGCTCTTTCAGCCGTCTCCTGCGGCTCCCTGTCCTCCGCTGCCATGTGCAGTCCGAAAAAAAAAAAGTGGGACTAAAAAAGTTCAACCAATCAATTGAAACTTCTCACAAAAAAAAACTTCGCAAAGTTTGAATTGATTGGTTGAACTTCTTTGGTCTTTCCTTCTTCGGACTGCACGTGGCGGCAGCGGTGGAAGAGCCGGGAGGATGGCTGGAAAGGTGTCCCTTTGCTGTCCTCCGGAGGCAGAATCTGGGTAAGGAGCCGTGGGTGGGGGCGGCCAGTCTCGGGGTGCCTCTTCCCTGCCTGGCGGGTCTCTCCTCGCCCTGCTCCGCCGCCGCCTCTGCTAGCCCTGGGGGGGTCGCCGGGGGTCTTGGAAACTTACCCTTGGCTTGCGCCTTTCGGCAATCTCGCAGGCGGCGGATCTCCGTGGCCTCTTTCACTGCCACCACCGCCGCCATTCGCGTTGAGCGAGGCCAGAGACGCGGCGGCAACCGGGCAGCTGCGCCCCTTCGCCGTCCTCCCGCTGCCGCCGGCGCTGCTGCTGCCGGTGGCGCTGAGTGAGGCCAAAGAGCCGCGCCTCTTCGCTGTCCTCCCGCCGCCGGCGCTGGCGCTGAGCGAGGCCGGAGAGGCAGCGGTGACAAGGCAGCCGCGCCCCTTCCCCGTTCTCCCGCCGCCAGTGCTATTTGCACCGAGCGAGGCCGGAGAGGCGGCGGCGACCTGGCAGCCGCGCCCCTTCCCCGTTCTCCCGCCGCCGGCGCTATTCGCACCGAGCGAGGCCGGAGAGGCGGCGGCGATCTGGCAGCCACGCCCCTTCCCCATTCTCCCGCCGCCAGCGCTATTCACGCTGAGCAAGGCCAGAGAGGCGGTGACCTGGCAACCGCGCCCCTTCCCCGTTCTCCCGCTGCCACCGCTGCTGCTGCTGCCGGTGGCGCTGAGCGAGGCCAAAGAGTCGCGCCCCTTCGCTGTCCTCCCGCCGCCGGCGCTGGCGCTGAGCGAGGCCGGAGAGGCAGTGGCGACAAGGCAGCCGCGCCACTTCCCCGTTCTCCCACCGCCGGTGCTATTCGCGCTGAGCGAGGCCAGAGAGGCGGCGACCTGGCAGCCGCACCCCTTCCCCATTCTCCCGCTGCCACCGCTGCTGCTGCTGCCGGTGGCGCTGAGCGAGGCCAAAGAGCCGCGCCCCTTCGCTGTCCTCCCGCCGCTGGCGCCGGTGCTGAGCGAGGCTGGAGAGGCAGCGGCGACAAGGCAACCGCGCCCCGTCCCCGTTCTCCCGCCGCCGGCGCTATTCGCGCCGAGCGAGGCCGGAGAGGCGGCGGCGACCTGGCAGCCGTGCCCCTTCCCCGTTCTCCCGCCGGCGGCGCTGAGCGAGGCCGGAGAGGTGGCGGCGACCGGGTAGCCATGCCCCTTCACCGTCCTCCCGCTGCCGCCGCTGCATTTTCACCTGGCTGCCATTGGGCTCTCCGCCGCCCAGCCCCACCTCAGCCCCATCGGTGGCGCCTTCCTCGGCCGCTTTTGGGGAGCCGCCGCCACCGCCCTCAGTGCTACAGGAGAAGGAGATCTTGGGTTGCAAGGGCGGCGGGGCCGGTGGCGGGTCGGGACCCCCCTCGTCCCCACGGCGGCAAGGTGCACCCGTGCTGCAGGTAGAACAGCGTCCCCTTGGCACCCTCCTCTTGTGACGGCGAAGTGGCCAAGGACGTGGCAGGGGTGGTGGCCGGGCCGGGGGCGGCGGGGACCCCCGACGGTGCTGCAGTGGCCGCCGCCATTCCGCCGCCACCACCGGAGCCGCTGCCTCCCATCCTGCCCCCCCTCCCCGCCCCTTCGGCGCCCTCTGCCTTTCTTCTCTCTCTCTCTCTCTCCTCACCTGGAGAGAGGGAGAGAGGAAAGAAAGGAAAGAGAGAGAGAGAGAGGAAAGAGAGAGGGAGAGGAAAGAGAGAGAGAAAGAGAGGAAAGAGAGTGAGAGGAAAGAGAGGGAGAGAGACCCTTTTCACATCTAAAATGAAGATAACACTGCATATATCCTTTTTTACCTTTATTATACACACACACACACACACACACACACACACATACACATATATATAATAAAGGTAAAAAAGGATATATGCAGTGTTATCTTCATTTTAGATATCAAAAGGGTTTTGCGGCTCCCAGTGTTTTTTTTCCGGTGGGAAACGGGTCCAAGTGGCTCTTTGAGTGTTTTGGGTTGCCTACCCCTGGTATAGGTGGTATCTTGCTCAATAGTAGCAACTGTGAGAGGGACTCGGAGTCCTAGTGGACAATCACTTAGATATGAGCCAGCAGTGTGCTGCAGCTGCCAAAAAAGCCAACATAGTGTTAGGCTGCATTAAGAGAGGGATAGAATCAAGATCACGTGAAGTGTTAATACCACTTTACAATGCCTTGGTAAGGCCACACTTGGAATACTGCATCCAGTTTTGGTCACCACGATGTAAAAAGATGTTGAGACTCTAAAAGAGTACAGAGAAGAGCAACAAAGATGATTAGGGGACTGGAGGCTAAAACATATAAGGAACGGTTGCTGGAATTGGGTATGTCTAGTTTAATGAAGAGAAGGACGAGGGGGACATGATAGCAGTGTTCCAATATCTCAGGGGCTGCCACAAAGAAGTGGGAGTCAAGCTATTCTCCAAAGCACCAGAAGGCAGGACAAGAAATTAATCAAGGAGAGAAGCAACCTAGAACTAAGGAGAAACTTCCTGACAGTTAGAACAATTAACCAGTGGAACAACCTGCCTCCAGAAGCGACTGGACAGTCATTTGTCTGAAATGGTATAGGGTTTCCTGCCTGAGCAGGGGGTTGGACTAGGAGACCTCCAAGGTCCCTTCCAACTTTATTATTATTATTATTATTATTATTATTATTATTATTATTATTATTATTATTATTATTATTATTATTATTATTATTATTATTATTATTATTATTATTATTATTATTATTATTATTATTATTATTATTATTTACACTTCAAAGCTAATAAAAGGAATGTGACATCACTTTTGTACCTCTAATGTAAACTGTAAAATGCTTTTCTGCTCAAAAACTGTTTGAAAATACATTTCAGGAATAGTTATAAATAAAATATTTTCTGACAAAAAATATAAACTATAAAATCATATAAAGCATTTGTGCAGTTTGTGTGAGGAATGTGGAAACAAATAATGCAGAAGCAAGATTATATTGATTATATACATAGACATGTGTATAATGAATTTGATATAAGTGTACATCAGTATGTGTTTAAAGTGTTTGTGTTTCTGTATGTATATGTCTGTGTATTCATAGAATTATTAGAGTGCAGAATTAGACAGGACTTTATATCCCTGGCATGGTTATGTTACCTAATAGCAAGTGTGACAAACCATTAGGTAACCAAGCTTTTCTTAAATTGAAAAAAAAATGGTGCACTTCTTTTGTTATAATGCTGCAAAAGCAGTGATAAAATATTTACTATACAACTCTGAATATTAGTTGATGTAGTATGTTAATTAAGCATTAACATTTATGAACTAATAATTTGGCATAATTGAAATTTTCCTATAAAAGTTTTTATGTTCATATAACAAATGCTTTAAAAAATGTGACCCACCTGGCTTTCATTTCAACTAATTTCTAGTTCAGCACCTTACAGCAGCCTGGCTTTCAATTAATTCAGTTAATTTGGTTGTTATTTATATATTCTACAGAGATATTGCTCTTTTTAATGATAGTAAGCCACAAAGGGAATGGTCTATAAATGCCTTCCAAATCCAATTTGACTGTGACTCCCATCATTTCTTACTTCTGGCTGGGGCTGGTGGCATTTGGAGGTCAGCATTTGTAGAGTTACATTTTTTCTATGAATACTTTGTAGAAAAGCCAGAAGATGAAGACAAAGATGAAGACGACAAAGAAGAAGAAGAGGAGGAAGAGGAGGAGGAGGTAATAATGCAATGAATGAACTTTGTACTCAGAAAACTATAAACAAATAGATGACCTTATGTAAAATTATTCTTGTGATTACTTACATATGTGAAATTCAGATAGTCCTTGACATGACTGTCACTTAATGGTCATTTGAGGTTATGATGAATCCAACTAAAGCTTTCAAACTTATCACAGCTGCAGCACCTCCACAGTCATCCCCCCTTGCAAATTAAGCTTAAATTTTGATAATTTTATCTTTTTTTTTCATATGGGAACAGATGTCTTCGTGCAATTCATAATGCCACCTATTTCACAGCACTCCCTGATGATACACAGAGATACATACATGTTTGTTTTATATGAAGTATATATTTTAAAAGTTTTTTTAAAAATATATACCTCATAGTCACTAAAACATTAGCTTCTGAAAAATTATCTTTTATTATGAAAATGGATTTGGACTGTATTCCAAAATCCATTAGTATTTTAGCATAAGCCCCATTAATTACATATATTCTTTTTTTAGAAAGTGTTAGTTATTTTGCCATTATCAAGTTTAAATTCACAATTAGCAAAAACAAAACTTGCAGCCAGTTAACATGATTTACACTTTAAGGATTGGGGACACCATCTCATGAGTCAGACTGATAGAAGGCAGCCTGAAATGTCTCTTGCTATTTTGAAAACTAAAATGTCATGAAAAAGTTCCAGAATAAAGATTACTGTAAAAGTGACTGACATGAGATCTTTTGATGTGCAAAGTATCACAAGAGTCTTTTGGTCCCCTACTAATAGAATATTTATGTAAGAAATGCAATATAATGGAGGAACACATTTGGCCACAAGTCTTTTTGAAATGATTTATCAGTTTGGTTGGTACATCAGTTTCTTATCTATTATGGAACTCTACCTTTCCCCCTAGACAGATAACTTATCCTGCAAGGTGGAAATTCTTTGGAAAAATGAAACTATTATTCTTCAGCTCCTTAAACATTGCCTAAATGAAAAAAAAAGTAGCTAGAATCTAAATCATCAGAATGTAATAAGATTGAGTTATTTCAATCTAGTCTTCTTCCTTTAGGTTTTCTATTAAGTTGTACATTTGTGATCCCTTATACCAGGGCTTTTTAACCTGTGGTACGCGTACCACTTGTGGTACATTAATGAGTGGCAGGTGGTACACAGCCCTGCCTAGCCAAGTGTAGTGGGGAAGGGAAAGAGCCAGCACAGGCAAAGACTTACAGTGAGAGAGTCCTCTGGAGCTGCAGATTTTACTTATGAATGGAGCCATTTGGGGAGGCTGCCTTAGCCGGCAGCCAGTACTTACATTTTTTTTCTTCTTTAAGTGCCAGCTGGGCTCCTTACTTTCCTTTCTAGCCAGTAGCTAATACTTAAAGGGGAAGCGCCTTTTTAAGCTAGTTCACTCAGCAGCTTGTCTTTTCTGTCTCTGGAGGCCTTCCCTTGTTTGATCAATATATGGAAGAGGGAAAATATGGGGGGGGGGTTCAAATTCTTCCTTCAGAAGGAGATAGGAATGAGAAAAAGGGAGGGAGGGAAGGAAGTCCCGCCTTAGCAGTTGGCCACCAGCAGCTCTGCCATTGACTTTGCTTGTCAAAAGGTTGCAGAAGGGGATCACATGACCCTGGGACACTGTGACCATCATAAATATGAATCAGTTGCCAAGCATCCAAATATAAATCACATGACCCTGTTGCTGCAATGGTCATAAGTGTGAAAAATGGTCATAAGTCATTTCAGTGCAATTGCAACTTTGAACAGGTTTTTTTTTTGTCACCAAGTTTTTGACACCTTGCTAGGTGGTACTTGACTATTGCCATATCCTAAAAGTGGTACAATCGGTAAAAAGGTTGAAAAGCCCTGCCTTATACAAATATCTAGATACAAAGACCTGTGGTGGCACAATGGTTAGAATGCAGAATTGCAGGCCAATTCTGCCAGGAGTTCAATTCTGAATGGCTCAAGATATAGAGGCTATATGCTGACCCTGTATACTACTTAGAGAGGGCTGTAAAGCATTGTGAAGTGGTATATAAGTCTAAGTGCTACTGCTATCTATTCTTCTATAAATCTCCATATTACTATCACTTAAATAGACAAGCACATTCAGTCTTCAGAGCTATAAAAGGAAATGGAACAGTTATAGAAAAACTCATCATATGTGCCCAATCTTATCAAATATGTCTTATTAATATGACATTTGTTCATGTGTGTGTGTGTGTGTGTGTGTGAGAGAGAGAGAGAGAGAGAGAGAGAGAGAGAAAACAGACAACTAGAAAAGTTTAAGAATTTTTAATGTCCATAGAGTAAACATATTTCAACAGAGAAATTACTGAAAAGTTTGATATCTAAACACACACAAACATATAAAGTTTACCAGATACTGATCTGAGGTAGAAAAAAAATACATACATGCTTTTTAATCTATGACTGATAATAATGCAGTCAAAGGTAAAATCCCACTTTTCAATAGGTGCCAGATAGCCCCTATTTAATGACTGGTCATTTAGCAACCATTCAAATTAGCAATGCTCTTGGAAAAAGTGCTTTGCATCCTGTAAAGCACTTTCAATCATTGCAAAGTGTTGTAGTCCATTCCAAAGTCACATGATTTTAATCAGGATACTTGGCATCCTATTTGCAATCATGACCATTTGCCTCATGCCACGTGATCATGGGATTGCCATTTGCTATCTTCTCTGCCAGAAAGTCAGCAGGGAAGTTGGCAGGGAAGTTGGCTATCGCTGCCTGCCAAAAGGACTCCATGCTGGGAAAGAAAGCATAGAAAGGCAGGGTGACAAGAATTCTAGCAAGCTCTCTGACTCTCTCCATTGTGCACAGATTTTAGCACATGCTAAAAGCCTGTGCCTTCCTGCTCAGGCACAGAAGGCCAGAAAAGAAGGGTTTTAGTTCTGGGCATCTGTTTAACAACCCGTGAGATCACTTAATGACTGCAATTGAGAGTGTTGGGATTGCAGTCATTGAGTGATCATTGATACATTATTGAACAACAGTTTGCTCAATGACTGGTCCCAATCATAGTCATTAAGTGAGGACTACTTCTATTCTTAGCAAATGGGCAGACCTACAGCCTAATTTTTGAATAGAAAACTCTTTATGGTCCAGTTACAGAACATCTATTTGGATGCCCCCAAAATCACAAGGTCCAAATGAGTTTAATCTAGCAACATGGAAGTCAAAATCTGGTTTGCGATCGCAGCTCAGGCAGACGTGGGGTGATCTCTCTCTCCGCCGTCCGGTTTTCTCCCGCCGGGGGACCCTGAAGAGGGTTGGAAGTCGCCCTGGAGGGGTGACGAGCGTGAAGAGGACCCCCAAGTGATCGCGGAAGGGCGGCAGCCCTCCCGTTAGATCTGGGGCAGCTCTTCTAACTGGCGGTGTTTGACTACCTGGGAAAACAAAGCATTGAAAAAAACAACAATATAATCGGACTTACATTTATTTATTTTTTTGGAATCTGGGGACCCCAAAAGTTCCTACTCTTACGGGGACCTGCTATTTTATTTACTTGTTAAAAAGAAGAAAAAGAACTTAAATTGGATAAAAATCTAGCCTGGGATTTGGAAAAGACTTTAAATGCTATCGGGGACATCTTGTGGTGAAGCTTGGTACAGCAATCTATTATTTTTATTATTTTTGACAAGCGACTTGCTCATAGCCCAGATCTGACCTTGGTGTTATCTAAGAGAGATTATAAGCTGAGAGAGCAGCTAGGCAGTGAAATTGGTTTCTAGGAACTGTGGAGGTGAACACTTACTGACTCTTGTTTAATAAATAGCCTTCAGTAAAGGACCATCTATAACTTTCTATAACTATGTCAGAAATGGAGGAGGACCAGCAACAAATGTTGGCTAATTATAAACTTATACTTGAAAAAATTCTTGAAGCCACCGAGATAATCAAATCTAGACTGAAAGACCAAGGCACCAGCTTAAATCTACAAAGCAAAACCCTGATTGCAACTAAAGAACCTACAACCCAAAAAACAACAGAAGTGGAAGAAAGTAATACCAAGATGGAGGGCTTTAAAGATCAACAAGTATAGCGTACTGAAAACTTAGGCGATCAAATAACAATTATAAAACTGGACATGACTTTCTACTCAAACCAGAAGAAACCTGAGGAAGAAGAAGACCAGATTGAATTGAAGACAACTATACTGGAGCAAATATGGGGATCTGAGACACCAGGATGACAACTTAATGATTATAAATGGGCCAGTTACTCCAGAAAATTGACAACTAGATGGTCTCCTTTAATTCAAGTAACATGCACAAGAATGAAGGGAGATCTATGTGATGATCTAAAAGCATTGGTATGGAAGCCTGGTTGGCATAAAAAGAAAGCTAGAGTTAGGTTTAAAAAATGGGGTCTTTTGATTTATTAGAGAGGATCCTAAAGTCTCAACTAATGGGCTAAAGGGAGATTTTGAGATAAAGGGAAATTTGATTATTAGATTTAAAATTGTTGGAAAATAATAAAAAAAATAAGGGATTAATTGGCTTAATATTGAGGATTTAGACTTATAAGGGAAATGAAAATTAACTTTTAGGAAATAGGTTTGAATTATTATTTACCCCAGATAATAGAGATGATGGACTTGAGATAACAAAGGATACTCCATTATTAAATGGTGATGTACTAGGATGAGAAATAGAAAATGTTTATGAAATAAAATAAGAATATATTTAAGTAAGTAATATGTGCATTTTAGATATTATAACCTTTATGTAGCGAGACAAAGGAAATTTGGGTTACCCGAAAATCAAATACTATGGATATTACAGGTTAAATTGGAGTACTGCAATTAAAAACTAAAAATTAGGTAAAACTTAAAAACAGGATATGGATATGTATAAGCAAAAAACGTATTGATAAATGTGATAATGAAGTTTCAATTGAGTTTGATACAATTAGAAATTTATTAGCTTAAATATGATATAGCAAATGTTAAGGGAAACAGAATATTTGATGATGTAACCTGAGATATGTACTAAAGATTTTTTTATTGAACTATTGACTAACCCAATCACCACGTTGCCTTCCAAATACTTAAATGTAAAATTGGAAAACCAATAAAATATTATTAAAAAAATAAAAATAAAAAAATCATTGCTTGCTTTTCTTTCTAATATTTCACCCACACACATACACAAATTACCTGTGATGACCCAGGGCACAGCACAGAGGCAATGCAGTCAGCTGGCAATTCAAACCGCCCTTTAATTCCTCCAAATTTTCCCCAAATGCTCCCACGTTTCTGGCAAGCCCCAGAACAAAGTAAGACACACACACCTTCAGCAGCCTCTGGCTGCAAATAGTTTCACATACAGTTAGATTAGAAGAGTATTTTACCCAAGGCCACGTAGATAACAAGGAATGAAACATACATCCAAAATCTAACGAGTCTGTGGAATACAAGCTTGCCTGAGCAGTTTCAGAAGAGAAGCCAAAATACAATCTGAGGTCTTTGAACACAGATCAAGTTTGTCAGCCAGTCCAATGGTCAGAGTTTCTCCCTCAACCTCCATAGGGTCCCTTCCAGCTCATTTTCCTCAGCAGATTCAGGCTCTGACGGAGGCATGACACTATCCCTCCCCCGCAGGGCCCCCTCTCCCAGGACCATGTGGACTGGGACATTGCGGGAACCAGGCATGAAAGTCGTGGACCAGATGAGGAGCGTGGATGTCAGCGGCATAGACCCAGGTGAAGTCCTCTGGTCTGTAGCCTTTCCACACCACGAGGCACTGAAACCAGCCCCGCAACCGGCGGGAATCCCGAATACTGTCCACTTAATACTCCACTTCTCCATGAGGGGTTCCCAGTCCTGGCGGTGATGGAGCCGGCCGATGTGGACAGTCGGCCGCTACTGGAACTAGTAACAACCTATGGAAAACCAGGTGAATCTGCATGGTCCGGGGCAAGGACAAGCGAAATGCCACAGGATTGATCACCCCTTCGACCAAAAATGGTCCCAAGTAACGATGATCGAGTTTTTTCAACAGCCGTGCTGTCGGCAGGTACTGCGTGGAAAGCCAAACCCAATTGCCCACAGATAATGGAGGGACATCTCGATGATGACAAACAGTGAATCGTTTGTAATCCTCCTTGGCTTTCTCTAGCTGGTGTCGAACTACTTGGTGCATGGCTTTCAGCTCTTGGAGGAACTTGTCCACAGCCGGAACTGGGGAGTCAGACGGAGCCAATGGGAAGAGCCGTGGATAGAAGCCGTAACTGGCAAAGAACAGCAACACATGGGTGGATGCATGCTGGGTGTTGTTATAGGTGAATTCCGCCACAGCCAGCAGCTCCGCCCAATTGTCCTGTTCGGTATTGCTAAAACAGCAGAGGTACTGTTCCAAGATGGTGTTCACCCTCTCTGTGCCCCCATTGGTTTCGGGGTGATGGGCAGATGCAGTTCCATGAGTAGGGTCTACCAGAAGCGTGCCGTAAATTGCACCCCCCCCCCGATCTGACACTACTCAGTCCGGTAATCCATGCAGCCGAAACACATGGGCGATAAACAACTGGGCCATCGTCCATGCTGTAGGGAGACCCACACACAGAATGTCCATCTTGGTGAGCATGTCCACCACCACCAAGATGGTTGTGGCACCCTTTGATGGGGGCAACTTGGTAATGAAGTCCAACGAGACTGCCCCCATGATCTTTCTGGCATGGGTAGCGGCTGCAAGAGACCAGAAGAGAAGCCAAAATACAATCCGAGGTCTTTGAACACAAATCAAGTTTGTCAGCCAGTCCAATGGTCAGAGTTTCAGGGTTTCCAAGCATAAATCACAACACCGAACAAGAGATCAGAGAGTTGTTTCTAAGATCAGCAACAGCACACAAAACTCCAAGAAATCAGCATTTGTTCCCGACAAATGCCCCTCCCAACAGTGTCTCCTTAAGTCTCAGTCTCCAGGTGTGCCTTGTTGAGAGGGGCGGGGTGCTCTCCTCTTGAGTAGTTGAGCCTACCTGCTTTGTTCCCTCCTTCTCTTCACTCTCCATGCTCTAGGATCAGGAGGGGGTGGCTCTGTCTCTCATGTTCATCCTTCCCAATCCTGAAAGGCCCTGGCCTGCCTCGGCCTGCTCTTCCCCACATTCCTCTGAAGCCACAGACATCTCTCCCTCAACCTCCATAGGGTCCCATTCCAGCTCATTTTCCTCAGCAGATTCTGGCTCTGATGGAGGCATGACATTGCCCTCCTATTTCAGTGAGATTCAATTATTTTAGAGAAATTCCAAATCCATTTCCCCCCATACTTTTAAACCTGGTGGTTGAAAAGCCTTCCCACTCTATGTCCCTTTTTTTAAGTTCCCTAACACTGTGGATTATTTAGAAAGCTATGTTATAAATTCAATACATAGTTCTGCATTGATTTCTCATCATTCTTCACTTCACATCAAACTTTTAATTCCTGGAAAGTTCAATATCTTTTTACTCTGCAGGCACCAATGAATCAATAACTTGGGTCTAAGTAACATCCCATTATTTGACAACTGAGTTACTCATTTTTTCTATTCAGTCATCAGTCACCCAGACCTTTTTGCCTACCATTTTAGTCAGTGTAACAAAGATTGTACTCATTCATGATATAAGCTTTATCAGTTCAATACTGTTTAGAAATATTGTAATTTAGCAAGTTTTTTTTGTCTCAGTTAAAGAATACTAGCAATAATTACATTTAAAAGAACTCAATCACATTAGCTTATATTCAGCTAGGTTAAACACACATTTCTTTTTTATGCTTAATCAAATCATATCAGATTTTTTTCTGTATATGTAACCTTAATGGGCACCTGGCACAGTTATTGTGGCATAAGCCCATGTTGGATGATTCCTACAGTATAGGAATATTAATCTGTGGAAAAATATTAGTCATAAATATTTTATCATTTTTACTGAAAACTTGTATATACTATTTAAATGACACAACTTGGTTTTAGTGGTAAATTTAGCATAAAAAACAGATGATCTAATAAATGCATTGTTATATTGCCTTTCAAGTAATTTTTATTTATTTATTAAATTTATATGCCAACCATCTCATTGTTGAAGCAACTCTGGGGAGCTTATAATTAGAAAAATTGATGGGGTGGCTCCCAATTCTTCTGGTGAATAGATAAATAATCAATCTTTCTATATTGAAAAGAATTGTTCTCATGAAACTATCATTGACAGAACTGGGACAATATTTTGTTAGTGTATGAAATCTACAAGAGACAGGGTGAGGCATCATTCACCTTCTCAGATTTGTAGTTCTGAATTAAAATGAAACAAGCCAGAAAGCAAGGTCCAAAACGACAGTAATACCTATAATAAAAATACCCATAATAAAAATGGTAAGACAAGCAACTAAAGTCCATTCAGATACAGATTATATGTGATTTAGTGATCCTATTTCACAATTCAGTAAAACTGAAGATCAGTACATTACTCCAGAAATCTTTAGCAGAAACACTAGCTAAATGCTAATAAACTTTCACTGAACTTATGTGCTGCCTCCTCTTGCTGATTAATATGGCATGTATAAGCTCGTAAGGGGACAATATGGCTCCATATTATTCTTTATGACTTCATTAGTCATGAAGAACATGACTACAAATGACAATCAGCCATGGGCCACTACTAATTTCCTTTATCACAAGCAGCAGACCCTGTGAATAAATGGAAAACAATATGCTCTATACACTTCCTGCCTCTCTTCAACTTGCCCACATTCAGGCAGGAAGTTTGCAGTGCTTTTGTTCTCATAGACCTGAAAGCACAGAGGATGGCGAGAGACTGAACTGTGGGAAAGGCTCCAGTCTCTCCATACTTTGAGCCCTCTGTATATTTAGACAAAAGAGACTGCAACTTGTTCTCCAAATTGCTGTTCCAGTTCCAGTTGTGGAGCAGTATGATTGCAAGTGTATTACTGGGCTCCTCACTTTCAGTGTAACAAAGGAAAAGTGGAACTTGGAACAGAATATTTCAATGTCCAGTGCTCTTATTCAGGATCACAATAGACAGCCAGTTGGCTAGCAACTGATTCTCTCTGATTTTATTCTTCCTATTTCACCCAGGTTACTTCTTAGGTTATAAAATAGGATCAACATGTTTTGCCTATTACATTTTGTGGATTCTAAACATACCTCCATATGGTGTTCGGAAAAATATAATTTTGGTTTCATATCTGAATAGAGTATTAGTTGTAATTCAATGTGCTCTTAATAACATAAAATGTATTTGTTTAACTGTAGCTTGTTGGTATCTTAAGGAGATCATGGCTGCTTACAATCCATCAAACAAATGAGAAAAAATACAATTTTCAAGAATTAAAATAATCCTCTTCCCTTATCTACTTTATTCTTGTAATAATTACCTAATCACACAAGATTACAGTGTCACCTGCCACTGCATATCTAGATGATCATTGTCACAGTACAGAAGATACCATAATAACAAGTGGCATTGTACAGAGAATAACACCATATAGGAAACGGCAACACCTAGGAATAAAATTCAATTAATGTAGTGCACATTTAAATGGATAGTGAACAAGCTAACCATTTTATTCTTCCTTTATTCTTACATGCTCTGATAAATACCTTTTAGAATTCCAGAAGAAAGTAATACTTGTTCTGAATAAAAATGTCTGTAATGATAACAATGAGTACTCAGATTGAATTTTTAAAATAAGTTTGATACTATATAAAGAATTCAGCACTGTCAACAGTAGTAATTTATTTTCATCCAATTAACATCTAAGTAGGGGTGAAAAAAACTTACTGCAGACAATTACAGTGAAAGACACAACTGCTTGACAAATGAGGATTTCAAAATTATTCACTAGGCATTAAGTGTTAGTTGTTGACGGGATTGGCAGTGCTAATGCAGTCATTAAGGAAAGAACAAAGGACTGACTTGCAAAGGTCATAATTAGCATATTATCAAAAGCTGTGTTTCTAGCTAATCTTGTGACCACCATAGAACAGATTAATCCTGCTAAAACCAAGGAAAACCAATTATGTCCAAAGGTCTGTCTTATGTCAAATAGATGTTTTAGTGCTCTCAAATGCAAAACAAAAATGTTGGCAAAGATGTATCTTGATGCAGAACTTAAAAGTGGGGAACAGGATATGAAAGACAATGTAGTCCTTGAAAAAGAAAATGCAGGCAAGGGATAAACATCCAAGCTCTGTTCCTCTTGTCTTCTGATCACACATTACAAGTAGAGGGTGAGTATACCATAGAGCCCCTTTTTATCATGTTGACACTGCTTATGATAGAATCCTGGTCTTCTAACATACACTCACAGATTGAAGCAGCCTCTGATACTGTCAAGTAAAGTGAATGAGAAAAAGGATAACAGGCAGAAATAATGAACTTGTCTTTTCCCTCTATTGCTGGACCAAACTTTTTGCTTTCCTTGAAAAGTGGTGCTCCTCCCCCCAAGTCAAAGCATAAAGTACTCAAAACTAATCTATTCCTTGTGGCAGATCCCATAAGCAGTGAAAGGCAACTGCAGTGCATTAATAACTGACATTTCACTGCCTCTAACCATGCTAGAATTGTGCTGCCTGAGGCAGCCACTTTTCAGAAAATTAGATTGATTTTTATATAGCTTTCCTCCTCTCCTCTGACTTGAACTTTGCTATTCTATTGATAATCCTGATATCCTGCTTTAAAAATTAGTTTGTTATAATGGAAAACCTCCTCCCCTAGACTCAAATGGCCCCAGCCTCATTGGCCTTCCAGAAGGCCTTAACAACCTGACATTTCCCTCAGTCATTATGGCCATTGTTAACTTTCCCTCACACACACACACACACACACACACACACACACACGAACAAAATGTTTTTTAGACATTCTGGGATCCCTCATCTTCTTAACAAAGCCCATTCCATTCAACAGTGCCCCACAGAGAGAGAAAGGCAGGAAATTTCCTTTTGCCAGCCCAGTTGCATGCACCAAATTTGGAGGGTTGTTATTTGAATCATAAAGAAACAAAAATACAGTTTCTTCAAATCTCTAATCTTCAGTTCAGACAAAATCAGGTAGACATATCAAATTTACAAAAATATAGGATAATATTTCTGTGTGAAGTTGTAAGTTTTACTTAGGCTTTTGATGCATAATTATCAGGAAAATATTCTGAAGATTCTGAACATTGGCTTAGCTTCCATTTCTCCTTTTTATTTATTTTATTTTATTTCATTTCATTTATCAAATGTATTTGCCACCCAACTCACCGTTCAGGCAATTCTGAGCAGCTCCTTTTCCCTTTTCTAACTAATCCAGGAGTCTTGCATAGTCTTTTCAATATTTATATTTGTCCTTCCAATTCTGTGTGATTTAAGTGCCAGAAATGATTGTTATTTTAAATTAAAGATACTTACAGATTTTGGGCCATGGGGAAAATGTATATAATCCACAAAATAAATTATCAAAGTAGTTTGGCAGAATATTCAATGGTATGCCATGTGATGAAACATTTTTCTAGTCTGTCACAGATGGTTCTTTATATGTGTGTCTATGTTAGCATAAGTAAGAATATAAAGAATGAAATGCAGAACTGCCCCCTTCCTTCATCCATTTTTACAGCCATGTTATGGAGCTAAACATTTGCGATCTTGCAAAATATTTGCAGTTTTGATTTGCATGTATCTCCACTATTTCTTTTTAGCAGATTCTGTAAAAACATTTTTATAATAAAAGTTCTTATTGGAGATACAAAATCTTAGTTGGTCTGAAGACATTTAAGGAATATGAATGTAGTAAAAATTACCAAGCAAGGAATCCTGGTGTTTGGTGGACAACTCAATGAAAAGGTTAATTCAGTGAGCTAATTCTACACTTGAGAATATTAGAAGGGAACTGACAATACTATTATCCTTATAGAAATTCATGGTAAGACTACATTTGGACTATTATGCACAGTTCTTGTCACTGTACCTTGTAAAGGCAAATATAAAGCAAGAAAGGGGCAACCAAGAATTATTAAGCGATGGAACAGTTCCCTGACAAAGAAACGTATCATACAAGGACAAAACTCCAGACTATCTTTTGGAGCTATATGCAGAGAGATTTGGAACTGACAGAAAGAAATATTTGTTTCACATAGCATATTAATAAATTGTTGCTTTTTTCTAGTAGGAGTTGTTGTTTGGATCTAGTATGGATCTTTTCCATAGAAAGTGACTACTTGGAATGTGGAGAAGGGGTTCACATATAAATTTAGGGATATTACTTTATCCTATGATAGTAATATACGTCATCATATAATTTCAGAATTGGTGAATTGGTATGATGAAGCATATGCCATAGTGTCAGATTGTGCAAGTTTGGATAGGGAAGAAAAACCTTACTTCAGCCCTGGCAAGATTGAGTATTTTACCCATCCAGGTTTGGAGATGTTTCAGTTTTAGCCCTTTATGTGGGGTTGCATTTTCCTCTTAGTGACTGTTGTGCAATTTGGACTCACAGCTATTCCTTGAGGAGCAGGTGGCAGATGAGGCTCACACAATGGCTTCATACATTCTTCTAATGTACCAATTTTGTATCAAGAGAGCCTTATGACATCTTGTATGTGTATTACTGCAATTTGGTCTACATGGGGTTGCTCTTAAAATTCCACTGGAAGATGCAGCAGGCAGCAGATTGCAGTGTCACCAGCGGTTATGAGCATGAAGTGTATAGCATTTATCACATTTTTGCTGTGTGAGCTGCACTAATTACTAGTAGACTTCTGCTGAAATTCACTCTGGTGTTCCTACACAGATTGTTCAACAAAAGACTACTGGTAATCAGTGGAGAAGCCTAGATGTCTTTTCTGGGCTCAAGGAAATACTGTACACAGGTATTGTTTTCATTTCTCATTTCCCCTTTTTCTCTAAAAATGTTGGTACTATTACTATATATTTACCTCAAATCACATAATTATTGTGGTCATAAACCAGTGAAAAGCATATATTTAGCCACTCCTTCTATACATCACATACCAACTTAGCTTCAAAACTACAAATTCAAAACTATATTTTTGAGGCACATCTTATTTCTTTCTCTTAATTGTGCAAAATATAAGATTTATCATCCAAGAACAACAAAAACTCAAATATTTCCACTATCTGTAGCATTATTATAGAAAAACATTGCAACAATTCATCTGGAGTGAGATAAGCATTTCATCCAAAGACTGGAAATAGTAATGAAGACAATATTTGCATCTGATAAAGGCTTAGTTGCTATGGACAAAATCACATCCAAAGCATGTAAGATCAACCTTAATAATTAATGCAACATATTTGTAACAAAGTAACAAATTTGATTTTACATCAAATTACAAAGAAACAGAAGTTGCCCTGAACCAACTGTTAGCAACAGATATGAAAATGAATTTTTCACATGTCTGCAAATCCTTCTAAGAAATCAATGAAATTATATCTATTCAAACTAAAGATAGAGGTGGGAAATCTATTTTTTTTAAAGAGGGTTGGTTGCAGAGTTCCCAAGACAGGGATTTCTAACCATAGGGTTTCTAACTATTGTTAGAAATTGCAACTTTCGAAACTCCTTCTGGAGAATTGCAACTTTCGAAACTCATTCAGGAGAATTGGAGAATCCAAATAATATTGGAGCTGATATGGCAGGTTTTATTTATTTTTTAAATTTATATGCTGTTTATCTCACTATCCAAAGTGACTGTGGACATATTACAGTGATATAAAAAGCATAAATAAAAAAGCATTAAAAGCATTAAAATTAACAACAACTAAGAAAAGGTTAAAAGCAAAAGTTATACAAAAAAAGAGAAATATTTTAAAATGACACCCTACCCCCAGGAAAGGCTTTTACCAAATCATTTCTCTTTTTAAGATATAAAGGAAAATGTTTGTATGCAAAGGAGATTTCAAAGGAATTTCACATAGTATAAATAGGTCTCATATTAAATAGAGATACTCTAAATCTACAAATCACCCAACCTGCTGATCTCAAAAAACTGAGAAAGTTTGAACCAAATTAGTATTTGAACAGAAATCTCAGAATTATAAGTTAGACTGAGAGGTAAAAAAATAATAGCTTATGAGATGACAAAGCATTTCTATATTGAGGCTAAGCAAACCCAGTGGACATATCCATGAAGTCAGAGTTAAATCTGATTCAGAAGCTTTACTTTTTGTGTCAATCTGCTTCAAGAAATGCTACACTAGAATGCAAGTAGCATCAATGCATTTCACCAGGCTTACTCTGAAACATAGAGAGTATACTTAGGATCATATTCTAAACCCTAGTAAAAATAGGATATATTTAACTGGAGATTAAATGTGTTTCACTACAACATTATACTTTAATTTCAAGTGCTGTTATTTATGTGTTTGCAATATATATGTTCCTTTTCTTCTAAAAAGTGGATAACCATATAAATGGCTATTTATACAAGCTGTATCATTAATATAACTCATAAGGAATTTTGGGCACAATGACTAGTCTTATAAAAACAATGTATAAACAGATTTCAATCTAAGCCTCTTACAGTTCTAGTCTAATGCTTTAAATATTAATTACATTAGTTCTCTAATAAAGTAGAATAATGAGTACAATGAACATACATAGAATTTTGTTAAGTACAAAATTTAGTTCCAAGAAACAGTAGATGGAAATGCATCTGACTCTGATGGATTGGTCCCAAAGAATTTGAGTTTACTCATTTTTTTAAACAGTTTTTCTTTCTAGCCCTAAAAAATTGAATTTATAACATTGTCATTCTAATGTACTACCTCATTGTTAGGGCACAACTGTTAATCTGCACCATGCAATAAAATATAAAAGTTGTAAATCTAATAAAGCATCTTTATTCAAAGGTCTATGTTAAAAGGTTTTCATTCAGATGAATACTACTATTACTACTGCAGATAAACAGGCACGCATATACTCACACTTATCTAGAAAACTACAAATGCATTCAACAATTTAACTATTCTATCTTAGAGGAAAGGAAATACAAAACTTCTAAGCCTTCATTTGTCATTTCTACATAATGTGTCATGCTCTGGGAAAAAAGAACTAAGCAGAATATTTTTTTATTAATAATACCAAATTGAACACAAAGTTCCTACAGGAAAAAAAAGATTTTCCCCAAAGGAAAATTATAATTTATAAGAAAGTTATAATCAACAATTGTGATGTGAATCTTGTTCGCTTTTTGCCTTACCTCTATCACTGAAGTCATCCACAAGAATAATTTCTGCTATCAGGCTATTTGGTGTCCTGTTGATAATGCTGTGTATAGTCCGCAGAAGTGAAGTCCAACCTTCGTTATGAAATGGGATAATTATACTAGTGTTTGGGAGCTTCTCCAAGTATAACTTGTCTTTACAGCTGAGGATGAAAAAAAAGAGGTACCACATAAAAATATAAAAAGGGAGAACCAAATTTTCTCATTTATCTCTATCACTTTTTCCCAGTGTGTATGTATGTATGTATGTATGTATGTATGTATGTGTGTATATATATATATATATATATCATTTCTCTTATATATATACTGTATATACACACAGATATACAAACAGATAATGATTTTTGTAATGGAAATCCTCCACTACATTATCAGTATTGGACATTCAAAATCATTCTAGACTGAAGAACTAGATTTTTGTTCTTGTTAAGACTGATTTATACTGTTTGAAATGAAAATGCCTTATTTTGGTGAAATATTTCATTTTGGATAACATGTACTATAAAATATAAATATGTAATATAAAAAATAACCACTACCCAAACTCTTACTTCGGAATTCTCCAAGGCTACTTTATATAGTATGGTAGGCTTCACATAATGTGCAAAAATACATTGGTATTTTTTTTGTACCCTAGTAGATGCAAATAATATATTCTTTAGTTTTCTAAAAACTCTAATATTATTTTATTTATTTGTATCCTGCCTTTGTTTTACAAATAATTCAAGCACACATACACACACACACACACACACACACACTAGAATCAGAAGAATCTTATAGGAAATTGTTGCCCAAACATTTTTGGAAGGTATGAAATGGATAAGCTGTATCACGTAAAAGTGGCTTAACTAAACTAAGAACTATATAAATGGTTGTCAGACATTTACAATTTAATTTATTTTAAATGTGGAATACTCTGTTTTTTGTAATGTTTTTAATCATTTGATTAAAATCAGCTAGTTCCCTACATCTGTAGAAGATGTAGAGTTTAATATTTCTATCCCATAACTTTTGCCAAGCTTCTAGGTCTATAGAATATACGAAGAGACTATCATTGTCTCTTTAACTTGTTCTTCTTCCATCTTCCATTTTAGCAGAAATCTATAAAGTTTCTTAATCAAATTTTCATCTGTTTTCAAGAGTATTTGGTCAAATTCTATCTGTTCTTTATAAAATCCCAGTGTCTTTAGCTCTTTCTCATATCTTGTTTGGATTTGTAAGTAAGGCCACCATGATAAGTCAATACCTTGTTGTTGTAGATCTTGTCTGTCTTTAGGTTTTCAGTCCTTATCCAAAATGTCTTTATAAATAACGAGTTTGTCATAATTAATTAAATTTGGGTAGGCAAAAGCTTCCATTGTTGAAAGCCACTCTGGTATTTTAATATTTTTTGTTTTGTTTTATTCTCTCCCATTCTAAAAGCAGTACATTCCTTATAGCATGGTTTTGGAAATATCTGTGTATTTTATTTTTCCCATACCACAGAAAGGCTTGCCAACCCAATTGTAGGTCATGCCCCTCTAGAGGGATTTAAATTATTTAAAAGAAACAGACCAAATAAAAGAGGAGGAGGAGTTGCTCTATATGTAAGAAATAACTACATCTCTACAGAAATAGAGCACAACAATGATGAAAACTGTCTTGAATGCATTTGGGTCAATATAAAAGGGGGGGAAATGACATTGCCATTGGTGTATATTACAGGCCACCCAACCAAACAGAGGAAATAGATGAACTTTTTGCTAGTCAGCTAACTAAGGTATGTAGGAAGCACATCACAATAGTAATGGGGGACTTTAACTACCCTGACATCAACTGGGAGACAAACTCTGCACCAAGTCGAAGATCAAACAGATTCCTTGCAAACCTAGCAGACAACTTTGTCTCCCAAAAAGTAGAGAAGGGAACTAGGGGATTAGCCATTTTGGATCTAATTCTCACTAACAGAGATGAAATGATAGAAGGTGTTGAAGCCATAGGAACCTTGGGAGGAAGTGATCATGCAATATTGGAATTCAACATTATGGAAGCACAAGTAATAGAACACAGTCAAACTAGAGTCTTGGACTTTAAGAGAGCTAATTTCAATAAACTTAGAGAGGGCTTGGGAAGGATTCCATGGATGAGAATCCTCAAGGGGAAAACAACTCAAGAAGCTTGGGAAATTTTGAAAAGTGAGATAATAAAGGCCCAGTCTAGCACAATACCAACAAAGAGGAAAAATAACAGCTCTCAAAAGAAACCAGCATGGCTGCATAAAGAACTCTCTGGTAAATTGAAAGATAAAAAGGACAAGTATAGAAAGTGGAAAGAGGGACACATAACTAAGTCAGAATATCAGCAAATAGCCCGAGCCTGCAAAGATGAAGTGAGAAAAGCTAAGGCTCAAAATGAACTAAGGCTTGCGACCAAAGTCAAAAATAACAAAAAAAGCTTCTTTCAACATGTAAAAAACAAGAAAAAAGTGAAGGAAATGATTAGTCCATTAGTGGGTGAAAGTGGCAAGAAGGTGACAAGCAACAGGGAGAAAGCAGAACTATTTAACTCATTTTTTGCATCTGTCTTTACACAAAGAGAAAAAAAACAGACCAACCTACCAAAAATAGTGCCATAAAAAACAGAATAGAAACGCAAGTTAAGATAGGCAAGAAAATGGTAAGTGAGCACCTGTCCACCTTAGATCAGTTCAAATCACCAGGACCAGATGGATTACACCCCAGGGTTCTCAAGGAACCGGCAGATGTGATCTCAGAACCATTGAACTATATTTTTCAAAGATCCTGGAGCACTGGGGAACTACCAGAGGACTGGAAAAGAGCTGATGTAGTTCCCATCTTCAAAAAAGGGGGAAAAAATGGACCCAGGAAACTACAGACCTATCAGCCTGACCTCAATACCTGGGAAGATTCTGGAAAAGATAATCAAACAACGAATCAGAGAACACCTAGAGGCAAACAAAGTCATTACTAAAAGCCAACATGGGTTTGTCAAAAACAGATCATGCCAGACAAATCTTATTGCATTCGTTGACCAAATGACAAAATTAGTGGATCAGAGGAATCCTGTGGATACAATTTACTTGGACTTCAGTAAGGCATTTGATAAAGTAGATCACAACCTACTACTTGATAAAATAGAAAAAATGTGGGTTAGACAGCATCACCACCAGATGGAGCCGTAGCTGGCTGACCGGCCGTACTCAGCGTGTGGTCCTCAATGAAACAGCATCTACATGGAGGGAAGTGTGTAGTGGGGTGCCCCAGGGTTCTGTTCTGGGCCCAGTGCTCTTCAAATCTTCATCAACGATTTGGACGAGGGGATAGATGGGGAAATCATCAAATTTGCAGATGACACCAAGCTGGCAGGAATAGCCAACACTCCAGAAGACAGGCTTAAGATACAGGAGGATCTGGACAGACTTGAACACTGGGCACTATCTAACAAAATGAAATTCAATGGTGAAAAAAGCAATGTTCTACATTTAGGCAAGAAAAACCAAATGTACAGGTATAGTATAGGGGGTACCTTGCTCAATAGCAGTAACTGTGAGAGGGACCTAGTGGACAATCACTTAAATATGAGCCAGCAGTGTGCTGCAGCTGCCAAAAAGGCCAACACAGTGCTAGGCTGCATTAACAGAGGGATAGAATCAAGATCACGTGAAGTATTAATACCACTTTACAATGCCTTGGTAAGGCCACACTTGGAATACTGCATCCAGTTTTGGTCACCACGATGTAAAAAAGACGTTGAGACTCTAGAAAGAGTACAGAGAAGAGCAACAAAGATGATTAGGGGACTGGAGGCTAAAGCATATAAGGAACAGTTGCTGGAATTGGGTATGTCTAGTTTAATGAAGAGAAGGACGAGGGGGGACATGATAGCAGTGTTCCAATATCTCAGGGGTTGCCACAAAGAAGAGGGAGTCAAGCTATTTTCCAAGGCGCCTGAAGGCAGGACAAGGAGCAATGGATGGAAACTAATCAAGGAGAGAAGCAACCTAGAACTAAGGAGAAACTTCCTGACAGTTAGAACAATTAACCAGTGGAACAACCTGCCTCCAGAAGTGGTGAATGCTCCAACACTGGAAGTTTTTAAGAAGAGACTGGACAGCCATTTGTCTGAAATGGTATAGGGTTTCCTGCCTGAGCAGGGGGTTGGACTAGATGACCTCCAAGGTACCTTCCAACTTTATTATTATTATTATTATTATTATTATTATTATTATTATTATTATTATTATTATTATTATTATTATTATTATTATTATTATTATTATTATTATTATTATTATTATGTAGAGAAGTCTTTTATTTCTCAGCATTATCCATTCTTTGATCCATGGTAAGATGGCTGCTTGATAATAGAGTCTCCAATCCAGGAGTCCAAATCCTCCACTATCTTTAGCTTCTTGTAGCATTTTAACTTTAATTTGTGCTTTTTTCCCTTGCCGTATAAATCTTAATATTGTTGCATTTAAATTGTCAAAGAATATCTTCCCCAGTTTTACAGAAATTGTTTGAAATAAGAAGAGTAATTTTGGTAGGACACTCATCTTCACTGTCGCTATTCTTCCTAGCGATGATAGTTGGAGATTTTTCCACTTTTCCAAATCTGATTTTATTTGTTTCAACAATCTTTCATAATTATCTTCTTTTAATGTTGTGCATCTTGGTGTTAAGTAGATGCTTAGATATTTCACTTTTTTGACTATTTGGAGATTTGTCTTTTTTGTAAGATAGGTTTTCTGTTTGTCTGTTAATTTTTTTGTTAATACCTTAGTCTTTTCTCTATTTATTTTCAAACCAGCCACTTCTCCAAATTTTTCTATTTTCTGCAACAATTTAGTAGATGTTTCTAGTGGCTCTTCCAGGATGAAAACCAAATCATCTGCAAAAGCTTGTAATTTATATTTTTGGTCTTTTATCTCCAAACCTTTTATTTCCGTGTCCTGCCTGATATTTCTAGTGAGTACTTCCAATGTTAGGATGAATAGCAAAGGGGATAGTGGACATCCCTGTCTTGTGCCTTTTTTGATATCGAAGCTTTCTGTATAATCTCCATTTAAAAGTATCCTAGCTGTTTGTTTGTTGTAGATTGCTTGAATTGCATTTATAAAATTGTTGCCAAAATCCATTTCCATCAGCTGCTGGAACATAAATTGCCAATTTAAGTTGTCAAAAGCTTTTTGCGCGTCAAGAAATAGCAATGCCATCTGCTTCCCTGGATGATTTTCATAATATTCCAAGACGTTTAAGATGATCCTTAGGTTATTTTTTATCTGTCTTTTGGGTAGGAAACCATTTTGGTCTGTATGGATAAATTCTGTCAGGAATTTCTTCATTCTTTCTGCCATTATCGAAGCAAAGATTTTATAATCCACGTTTAATAATGATATTGGTCTATAGTTTTTTATTTGTGTGAGATCGGTGTCTTCTTTAGGTATCAAAGTAATATTAGCTTCCGTCCACGAGTTTGGTATTTTTGTCTCTGAAAAAATTTCATTACACAGTTCCTTTATAATCGGGCTTAATAAGTCCTGTAACGCTATGTAAAATTCTGCAGGAAGTCCGTCTGGGCCCGGAGTCTTGTCTTTTTTTTTGCCTTTTTATGGCTTCTGTAATCTCCATCATTGATATTTTCCAATTTAGTATATTTCGGATATTCTCCGGGACTTTTGGCAGGTCACTTTCTTTCATATAGGCCTGTATTCCTTCTTTAGAAACCACCTCTGCCTTATAGAGCAGTGGTGGCGAACCTATGGCATGGGTGCCAGAGGCGGCACTTGGAGCCCTCTCTGTGGGCACACATGCCATTGCCCCAGCCTTGCCTCTGCCCGTGACCCCCTCCTCACCAGCAGCCTCCCTGGAGGAGAGTCACCCCTGAGTGTGGCGCACGCGGAGCAGTGCAGCCAAGGACATGGCAGCCAGGCAAGTAGACAAGACTCTGCCCTCACACCCCAATGTGCACAGTTGATGCTGCAGGGCGTGGGCAGAGGGTGTGGCCGCCATGGCGCTCCTGGGCTGCCCGGGCGATCTGCGGTGGGCCCTGGAGGCGGTGAGTGGCCCTGCAGGCAGGCAGGGTGGGGCGGAGCGGGGCAGGGCAGGGGGTGGAGCAGGGGTGGGGCCAGTTTTTGGGCACTCGGTCTCTAAAAGGTTCGCCATCACTGTTATAGAGTATCTGGTAGTAGGCCTTAATAATCTGTTTCACTGCATTATTATGAAAGTGTAGCTCTCCTTTTGAATCTTGTAGCTTATTTATCAGTCTTTTTTCCTTTTCTTTCTTTAGCCTATATGCCAACCATCTTCCCGGCTTATTAGCATTTTCAAAAAAATTCTGTTTAGACCGTTTAATCTGCTGTGCCATTATATCCATCTCAGCCAAGTTTAATTTATGTTTTATTATCTCCATTTGTTTCTTAAGAACTTTCTTTTGTGGGTCAATTTGTAACTCAAGTTCCAAGTTTTTAAGTTCTTCTCTCAAGTTTAACTGTAATTGTCTCTTTTCTTTGTTCTTTTTAGCAGTATATGTTACGGCCAAGCCTCTAAAGTATGCTTTGGCCGTATCCCACACATTTTGGAGGGAGGTTTCTTCTTTCTTGTTTATTTTGAAGAAAAATTCCATTTCCCTTGTCGCTAATTGTAAGAATTCTTTCTCTTTCAGTATAGATTTATTCAGAAACCATCTTAATTTTTTCTTAGTACCTTTTCAGATCATTTTTATTGGGTTATGGTCTGCCCAGACGTTGGTTTCTATCTCGATCTCTTGTATTATCGTTCTCAAGTCATAGGATGTCCATATCATGTCAATTCTAGACCATGATTTATGCCTATTTGAGTAAATTGTATATTGTGATTTTTCTGGATTCATCTCTCTCCATATATCTTAAATGGACAGTTCTTCTTTCATTTTTAAGAAGGCTTTAGGTAAAGTATTTCCCCCTTTTCTCCCTTGTTTATGGCTTTTATAGTCCCGGGTTGAGTCTACTATTGCGTTGAAGTCTCCCAATATACAAAGATTTTGATAGTTTAAGTCCACTATTTTATTATGTAGTTGGTAGTAGAATTGCTCTTGCTTATCATTAGGTGCATATATTGCAGTGATGGCAAACCTTTTAGAGACTGAGTGCCCAAAATCCACCCCGCCCCTCACCTCACCCGCTCTGCCCCCTGCTCCGCCCCCACCCTGCCTGCCCACAGGGCCACCCACCACCTCCACGGCCCGCTGCAACAGATCGTCCAGGCGGCCCTGCAGCGCCATGGCGGCCACGCCCTCTGCCTGCACCCCGCAGCATCATCTCTGCACGATGGGACGTGAGGGCGGAGTCTTGTCCTTGTCTTGCCCGGCTGCCATGTCTTTGGCTGTGCTGCTCCGCATGGGCTGTGCCTGGAGCAATTCTCCTCTGGGGGGGCTGCTGGTGAGAAGGGAGCAATGGGGAGAGGTGGGGCTCGGGCAACGGTGCGCGTGCCCACAGAGAGGGCTCTGAGTGCCGCCTCTGGCACTAATTAATTTAAGAGTTTCCAGCCAGGCACCCAGAGGGAGATGGGGGAGGGATTTGCAGAAATCTCAGCTTGCAACAGTAACAGAGATGGAAGGGACCTTGAGGTCATCTAGTCTAACCCAATGCTCTCCCAAGAGAATATTTCTGATAAATGCCTATCCAGTCTCTTGTTAAAAGCTTCCAGTGATGGGACACCCACAACTTCTGGAGGCAATTTAAATTTAATACCCATAAACTACAGTAATATACGCTAATCTCCAAAATAAAAGCAAGGAAACACAATGTTACAGAATGCTTTGTGTAGATCCTGGCTAGCATTTCAACAAGCAGCTTCAAGGCAAATGCAAACAAACTTTATCTTTGCAAAGTATTGTACTTACAAACACAATAGTTTGCAAAGTACAGTTCTTAAAAAGCAAAGCAGTTTCCAAAGTGTTTGCTTACAAGCACTATAGAGTAACAACAACAACAAAAATTAAAATATTTACAGAAGCAATTCTAGTACTCCAGTCCAGGCAGCAGCAGATCCTCTATAATAAATTGTTTTGATTATATTTATAAAGTTTTCTCCAAAGTCCATTTAGTTTAATTGTTGTACCATAACTTGCCAGTTAACATTATCAAAAACTTTCTGTGTATCTAAGAAAATTAATGCCATTTGTTTCCCTGGATTCATTTCGTAATATTCCAGAGTATCTGAGATCATTCTTAAGTTGTTCTTTATTTATTTCTTTGATAAGAATCCATTTTGGTTTGGATGTATAAATTCAATCAAAAATCTCTTCAGTCTTTCTGCTATTATTGAAGGAAAAATTTTGTAATCCACATTTAATAAAGATATTGGTCTATAATTCTTTATCTGAGTCAAATCTGAATCTTCTTTTGGTATTAAAGTAATATTGGCTTCTGTCCAGGTATTTGGTAGTTTGGCCTCCATAATACTTCATTACATACTTCTTGCATTAATGGGCTTAGTATATCTTGTAGGCTTTTATAAAATTCTGCGGGTAGCCAATCTGGGCCTGGTGTTTTATCATTTTTTTGTTTTTTTATAGCTTCTGTCAGCTCCATCATTGTTATTTTCCAATTTAACATGTTTTTGAAATTCTCTGGAATTTTTGGTAGAGTAGCATTTTCTATATATTGCCTTATATTTTTCCTGAGTAGTTTCTTCTATATCATAAAGTGTTTCACAAAATTCTTTATTTTTTTTTATTGTATCATTTTGGCATTGTAAATCACCTCTCACATCTTGCAGTTTGTTTATCTGTGTTTTTTTCTCTTTCTTTTTTCAATTTATAGGCTAACCATCTACTCAGCTTATTGGCATTTTCCAAAAAGTTTTGTTTTGCTCTTTTAATTTGTTGGGCCAATTTTTCAGCTGTAACAATGAAAAGACTGATGAAGGGAAAATAGAACCCCAGTGTCCCTTTTTTCACTTGTGCTTTGCTAAGACTCCATCTAGCTATTAGTGAGAAGCAAGTCCTTTAAGAGGCAGCTTGGTTCTCTGGCAGGAAAGTCCACATGTCCACATATGTCAATTTAGCTAAAGAAAAACATGAAGCCCTTTGGTATTGAAACTTGGCTTGGATGTATACATGCATGTACTAATTGCAGAAAGTTAAAGAAGGGCAAAGAGCTCCAAGACAACTGACAGGGAATGGAGGGAACAACTGCATTAGGAGATAACAATAGCAGCAGTCCAGAAATGATACAGAAACTCCCGCAATAGCTGAGGCAGGGACTGCAGAGATCTGCAGGAGAAATTATACCAATTCCAAGTAGCTGAAGAGAGGGCTAAGAATGTGAGAAGATAATCTGGTACTAGCAGTGGAAAATAGCACTGAGACTAAAATGTCAGGAAGGAAGGCAGTAGCAGCTGGGAAGACCTCAGAAGAAAGCACAGACAGCATAGAAAGGCAGCTCTGACAGCCTCAGAAGAAAATGGCAGCAGGTGTATTGTCAAGTGAAGCACAGAATCCACTACCAAATTAGCCTTATCATAGCACTCAGCTAAAAAAAAGTTCACCTAGGAAGCAGGAGGTGAGGAACTGCAGTTATTCATCCCCATCAAGTGTGTAACATTTCAACATCCCATCCTCTTAACTGTGAAATTCTTAGCAATTTGCTTTACAAAGACATTTTCCTTTGTTTGATCATCTTATCTCACTTGCTCAAAATGTCTCCAGGAATCAGCCCTTCAGATTTCCTGCTCTTGAACCCCAAAATGTATAAAGATCCCTGCCTTTCTACTGTTCAGGGTCCTTCTTTCTCGCCAAGCAGGTAAGAAAAAGCAAGGAAAAAGAGAGGGGAAGAGAAAGAAAGAGGGAGAGAGAGGGAAAGAGAGAGAGAGGGAAGAGTGGAGGCATAGAGAAAGAAAAAGATGGAGTGAGGGATCCCACACAAGAAGTGAAAGAAAAGACAGGAGTATCATGCTAAAGAAAAAGGGCCCCATTATTTCAACTTTACTCAGCTGTGGGATAACCACAGCAACTCTTCTTATAGCAGCAAAAGTAAAAGTGGAAAGTGGGACACCAGGTGATCCCTCCTTTTTTTTCTACAATGGAAAAATAATTTTGTGGACAGGGAGGCCGTATTGCACCAAGAAGAATTTGCATTATTCTTTCAGTGATAAACCACCCAATGTTGGGAACGAGCGGAGAGGAGATAAAAGCATTAAGTATTAGAAATTTGGCTGCAGAGCCTTAAAAAATTAGCTAGAATAAAACAACAACAGGACAAAAATGAAAAAATGAGAATGATTAGCTAAACTGTAAATAGAAAGGCACAAAGATAAAAAATAAAATAGGGTATAGAATGATAGGGTAAGATAAAAATTAGAAATAGAAAATTGAAAAATAAGAAACAGATTGTATATTAGTGCTCAGAATCTAAGAGATAAGAACAGAGCACTTAGACTTAGAGCATAAGAATTCAAGAATAAAGAAAAGGTAAATCAAAAGGCAATTGGAAAATAAATATTTTTGTATGATTTATTGTTGGTGGTTGCTAACAGAAGTTAATTTATGTCCTTGCTCCTAATCCCATAATATGGTGGCGAAACATTCCATTTAGGAAGAATGTTGAAGAAATAGTAATTGAATGTACAAGTAGTCCTTGATTTATGACAATTGGAATCAGAATTTTCATTGCTAACCCTAACCCTAACCTTTGTGCCACACTTGTTAGGCAAATCAATGTAGTTAAGTGAATCACTGGAACGAATATTTCTAACATCATTTTCTTGAGCACAGGTTCTCCTCAGGGCTGTGTACTAAGTCCACTGCTGTTCACCCTGTTGACCCATGACTGTTGTGCTAGGTTTGCCACCAACCATATTGTGAAGTTTGCGGATGATACAACAGTAGTGGGTCTTATTCAAGATGACAATGAGGTTGGTGGACTGGTGTACGGAAAACAGCCTAGTGTTAGACATTGGAAAAACCAAAGAGATCATTGTCGATTTCAGAAAAGGCAGGCACAGCCACTCCTCTGTGCATTAATGATTCACCTGTGGAGATGGTTACCAGCATCAAATTACTGGGTGTGCAGTTAACAAGTAGGCTGGCTTGGTTGCTCAACAGCAAGACACTGGTGAAGCAGGCACAGCAGCGCCTGCATTTTCTGCATCGCATGAGAAAAGTACATCTTCCTTCCCCTGTTCTTACCACTTTCTATAGAGGGATCGAGAGCATCCTGTCATATTGCATTACAGTCTGGTTTGAAGCATCACTGCTTCAGGCAGGAAGGCAGTGCAGAAAGTGGTGAGAATGGATGAAAAGATTATTGGCAATTCCCTCCCTTCCATCCAGAACATAGCATATAAGCGTTGGTCGAGCAGGGTCTGCAAGATTGTCTGGCACACTAATCCTCTTCACAACCTGTTTTCCTTGTTACCTTCTGGGAGGAGGTTTTGTGGTATCTGATGCAGAACATCCAGATTTAGTCACAGTTTTGTTCCACACAGTATTAACCTTGTGAACTTTAAAGCTTCCTCCTTCCATTATGTATTCAAGATGGACAGTGATTAATATTTATATGTTACTTATATGTAAGGGTATAGATCTATACATATGTTGTATATGATATGTTTAAATGTGTGTTATGTATATTTACACTTTGAGAGCAAGCAACTAAATTTCATTTTTAATGTGTGCCATTGTGCCCACAGTAAAAAAATGATAATAAAGGTCTGTCTGTCTGTCTGCCTGCCTGCCTGCCTGCCTGCTGCCTGCCTGCCTGCCTGCCTGCCTATCTACCTACCTACCTACCTACCTACCTACAGTAGTGGCCAAAACTGTGGAAACCTGTTGGGAAAAGTGTATTTTTGAGGTTTGATGGCTAATAACACCACTTTTTTTTGAGAGTAGTACCATAAAATTATATATCAATAGAAAGATAATTTAATCATGAATGTAATGCTGCAAAGTTTGTTCAATTATCTGTACTATATTCTATGAAAAGGTATAGCCAAATAACCAGAAAAAGGAAGCACAACTTGCTTAGGTTGATATCAGGTAGCTTTCCTTCATCTGATTGTAGCCAATGAGCATGAGTGTTTAGAGAGCCAATCAGGTGTCATCTTGTTTTGGCAATAAGCCAATCAGATCACAGTAGGATTCAGTTATTGATGTCATGTATTGAAGCTGAGAGGAGGACATTTGTCAGTGTGTTATGTGATCGCTATCAAGTTGGTTGGGGTTTTTTGGTGTTCTTTCATTTAGTGAGCTTGTAAAACATAATACAATTAAAGTAATGGTGCAAAGAGTTGACTGGTTGCCCAGAAAGTGATGTAAAATAGTATTATTAAGTGAACAAGGCTACAGTTATAAAAGAAATTAGAAGAAAAATTGGTGGAAACTTTACCAAAGGTGGCATTTCTACTGTACACTTTTCCCAAAAGGTTTCCACAATTTTGGCCACTACTGTATCTATCTATCTATCTATTATTATTATTTTGCACTTGACCTCCATTCATTGTATGTATTCACAAAGTAATTTCTAGTAAATTATCTTTATATAAACAAATGTCTGTTTTGATAGGAATATTGAATATGGATGTTTAAACCTTTACATCTTTTATATAGAACATTAACAATTAAATGGTTTATTTGGTAGGGGTTAGTATGTTATGTAAACTGGAAAAGCCCTAAAAATGATGTCTTGAACTATAGAGATTGATAGCTGGCTAATTAATCATAGAAACATGCTTGAATATTTAGCTTAGAACAGCAGTTGACATCCCTGTTAGTCACCCAATACATTAATTCATTAAAGTGTTCAAAATATTCCAAGATTATGAAATCTTGCAAATTTTGGTGATATCACCCCTGAGAATTCATGCACTATCACACAAGAATGTCAGAAATTTTCATAGTGTCATGAGATCTAATGGAAGAATCTGAAACATCTCAAGAAATTAAAATGTTCTGAGATACTAACAATTTTAATATAATTTGAAGTATTTATTTATTCAATTTACATTTCTCAACTCAGGACAACTAACAATGAATTAAAACAAGCACCACTGTCCTTCAGTAAAACCACTCAAACTGCTTAAAAAAAATAAATTACAACAATAATCAATATATTTTCCAACATTGATCCTTCTATCTCCAATAGAGAAGAATATAATCCTCAGTGAAACCTAGCCAGCCACTAAAATGGACAATGGAATGCCAAGTGGCATTTGAGAGATTAAAGAGGTTTTTTTCTGCCGAACCAGTACTGAGGCACCCAGACATGGACAAACCCTTCGTAATACAGACGGATGCAAGTGATGTGGCAGTGGGGGCTGTACTATTACAAGAAAATGATGAAGGAATGTTGCAACCCTACGCGTATACGTCCAGGAAACTCACTGAAACGGAACAGCGCTGGCCCGTGTGGGAGAAAGAGGCACATGGGATACGTTGGTCATTACTTACATGGCGTCAATTCCTTGAAGGCAATAAAATCCCTTTCCAGGTGTGGACAGACCACAAAAATTTGGAAGCCTTGAAAACACCCAGGAAACTCAACCCCAAGCAAACCCGCTGGTCCCAGCATTTTCACCAATTCAATTTTAAGCTCAAGCATTTGCCGGGGGGAAAGAACTTTCTGGCAGATGCATTATCTCGCATGCCCCAATATAACAGCACGCGAGCCACTGACTCTAAACCGATCATGGGAGAATTACAACTGGCAGCGCCAGTGACTACCAGAGCCCAAGTTAAATTAAAACCACAGCTGGATAGCCAGACCGGAATTGAATTCCTGAAAAGTTTGGAAACAGATGAATGGTTCCAGAAAAATAAACACGTGTGCACGATGAAAGACGGACTGCCTTGGGTGGGGGAGAAGTTATATATACCGACCACCCAAAGGATCACATTCATGCAACTTTGCCACGACACAAAATCAGCAGGGCATTTTGGATTTGTAAAAACATTGCACTTAATTAAACGGCAATTTTGGTGGCCATCCATGAAAAAAGACATAGAAAGTTACGTGGCCAGCTGCCCAAAGTGTGCAACTGCAAAAAGGTTGCAAGGGAAATTGCCAGGACTGTTACAAACAGTGGCAAATCCCTCAGCCCCCTGGAGGGAAATAGCCATGGATTTTATAGTGGAATTACCAGAAAGCAATGGGAATACTGTCATTTGGACGGTCACGGACCTATTTTCCAAACAGGTTCACTTTATTCCTTGCCAAAAGATCCCCACCGCAAAAGCTTTAGCGAAGCTTTAGCTTTAGCGTGCAACATATTTACAGATTGCATGGGGCACCCCAACGCATCATATCTGATAGGGGAGTGCAATTTACATCTGCATTTTGGAAGGAATTTCTATCCCTTTTAGGGACCACCCAGGGACTGATGTCTAGCCATCATCCTCAGGGAAATGGTCAATCAGAAAAATGTAACGCAGTACTTGAGCAATATTTAAGATGTTTTCTAAATTTCCAGCAGTCAGATTGGACAGACCTGTTGCCTTTTGCAGAGGTTGCCTACAATAATGCAGTCCACTCCAGCACAGGTTACACTCCTTTTCAAATAGCTACCGGCCAAAGTTTCAACCCCATGCCAGAACTAACCCCAAACGAACCGGCAATCCCATCACTGAAAGAATGGATGGAACAATTACAAAACACCTGGCCAATAGTTAGAGAAGCTCTAGAGGAAGCTAGGCAAGCATACAAAGCACAAGCAGATAAGAAAAGGGTGGAGCCCACACCATTCATTATAGGAGAAATGGTGTATTTGTCTACAAAATACTTAAAATCCATACAACCCTGTAAAAAACTTGGACCAAAATATATAGGGCCTTTCCAATTAAAAGAATCATAAACCCAGTAACAGTAGAATTAGAATTACCCAAGAATCTTAGGCAAATACACCCAATTTTCCACTGCAGTTTGCTGAAAAGAGAACAAGTCACCCTTATGGCCAAAAATCCCCCCCCACCAATGCCAATCATGATAGAAGGCGAACAACACTTCGAAATAAGGGAAATCCTGGACTCTAGAAAATATCATGGGGAAACTCAATAACTAGTAGCATGGAAGCACCTCCCCGCCTCTCAAAACGAGTGGGTCCATAAACGTCATGTCAAAGCCCCGAAGCTTTTAAAGAAGTTTCATACAGAGTATCCTAACAAGCCAGACTAACTTTTATACCTGTTTTGTTTTCTCTACAGGTGGACCTCTCTTATTTTTAAGGGGAGCCGGATGTCAGAATCCAATTATATTTTATTTCTAGCTAATCTACTCTGAGAAAACCCAATTCTTACTCTCTTTTGGATTCTGTCATACTACAAAGGGGGGGGGAGTAAACACGGGTGTTTATGACTGGCATTCCTCCTATCAACTACAAAGGAACATCCTCTGTGGATTCTCTTCGAGAGTACTAAAAATAACAATGCGGCCATCAGCCTTTGATCTCACTCCCTATGAAGCCTCCTTTTACCGGCAGCAAGGAAAAAAGGGGGGAAGATTGCAACGTTTGGCATCCGATGGATTTAACACCCAGCCATCTGCCAATTTGAATTGACCGGAAGGAATGTGGGGTGGGACTGCTTGGGAACACTTTAAAACATTGAATGATCGGGGGGGGGGCTCAGATCCTGTCTAGCATGCCTTCAGTCAGTTTTTCTTAATAAAAATTCCTGTTGGAAGAAATGTTCCAAGAGTTCTGTCTTCTTAAGATGTAAATTGAGGTGGGTCCTTACAAATATACTTGTAAAGTCCTTGGTGCTGTCTGAACTTGGTTGTGTGTTTGCAGATGTTTCATTCTCTGACTAGGTAACTTGTCACACTCAGTAGCACTAGTGATGTTACCTGGTCGGCTAATGAAATGTCTGCAAGCAAACAACCAAGATCAGAGAGCCCCATGGACTTCACAGATCCTTCCATCTTATAACTATGAACAAACTGACAAACCAGCCACTTAACACCCTACCCCAAATGCCTGAGAAAATAACCAGGTCTTTAGCATGTTATGAAATGCCACAAGTGTCAGGGCCCTCTGGATCTCTGCAATGATGCTTTTTGACAAGGCAGGTGCTGCAAAAGAAAAGGTAAATGTCCCAAATCCCACAAGATGAGATTATTTAATGCCCATCATGTCTTCTTTGATGGGAAAAGTAGAAACAATTGGATAATCCCTCAGTTAATCTGACCTTGGCCCAAGTAAGTTTTATATGCAGTGGTGGGATTCAGCCAGTTCGCACCACTTCGGCAGAACCGGTAGCTAATTTTTTGTTGCCCAGGCCCAGAATGGACTTCCGGAAACGGCATCCACACAGAGAACCGGTTGTTAACATATCTGAATCCCACCACTGTTTATAGATCATAGCCAGCAACTTGAATTGCACCCAGAGGCTCACTAGAAGTTAATGCCAAACGGTGGTATTATATGAACATACTGTGAAACAAGCAAAACTGGCCCACCTCACTCTGGCCCAGTTGCAGTTTCCAAGTGCTCTTTAAGAGCAGCCTTGTACACAGCACATTATAGTAATCCAAGCGATCCAAGTAATCCAAGTATGAATTGCTGTGAGTAGAACATTACTATTTATTTGGACTTCTCTTAGTTAGGCGTTTTGCTGACACTTGCATTTGTGTTTATTATGTTATCAACAGCTAGCTTATTGCATTGGTCTTTCTTTCTTAACCCCTCCTTCCCAGTTTCAACAAGACTTAACCATCGGTCACATTAGTTAATAAGGATTCACAGAGAAATTGTTAACCTGATCTGTCTTCAGCACTTAACTACAGTCCAAGTCACACAAGCACACAAGTCACACAAAGGTTAAATTTTAAAACAAAATGCTGCCTAAAATTAGAAATGATTGTTATGTAATAGGCTACAAAAAGTTACTATACTGGTAATCAGAAAATCCTTCCTAAAAATAGAGGCTATTGATAGTTTTTTAATAGGATACAAAGAGATACTAAATTGGTAATCAGAAAATACTCATTATTATTTTTATAAAAAAACAAGAGCAGGTTGATTAAAGGTTACAAATGACTTCTATGAAAGTGTAATAGAATAGCTAGTTATATTTGAGAATATAGTTTTTTCTATGCCACACTTTCTTATGCATGAGTTTATTATAATGGAAGGAATTATCTTGTATTTAAAATATCAACTTAAGAGGAACTTTAATTATTACCAGTATAGCTCCAATAAAAACATGTTTTTTCTTATCTGCTCTTTCATAATAATAAACTTTCAGCAGCCCTTTCTTTAAAAGTCTACAGGACAACATTTCAAAAGAGCTTAAGCTTTTTTAAAAGGTAAAAGAGGGTTGGCCCCATTTCAATAATTTTATTTAAAAGGTCAAATAAAAAAATTGAAATTTATTTGATTCCATAGTTATAGCAATAATATCTTATGCTTGTTATGAGTGGGAGACCAGCTACCACCTACCACCATTTTATGCCTTCTGCACATATTAACAGATTTAAAAATGCCCTTCCTGCTGGAAAAAGCATATATAAAGAAAAAAAATACATAAAAGAGCCAAGTATATCTAGTAGTCGAGGCACCAGGCTAGAAACCAGGAGTCTGTGATTTCTATTCTTGCCTTAGGCATGAAAGCAAGCAGTGTGACTTTGGGGCAGTCACTCTTTCTCAGACCAACTCACCTCACAGGGTTGTTGTTGTAGAAAAAATAGGAGGAGGAAGGTGTATTATATAACTTCTCTGTCCTGAGTTATTTATAAAAATAATAAACGTGGGATAAAAACCAACCTAAAACAAATAAATTGCAAGGGAGACGATATGTTGTCTACAAAACCTTTAGAAAAATAAATGACAAGTATAGGAATTTAGATGCAATTAAAGTAACCCCCACACCAATTTTCAAAGTCAAAACAAAGAGATAATGCAAGTTTCAATTTTCCATTCAGTTTTTGACAGTTTTTGTAACTATTGTTAGTAGTGGGTATTTTAAAGACAGACAGAGAGAAAGAGCTGACCTTTTATTTATCAGAGAAACTACAATACTACCTGACATCAAGCCAGCGACCAATATGCCACAGAAAAATATCAGCCTAAAACATTTTGAAGCAAAGATTTACATAGTAATTGTCTCAGTCTGTCAAAGTATTTCATTTACAGGAGTCAGCTATAGCCATACTAGATTTTTTTTTCAATCTAGCCTTGTCAGCTGAACTTGATAAAGCAGTGATAACTAGTAATTTGCACAACCATTTGACAGGTCTGTAAAATTAGTAAGGTGGGAGAAATGAAAATAATTTCTTTTTTTTTTTAACTTTTTATTAATTTTCCAATGTTACAATTATATCTTTGAAAAGCAACATGGTGTCTGAGTTACAATAATTCCATTACATACAAGTATTATTAATACAAATCTCCAACTATTACAGCCAATATTTCCTCTCTTTTTTCCCTTAATACATACTGTCTCTTGTTTAAATTAGTATACTTCTTATTCTATCCATCAGCTACTTAATAGCTTTCTTACATTTATCAATACTTTTATATGTCTTATTTATTTTAACATTCCATCTTTTGGACCATCAATAACCTTATGAATTTTCCCAGCTTTAATTTTGTGTTGATATTTAAATTAAACGTTTAATATTTATCATTTCCAAATATTTAAATGACCCCAATTCCCTTTGTCACAATTCCCCCCAACATCTAGTGTTCCGAATATATATCTTATCTATCTCACTTCTATATCAACAGATTAGTAACACAATATAACATTCTTATTTTCATTATAATTTCCAAATATTATAAATTCAATAACCAAAATTTCTCCCATTTCAGCATTCTTCCTTATATCCACTTTCTCATATTTAAGCTTATAATTTTTATTTTTATTACTACATCAAAACATGTTAATTACGTTACATCACTCTTAACAAATATATGTCTTAATCACCTTTATCTAACCTTTATAAACAACTCAATATTTCAATTTAACTGTTAATATTTATGCATCTAGGTTTTAATTAGCCAACATTATTCTTTATCTTCACATCATAACAATATCTCGTATTCAAAATACGGGTCTTGTCTACTTAAGTATATTCTATTTTAAACCTCCTAAATATGCCCACACTCCATTCTTCTTCAGTCTTATTCTGGCTTTTTTTCTTTGCCAAATCATCTTCCATGTCCTTGCTTCAGGGTCCTCAAAGATTTCTTGTATTATTGTATATATTATGTCATATTGAGATGACCATCCGGTCGCCATTTTTGGAAGGCTGAGGGGTCTGACAGGACCACCAGATCGTCTCTTTATTTTCTTCTCTTGACGTAGTTGTCCTGAATTGTTTATCTTTTCTTCCATCTGTTTCTCTTCTTGATCTTCAAATTCCTTCTGATTTATATAGCAGGTTTTTTCCTCCATCCATGTTGTCAGATTTTTTTCTGAATTTTCTATTGTCTGTACTTGTTGGGCAGTTAGGTCTTCTGTCATAGTATTTAATTGTTTGATTTTTTCTATTGTATTCTGTATAGATAAGTTTTTAGTTATAGTCAAAGTTTGAGTTTGCATATCTAAGACGCTTTCTGGTTTTTCCCCGAAAGCTCTTATTTCATCGCCAGCTTTAAGAAGACTTTGGTAAGTTTGGTAAGTTATTTTCAACATAGCAAAAATTTGTTTTTGCATTTCTTCCATAGGAAAGGTCTGTTCCTGGACTTACATAGTGATGAGTTGAATTGAAAACTTTCACAGTCCCTCCCCCAGTAAATAAGAAACAGAGCTAAAACTCTCACAAGGTTTCAAGGTTATTACATGAATCTTATCTTGTTTTGTAAACTGTCAGCCAGGTCTCTTTTCTTTAAGAATAATAAATTGCAATTTCAGGTTTAGCCACAAGATGTCACCCCACTGTTTAAGGAATTCCTTTAAATCTCAAAGTTATTGTAATCCTTTGGGGGGGGGGGATGTTCTTCTATTTTAAGAGGAAAAACCCAGACTTTCAAATGAAAATTAAAAGTAAAAAGTAGATAATCAAAAATCTTTTAATCCACAAGCTTTAGGAAATAAAGTTCCAATTGGGATCCAATTATTTTTTCAATGTTTTCAAAAAAAAGCTCCCCTGTGTATTCAATCGCCGCTGTTTCTGGAGGGAGGGCTAAAATCCCTTTTCCCTCTCCACAGGGGGAAAAGTACTTTAGCAGCTTATGCAGGTAATTAAATAATTAGGATGTAAGAGAGGTAGTTCTCACCCAGTCATTCCCACGCTGCTTTGAAGTTGCTAGATGGTGAGTGTGACTTCGGCTGTCTGCAGCCTAGGGATGAGCCATATTTCTATGGCAGGTCCTTTCGTCCGCCGGTTTAGAGGGATCACCAGCTCTAACGGGAGAGTTGCTGCTCTCCTGCAATCCAGCGATAGCCCCTCCTCGCTGGTCGCCTCTTCGGGGTGACTTTTGGCCCTTTTCAGAGCCCCCCAGTGATGCGAAACTGAACGGGGGAGAGAGAGCAAGTCTCCCAGCCGTCCATGGCAGCCGCCTGGCAAACTGGAAGCCGAAATGAAAATAATTTCATCAATGATGGTAGTTCATTGCCTCAAAGCTTTAGAGGGTACAAACATTATAGCATATTTCTGTATCAAACAGGAAATTGAAATGCTAATATAAAATTTAACTCACCTGTAAAGCCAGAGAATCTGGACAGAACCTGGTTCCTAAATCAGCTTTAAAGCTGAATAGTACAGTTTAATTGGTTTGTGTGTAACTACATTGACCTCCAGGGATTTTTATGGAAAAACATCAGTTCATACTATTATTTTACTTACATGCTGTTCATGTCATTATAAAAAGTAAGGAACTCTCACACATGATTATTCAAAAAATAGAATAGAACAGAACAGAGCTGGAAAGGACCTTGGAGGTCTTCTAATCCACCCCCCTGCTCAAGCAGGAGAACCTATACCATTTCAGACAAGTGACTGTCTAGTCTCTTCTTTAAAACCTCCAGTGATGGAGCGCCCACAATTTCTGAAGGCAAGCTATTCCACTGGTTAACTGTCCTCACTGTTAGGAAGTTTCTCTTTAATTCCAGGTTGCTTCTCTCTTTGGTCAGTTTTCAACCATTGTTTCTTGTCCTGCCCTCTGCTGCTTTGGAGAATAGTTTGACGCCCTCTTCTTTGTGGCAGCCTCTCAAATACTGGAACACTGCTATCAGGTCACCCCTGTTTCTTCTTTTCTTTAGACTATCCAAACCCAAATCCTGCAGCCGTTCTTCATATGTTTTAGTGTCCAGGCCTTTGATTATTTTAGTTGCTCTTCTCTGAACTTTTTCCACGGTCTCAACGTCTTTTTTGTAGTATGGTGACCAAAATTTGTTGCGGTATTCCAGATGTGGTCTTCCTAGGGTTTTATAAAGCAGTACTAATACTTTGCGTGATCTTGATTCTATGCCTCTGTTTATACAACCCCGATTGTATTAGTTTTTTTGGCTGCTGCTGCACACTGCTGGCTCATAGTCAAGTGATCATCCACTAGGACTCCAAGGTCCCTCTCATAGTTACTGTTTTTGAGCCAGGTCTCGCCTAATCTGTACTTAAACCTTTGATTTTTCCTGCCTAAATGTAAAACTTTGCTTTTCTCCACATTAAAACTCATTTTGTTGGATAGGGCCCATTGTTCAAGTTTGTCAAGATCTTTTTGGATCCTGAGCTTGTCTTCTGGGATGTTGGCTATTCCTGTCAGTTTAGTGTCATCTGCAAATTTGATGAGCTTCCCTTCTATTCCCTCATCTAAGTCATTAATGAAGATATTGAAGTGTACTGGGCCTAAAACGGAGCCTTACTTACTGCTTACTTCTCTCCATGTGGATGTAGTACCATTGAGGACTACTCGCTGAGTTCGGTTTGTCAGCCACCTACAGAGCCATCTGATGGTGTTGTTGTCTATTCCACCTTTTTCTAGCTTACTAAGCAGCAGGTTGTGGTCTACTTTGTCAAATGCCTTACTGAAGTCTAAGTATACTATGTCCACTGTGTTTCGCTGGTCTACTAATTTAGTCACTTTATCAAAGAATGAAATGAGATTTGTTTGGCATGTTCTGTTTTTGACAAACCCATGCTGGCTACTGGTTATAACTTTGTTTGCTTCTAGTTGTTCGCAGATCTTTTTTTTATTATTATCTTTTCCAGGCTCTTCCCAGGTACTGATGTTAAACTGATTGGTCTGTAGTTTCCTGGGTCTGTTTTTTTCCCTTTCTTGGAAGATGGGAACTACATCAGCCCTTTTCCAATCCTCAGGTACTTCCCCAGTGCTCCAGGATTTTTGAAAGATATGGTGCAATGGTTCTGAGATAACATCTGTCAGCTCCTTCAGAACTCTGGGATGTAATCTGTCGGGTCCCGGTGATTTATATTCGTCAAGGTCGGATAGGTGTTCTCTTACCATTTTCTTGCTTATTTTAATTTTTGTTTCTAGTTTGTCTTGTCTAGTTTTTTTGGTAGGTTGGGCTATAGTTTTGTGTGAACACTGATGCAAAGAGTGAGTTAAGCAACTCTGCTTTCTCCCTACTGCTTGTTACTTCCTTGCCATCTTCTCTCTTTAGTGGACCTACAGTTTCCTTGACTTTTTTCTTGTTATTAATATGTTGAAAGAAACTTTTTTTTATTGTCCTTGATTTCTGTTGCAAGTCTTTGTTCATTCTGAGCCTTTGCTTTCCTGACTTCATCTTTGCATGTTCTGACTATCTGCTGATAATCAGCCTTAGTTATATGTCCTTCTTTCCATTTTGTGTACTTGTCCTTTTTGTCTTTCAGTTTGTCAGAGAGAGCTTTGTGCAGCCATGCTGGTTTCTTCTTGAATTTCTTGTTTTTCTTTTTCAGTAGTATTGTGCTGGAGTGGGCTTTTATGATCATAGTTTTCAGAGTTTCCCATGCTTCTTGCGTTGTTTTCTCCTTTAGGATTTTCATCCATGGAATCTTTCCTAGCTTCTCTCTGAGTTTGTTAAAATCAGCTCTTTTGAAGTTTAAAACTCTGGTTGGATTATTTTCTATTGTTTGTGTTTGCATTATATTAAATTTCAGCATGATGTGGTCACTTTCACCCAAGGTTCTGGCAACTTCAATTCCTCTATCACTTCTTCTCAATTAGTAAGGATTAGGTCCAGTATAGCTTTTCTAGTTCCCTCCTCTACCTTTTGGATGATAATATTGTCAGCTAGGTTGGTTAAGAATCTGTTTGATCTCCCACTCACTGCAGAGTTTGTCTCCCAGTTGATATCTGGATAGTTGAAATCTCCCATTACTACTGTGGTACGCTTGTGAACTAGTTGGCAAAGAGTTCATCTATTTTTTCTGATTGGTTGGGTGGCTTGTAATATACACCTATGGCAATGTCACTTTTTTTCCTTTTATATTGACCCATATACATTCTGGAGGGATTTTATCTTTGATCATGTGCATTTCTGTAGATATGTAGTGTTCTCTTACATATAGTGCAACCCCCCCCTTTTTTGTAAATCTATTTCTTTTGAACAATTTGTATCCACCCATCAGTACATTCCAGTCATGGGTTTCATCCCACCAGGTTTCTGTAATGCCAACTATGTCATACCTGCCTTCGTGTACTATTGTTTCTAGTCTACCCTGTTTGTTCCCCAAGCTTTGAGCATTTGTATATAAGTGTTTAAGACCTTTATGCCTGTCTGTGGGTATGTTTCCTGCATCTCCTGATTGTTGTTGGAGTTTTTCTTTTTTCTCATTAGTCCCTACCTCATTGTTTCAGAAAATGTTTTCTTCACAGTGTCTTTGGATTGGAGAAGCAGATTACTTTGCTCAACAACTATATCCAACTGGTTTAGGGGTGGAAAATGTGGAGTTATGTGGAAGGAACAGCATGCAATGCTCCATCTTCTCAAGCTTGTTCTTCATATACTAACCATATTTGAAGAGAAGTGATGCAAACAGGATAAAAATGTCATCTTTTAATAATATGGCTGCTAACCTCCTACCTCCATCCATGTATCTTAGATTTATTTATTTTATTTAATGTATGGCATCTACAGAGTTCATGCAATCACTGATATACAAATTGAATTTAAATAAAGTGTCAGCAAATATACAGTACTTGCAAAAGTGTTAGGCAATTGTGCAAAAATGCTGTAAATTAAGAATGCTTTCAGAAATCGAAATGTTAATTTATTTTTTATCAAGTAACAAAAGGCAAAGTAAATGAACAGAAGAGAAATCCAGATCAAATCAATATTTGGGGTGACCACCATTTGCCTTCAAAACAGCATCAATTCTTACACTTGCACAAAGTCAGGGATTTTGTAGGATTAGAGTCAGGTGTATGATTAAACATTATACCACGCAGGTGCTAATGATCATCAATTTTATATGTAAGTTGAAACACAGTCATTAACTGAAACAGAAACAGCTATGTAGAGACTTAAAACTGGGCAAGGAGCAGCCAAATTCTGCTATTAAGGTGAGGTTGTGGAAGACAGTTTCATGTCACAGGTCATATACGTGGCAAAACTGAGCACAGGAGCAAGACAAAAGGCAGTTATACTGCACCAGCAAGGTCTCTCCAAGGCAAAAATTTCAAAGCAGACTGGGATTTCAAAATGTTCTGTTCAAACTCTTTTGAAAAAACACAAAGAAAAAGGCAAAATTGAGGACCATAGACGCAGTGGCCAAGAAAACTTAATGCAGATGAAAGACACATCATGCTTACTTCCCTTTAACATTGGAAGATGTTCAGCAGTGCCATCAGCACAGAACTGGTGGAAAACAGTGGAACCCAGGTATACCCATGTACTGTCTGGAGAAGTCTGACCAGAAGTGGTCTTCATGGAAGAATTGTGGCCAAAAAGCCATACCTCCAATGTGGAAACAAGGCTAAGCATCTCAACTATGCATGAAAACATAGGAACTGGGGTGCAGAAGAAATATTTGGTTGTAGCAGGAGGCAGTTTGTTTGCTGAAGGGCTAGAAAGCGGTACAATAATGAGTATCTGCAGGCAACAGTGAAGCATGATGGAGGTTCCTTGCAAGTTTGAGGCTGCATTTCTACAACTGGAGTTAGAATTGCTAAGAAACAATGGTGTACTTAATGCTGAGAAATACAGGCACATACTCATCCATCACGCCAGGGAAGTGTGTGATTGGCTCCAAATTTATTTTGTAGCAGGACAATGGCCCCAAACATATAGCCTTCATCAAAATATTGTACGTAGGACTGCAGAAGCTAAATTTGCACAATATTTTGATCCACCTAATATCAAACAAACTCTTATTAGAACAAATAATATAAAATAAAATAAACCAAAACATAAGACAATACAGAAATAGACCTGTGTTCCAGTTAGAAGTTGCCCTACATATTCAGGTCTTGTCTGACAATGACAGTGCCCTTAGCACAGGGGTGTCAAACTGCCGGCCCGTGGGCCAGATGCGTTATGGTGAAACCACACCCACCCCATTGCCGGCAATGGGAAAAAAGTCACGATACGTTGCGACACATCACGAGACGTTGCGGGTTTGACACCCCTGCCTTAGCAAGACACAGAAGCTAAACCTAAGAAGAGATTTCTTCCTATGGAGAACAATTAACCAGTTCAGACGTTGTGGGTGCTTCATTATGGGTGGCTTTTAAGAAGAGACTTGACAGCACTGGTTTGGAATGGTATACGGAGTCTTGCTTGAGCAGAGGGTTGGATTAGAAGACCTCTAAGGTCCCTTCCAACTCTATTATTCTGTATTCTGTACATAGGTTCATGAAATAAAAATGATAATAGAACAGCAGGAACCAAAATGTTAATGCTCCCAATAAGTCAGTGCTGATAACACCTTATTTCTAAGGTTTCTTAAGAAATGTCATGGCCATCTGGCTATCAGTTGGCAAAAATCAAATTTACAAGAATAGTTCAACAAACACAATAGGAGAAAGTGGCAGATCAGCTTCACTGTGTTGCAAATGATTTTTCATATTGTTTCCTTTGACACTGTTTTGAACACAAATAGAAATCAGGATAGCCTTTCAGAGCAAAAGCTATTATGCAGTGCTTTCTTATCATGCCAACAATGCAACATAATGCTACTTCAATGTTCTATAATTATGTATTATTAAAATCCCATCTAACTGGAAGCAGTCTTGGCCAAAAGGAACTGCTGTAGATAATTTCAGGTGATTTGAATTAATTTTCCCAGCCAAAACCAAAATATTTAAAACTGATAGATCAGATAAAATGCTGTTAATTTGTTCAATTAATCATTTGAAAACTTGTACAAAGTGATAGAGATTAATACATGGTTTTTCAACATTTCATGCTTTCTCTTCTTGAAAGAACTTTTGATATATTAAAAATTAGATAAGCATCTCTAAAAACTGAAAATAAAAACTTTGATCAATCTTTCCCAGCCTGGTACTTTCCCAACTCCCAGAATTGTTGTTCATGCTGGTGGAATTCTGGAAATTTAATTCCCAAAATGTGAAGAAAGTGCCAGGAAGACTGGGATACTTAAACATAGCTCAGTATAAATAAATGTTATACTAAGTTCTTCCATGTATAATCCACAAGCAAAGTTTTTGATGCAACTCTATTGGAGAAACATAAAAACAGAGCTATGTTCTTGCTCCGTTCCCATTCATATTAAAGGTTTTATGCAGTGGTGGGACCTTCAAGGGGCTTGACCACTTGATATTTTCACTTAGCAATTAAATTAACAAGAAGACTAACATAAATAAAATTAGCACTATTCCTCTAATTTACAAAAAACTCACAATCCTGTTCTGGTTATTCTGATCAGTCTTCTCACACAGCAATTTTACAATATCTGTGGTATAAGAATCACCACAAGCTGTCTTCCGGTTTGCCATCGCGGCTGCTGCAGCCGCTGGAAGGCAAGCTCCATCTTCCGCATTCGATTTTGTTCTGCTGGAGGACCCTACAAAGGGTCAAAAGTCGCCTGTAGGGGCGATGAGCAAGGAGGGGACCCCCGCCAGATCGCGGGAGGACAGCAGCCCTTCCACTTGATCCGGGGCAGCCCTCCAAACCAGCAGAGGAAAGATCGGCCATAGCAATATGGCTCGTCACTAAGCTGCAGACAGCCAAAGTCAAACTTACCATCAAGCACTTCTAAAGCAACGCGGATGAAACTGGGTGAGATCTGATCTTCTCTTTAAGGTCTTAAGTATTTTCTTTTCCTTTAAAAGCTGCCCAAAGTATCTTTTCCCCCTGTGAGGAGAGAGGGAAGGGAATTTCTACCCCACTCTCTAAGAACAGCGGCGACTAACTACCCAGGGGAATTAAAGCACCAAAAGAACAATTTTAATGTAATTGGATTAATATGTTTCTGAAACTTGGGGACCAAAAGTTTTCTTATTTTTACTGGAGACTTTGTTTTTATCTATAAAAAAGAAATAAAACTGGAAAAAGGATTATAAATTTTTTTGACTTAAAATATTTTAAACGGCATCGGTGACATCTTGTGGTGAGGTTTGGTATTACAACTTGCTATTGCCTAAAAGAGACTTGGCTTGAAGCCTAGACTTCAGATAAAACTCTTTTGACCTTGATAGATACCACCTGTGAGAAACTCAGCTGTAAAGAGAATTTCTGGGCAGCATAACTGGCCTGCTTGAACTATGAATGTAAACCTTTGCTGTGTCAACGCTGCTAATATTGGATATTATTGCTTTGACAAGATGTGCAGAACTGTCTGGTATTTTTAGAGTTAATTTAGATGATGGTGGGAAGGGAGGAGAAAGATAGGAAAGCGCGGGATAAGGAATGGAAGTGAATCTTTGCCCTTCAGGCTAATTGGAAAATGTGATTTATGACTGCAAAATAGGGGAGGGGAATAGCCGGAAAAGTTATGTGCAAGTAAGAGAAATTCAGATCTTGGCATTCATCCATGCCATGCCGATGCTGTTTTCACTGATGAAAGACTTTTAGCATAAACAATGCCTGGAAGTTCTTTGAAGTGTTCCATTAGTCGCAACCATGACATGCTGATTTTCAGAGCTATATGTGGGGAATTGCTTTCCTATTTCTTTATCTGAGGAACATTGATTATTACATGAGATGATGAGATACCTTGGACTATAAAATCTTACATGACAAATGACTTCTACTATAAAGACCACCTATAATACGCGAAATAGAGGTCCCATACCTAGTTATAAAATTATTTTTAACATCTGATTTTAAAGTCCTCAACTTAACACACTCTTAAGAGAATATGCATGAAGACCAGGAAAAGATCCTTTCCATGTTGAAAGCAATACATGAAACCATTCTTTCAGCTTGCGACAAAATAAGATGCAACATAAAAGAACAAGATGCCAGCTTAGATATACAAACCCAAATTTTGACTACAACCAAAGAACTAACAATGCAGAAGATAACAGAAGAAGTGGAACAATCAAATACTAAGAAGAGGACTCAATTGACCAACAAATAAAGTTAATGGAAAATCCAGAAAAGGGAGTGACAACACTGAAAATGGAAAAGACTTTCTATATAAATCAGAAGAAATTTGAGGAGAAAGAAGAACAGATTGAATGGAAGATAAACATATCAGGACAATCATGGGGAATTGGAATAATAGGGAGACGATCCAATGAACACAAATAGGCTAGCCCAGTGATGGCAAACCTTTTAGAGACCGAGTGCCCAAAAACTGGCCCCACCCCCGCTCCACCCCCTCCCCACCCCCACTCCATCCCCACCCCACTTGCCCTCAGGGCCACTCACCACCTCCAGGGCCCACCGCAGATCGCCCAGCAGCGCCATGGCGGCCACCCCTCTGCCCGCGCCCCACAGCATCAACTCTGCACGATGGGGCAGAGACAAGAGTCTTGTCTACGCTGCCTGGCTGCCATGTCCTTGGCTGCACTGCTCCGCGTGGGCCATGCTCAGGGGCGACTCTCCTCCAGGGGGGCTGCTGGTGAGGAGGGGGTCACGGGGGGAGGCAAGGCTGGGGCAACGGCACGTTGCCACCTCTGGCACCCATGCCATAGGTTCGCCACCACTGGGCTAGCCCTTCCAAAAAATGGCAACTAAATGGTCTCTCTTATTTCAAATAATATATATAATAATAGAGGGAGATCTATTTGATGATTTAAAAGCACTGACATGGAAGGCTAGTTGGCAAAGGAAGAAAGCCAGATTAAGGCTAAAGAAAATTGGGGTTTTGATTTATTAGAGGGGATTTCATATTACTAATTAGAGGGTTAAAGGGAGAAGTTGAGATAAGGGGAATTTTGGTCATTAAATTTAAAATATTTGGAAATTAGTTGAAAATAAGGATTCTATTTGTTTAATATTTAAAAATTAGACCCAAAAGAAAAAAAATTTATGAATATGTTTGATTTATTGATTAACCCAGACAATATATATAATGGTTTTGATTTATTGAAGGGGATACTGTATTATTAATTAGATGATTTAATATGGTGGGAAATAGATAACTTTTAGAAAATAGAACAAGACTATACTCAAATAGATAAGGTGTGTATTTTGAATATTAGATTCTGATATGAATTGAAATAAGGGAAACTTTGGTTACCTAAAGCCTGGAAATTATAAATATCAAGTGTTAAATTTGAATATTGATGGGAAATTAAAAATTGGGAAAAAACCAATAACAGGACATTGATTGTCTATAAAGATTGAATGTAAAAGTAATTAAGATATGTATAAGCTAAAAATTATTGATAAATGTAATAATGATGTTTTTACTTAGTTGATATAATAAGAACTGTATTAGCTTAAATACGAGATAGTAGATATTAAGGGAAAAAGAGAGGAAATATTTGATGTTGTAATTTGAGATTTGTACTAAAGATTTTTGTATGTTATTGAACTATTGATTAACCCAGTCACCACGTTGCTTTTTAAATACCTAAATGTAAAATTAGAAAACTAATAAAATATTATTTAAAAAAAAAGAATCACCACAAGCTCTACTTGTGCAAGCAAGAAATTATTTTTCAACTTGTTGTGGTATTGTTATAATAATCTTTTCCCTCATCTAATCTTTTCATATGACAGTTAAAAGTTACTATACAAATGTTTTAGGATTGGTGTAATTTTCTTCATTTAAAAAAAATCTGCCATCAATCTACCCCCAACATACTTCAATAAGACTCTTTATAATTAGGGGCTTCCGGTTTTGATGTCGCAGCGAGACGGGCACAGGAAGACAGAGCTCCATCTTTCGCATTCAATTTCACCCCACTGGGGACCCTGGAAAGGATAGAAAGTCGCCCTGAGGAGGCAACAAGTAAGGAGAGAACCCTCGTTGATTGGAGGAGGGCAGCGGCACTTCCGTTTCATCCAAGGAAGCCCTCCAAACCGGCAGAGGAAAGACTGCCTACATTCGTGTAGCCAATCAGAAGCTGCTGACAATGGAAGACAATAAGCACTAACAAGCAACCTTACAGCAACGTGGATGAATCTGGGTAAGACTCTATCCTCTCTTTATGATTCTAAGACTTCTTCCTGGAAAAAACTGCCCAAAGCACCCTCCCCGATGAGAGAGGGAAGGGGAATTTCCACCCCATTCCACAGTAAAAGAAAAGTGGCGAACAAATTACTTGGGGGAAACAGAGAAAATTACAAAATTAATTTGGAATTAATACACATATATGGCTTTGAAATTTGGGGACTAAAAGTGCTTTTGAGACTTTTTTTTTTTAAAAAAAAAGCTTTGAAAAGCTTGTAATATAAGTTTGGATTTAAAAAACTGGCAAATGGCACCAATGATATCTAGTGGCGAATTATGGCACTACAATTTGTTATGCCTAAAGGAAACTTGGCTTGAAGCCCAGATTTAGATAAGACTCTTGCTTACCTTGGGAACTTTCACTTTTGAAGACTGCAGTTGGAAAAAGGGGAAAAAAACTTTTGGGCTGCTTATCGGTGTGGCAGAGACAATGAATTACCTTGAAACCAGCCTACCTGAACTACGAATATAAATATTAACTGACTTTCAGAGCTGTGTTGTGGAACTATTTCCCTGCAGGAGAAACACACATCATTGCTTGAGATGATGGAATATTTGGATTACAAATCTTTGATTAAAGACCACCTACAAAAAATGAAATGGATGTCCCATACTTAGCTTTAAATGATAAAAAACCATCTTTAACACCTGTCCCCAAAGTCTTCAGTTTGATATACTACCAAGAAAATATGGATGAAGATCAGAAAGAAATTCTCTCCATGTTGAAATCAATACTAGAGACAATTGCTTTAGCTTGTGATGAGACTAGAAATAACACAAAGGAGATAAAAGAACATTTTTCTAATCTAAATTTACAAAACCAGAACGTGACTACAAAACAGGAACTAGCAACCCAGAAAATAGAAGGAAAACTGGACGAAGCAGATCCAAAGATGGAGGACTTAAAGGAAGGAACTAACCAACAGATTCAGACAACTGAAGAACTAGAAGACGATAATATCGGAAATGGAAAAGACATCTTACCAATCAAGAATGCAGAACACATTTGAGGAAAAGGAAGAAGAACTGATTGAATGGAAGATAGAGCTGTTAGGAGAACTGTGGGGAATTGGAGAAGGAAGGAGGCTGTTTAATGAATATCAATGGGTTCGTTCTTCTAAAAATACTTTAATCAAATGGTCTTTCTTATTCCAAATAATATACACAAAAACAGAGGAAAAATTACTTGATGATTCAAATGCATTGACTTGGAAAGTTAGTTGGCAAAGGAAGAAAGCTAGAGTAAGACTGAAGAAAATAAAGGTTTAGATTCATTAGATGGGATATTATATTGTTAACTAGAGGTTTGAATATGGTGGAGAATAGATAATTGCTAGAAATAGAAGTATCATCATAACTAGAAAGATAAGATTTGTAATTAGAATATTAGATTTTGGTATGAGAAAGGAAACAGGAAAATGCCAAGAGTTTGAATAAGAGAAGCTTTTAGTTACCCAAATATAACTTACTTTGAAATTATAAACAATAGAGACATTTTGAATACTGAGGGGAATTTTTTTTTTTTTTTTTTAAAGTGAAAACAGGATATTGGTTGAACGTATGGGTATTAAGTGCAAATGCAATTAAGATATGTTTTGGTTAGAAAAGTTATTTAAAACTGACATTATTGATATTATGAGAAAAATGTAACAAAGATTTTGCTATTCAATTGTATATTTATTAATAACAATAAGAATTGTATTTGCCTAGTGTGGGAAAACAGGTACTACCGGAAGAAGAGAGGAAACATTTGATGGTGTAATATTGGATCTTGATTGAAGAAGTTAATATATACCACTGATTACTAATGGACCCAGACAACACATTGTCTATTAAGTATTTGACTGTAAAACTAGAAAATTAATAAAATATTTATAAAAAAAGACTATAGTTAGAATATAGTTGGTGTTCTGATAGTATGACTGTTGTAGTCCGAAGGAGGAAGCATTCCAAGAAAACTGAAACATTATTTTCCCTTTTAGTTTCTTTATTTTGCATTCCTTGCCAGGAGTTTTGCTACAATACTTCGGTACATTACAAAGCGGATGCCAGAATCTGGATTTCTCTGGCTTGCGTCTATAATCGAATGGGGGCTGCCATTCGATTATAGTTTTCACCTTGGCTGGATCCATCTCAATGCCTTCGTTGGAGATTCTGTAGCCGAGGTAATCTAATCGGGTCTGGTGAAATTCACATTTTGACAATTTGGCATAAAGCTTGGCATTCAATAGTTTCTTTAACACTTCTCTCACCAGCTTTATGTGATCAGTCATATTCGTGCTGTATATCAGAATATCGTCAAGGTACACCAGAACCCCTTTGTACAAGTGTTCATGTAGGACTTCATTAATCAACTGCATGAATACGGCTGGGGTCCCCTGTAGTCCGAATGGCATGACTTTGAATTGATAGCTCCCCATGGGGCAGTTGAAGGCAGTTTTCCACTCATCTCCTTCTTTTATTCTCACTCGGTAGTACGCCTCTCTCAGGTCTAATTTAGTGAAGACACTCCCCTTAGCCAGATGAGTTAATAAGTCCTTTAGGAGGGGGAGGGGGTATCTGTTTTCCACACTCACAGCGTTGAGGCCCTTATAGTCTACGCAGAGACGAAGAGACCCATCTTTTTTTTCTTTAAATAACACGGGGGCTCCCACAGTAGATTTGGCCCGTTCAATGAACCCCCTCGCTAAGTTTTTATTCACGTATTGCTGCATCTCTTCCATCTCGAGGGGGGACATGGCGTACATTCTCGGGCGTGGAAGTTTGGCTCCTGGCACCAGTTCGATAGAACAGTCATTGGGTCTGTGAGGGGGTAGGACATCGCATTCATTTTCACTAAATGCCTCTGCTAAGTCCCGGTATTCATTGGGGATGAGTGATTCATCTGGTGACGGTGAGGCAGCTATGAGTGCTCGCTCATTAGGTGGCCTAAAGTGTCCCGCAACGTCAGTTGAATCAGTGGGAGGCTCAGGCCCTATAGGTAGTCTCACAGTTCTCATTCCTTTCTCCCACCAGATAAATGGCTTCCATTTGTCCAACCAGGCTAAGCCTAGAATCACAGTCTCAGTCATTTTTGGAGCCACCAGGAACCGAATAAATTCCCAGTGTGCCCCTATTTCTAGGTGTAAGGGCTCAGTTAATTGTGTGACTAAAGTCCCTCCCATCAGGAAGCTGTCAGCTTGCTTGAACCTCACAGGGTTGGAGAGTTGTTTTGCCCATATGCCCATTTTCATGGCAAAGGGTAGGCTAATAATGCATCGGGTGCATCCAGAATCAATTAGTACGTTTAAGTCTATTTGTGCCCCCGACTTAGGGATTGTAAGCTTGGCGGCCAGTGAAAAAGATGGGATTTGTTGACTCACCATCGGGTCGTTCTCCCCTTCATCATCACCATCAAAGGAGGGTAGAGTGGGGGAGGGTCCACCTGGAGTCCCGGAGTTCTCTTGTGTGGGAGGTGTAATCTGGGTAACAGGTGCTTGCGTGGCCCGGTTGGATTTTTCTCTCATTAGCCGCTGGGCAGGTCTCCTTCTCGTCGCTGGTTCCAGACTGCTCTGCAGTTGGGGGTAGGGGACCGGACAGTTTGCTGCTCGATATCCCTTCTTTCCACACCGAAAACACTTTATTGACGCGCTTGCAGGTGGCCCGGTTCTTCCAGTCATCGTGGTAGCCGGAGGTTCTCGTGGGGGTGATTGTTGTTCGGATTATTCTGGTTGCTGCTCAGATTCAGGTGGGGAACGCTTTTTATAGCGGGCGAGCTGAACATCTAGCTTTACCGTTGTCTGGTACTACTTGTGCAGTCGGTCAGGTACTGCTCGAATAATGCAGGCCTGGGAGAGGTGATCATCTAATCCCTCAATGAAGTGATGGATTAGGGACTGCTCTGGCCACCCCTCTATCTGACCTGCTATCTTGCAAAACTCCAGGGGAGGCCTGCCGTACTCCAGGGCAGGCCTGCCGGCTAGTTTTATTTTGTGGATTTGTTCTCTTGCTTTTAAGTCAAGGGATGGGTCCTCAAATCTTTCTTTCAGACCCAGGAGGAAGAGGTGGGGGTCTTCCAATTCTGGGGCTTGCTCATTATATAAATTGTTCAGCCATTCGGATGCTTCTCCCTCTAGGCCGGATGCAATCACATCGACCATAGCCCCTGGGTCTGGGTAGAGATAAGCCCAGCGATTCAAGTGAGAGCGTACTTGGTTGAGGAAAAAAAATCAGTTTCTCTGGGTCCCCATCAAAGGTTGCTCTGAATGGTGGAGAATGGGGCCCCCACTGTGGCTGTTGCTGCTGCTGGCCCCATCCTGGTTGCTGGTTTATGCCCAGGGGTTGCACGTTCGGGGGCTGGGGCCAATCTCCTTGTTGTGGCCGTCCTCCCTCTAGCAGCTGATCCCCTGGGCCCTGCACCATCCCAATCTGTTGCAAGGTCTCTATCAGCTGTGGTGAGCTCAAAAGTCGTCTGCTCCCTGCCTGCTTCGAATGCCATACTCCCATTGTTGCAGAGGCCTCAGACATGGATTCCCTCTCTCTTCAGGGCTGGGGTCCCTGATAGAGGAAGACAGGGTCTGAAAGGCTGTCTGATACGAATTGGAGGGGCTGTAGGCTTCTTTTTGCAGGAGTAGGTTTGCCTCTCTCCCCTGGGGTTTGAGATATTTCCAGTAACTCACCCAGGCCTTGAATGGCAGTTTGCCCATTGTCTGTCCACCGGTTCTCATTCGTCTGCCAAAATTCATTTTCCCACAGCATACTGTCTGTTACTTCCCCCTCTGGGATATCAGTCGCTGCCGGGTTGTATTCAACAAACTCCCGTTTCATGATAGATTGGCCTGCTCCTGAATTCTGTCATTCTCACTCCAGGCTAGGAGAAAGAGTGGGGTAATGCACCTCCAGTTGTTTGAAAAGTTTTTAGATTCTGGCATGATGTTGTAGTCCGAAGGAGGAAGCATTCCAAGAAAACTGAGACATTATATTCCCTTTTAGTTTCTTTATTTTGCATTCCTTGCCAGGAGTTTTGCTACAATACTTCGGTACATTACAAAGCGGATGCCAGAATCTGGATTTCTCTGGCTTGCGTCTGTCTTATCTTGCTAAACTCCTCCCTTACTTTACTGTCATGATTTACGTCTTCCAATTAGGCTGGAGGCCAAAGATTCACTTCCCTTCCCAGTCTCCCGCTTTCTTCATAAATCTCCTCCCTTTGTATGTCATCTGATTTAACTCCAAAAATACCAGACAGTTCTGCATATCTTGTCAATGCAATAATATCCTATATTAACAGCGTTGACAATGACATATCATTAGGAAAGAAGAGCAGGATAAGAGCCAGACAGAATTGGCTTCATGGCTCAGCCATTTCATAACTCAGCTTCTGTAGATTCGTCCCTAATCTATTTTAACTGCTAAATGCACAAGAGTTTTACTAGCTTTACATGAGAAAACAGAGCAGAATCAAATGTATGGAAACTAAGAACTCTGGGCCAACTATCAGGGCTCATCATGGCTGTGTTTGGATGAAAGTTGAATACTTTCATTTAAGATACTTGTGTGTAATAGCTTGGAGGCACCAATTCGAGCAGCGGGATCAGCGGCCGGGAGAATCAGCTGCGGACTTTGTCGTGGCTCTGAGGCAGGCTGCTAGGCCATGTGCGTTCCAAGACTTGGAAGAGAGGCTCCGAGATCGACTCGTCTGCGGATTGCGAAGTGGTGAGATGCAACAAAAGTTGTTTGCTAGAGCCGATGTTTCATTCCAAGATGCCCTGAGAGACGTTGCAGCTAAAGAAGCAGCCGGTGGCTCGGTGAAGGCCTTGTGATCGACCAAGAACCCTCCAGCAGCAGTCCCGGTCCATCAGGAAGTTGTGCGAGAGGCCTCCGGAGAAGAATCCGAGGAAGAAGAGGTGGACAGACTTCAACAGTCAGCGGAGAGAAGACTGCAAGAATGCAGAGGGAAGACGCCTGCATCCCTTCGGTGTTTCAGCTGTGGGGGTCGCCACAGGAGAACCGACTGCCGTTTTTGTTCTGCTGTTTGCCGGGCATGTGGCAGGCAAGGCCAGATTGCATCAGCCTGCTTGGGTCGCCAGAAAAACAGGTCCCCCGAAGAGTTGCCTCTGAAAGGTACCAAGCTCCCCAGCCAACACAGGTGGGTTTCTGCGCATCCCATAGGGGGGGTATTCAACACTGGGGTTCACCGGCCCCTTAAGAAAAAGTTTCGCATTGATGTAAAGTTGCAGGGAGTTCCCCTGGCCATGGAGCTGGACACAGGGTCCGCTCTTTCTATTATTTCTGCTGACACGTTTAAGAAGGTTTGTTCCAGGAGTGGCTCATGAGTCAAACTCAGGCCCTCCAATCTCATCCTCACTGACTTTCAGAATGCACGAGTCAGTGTGAAGGGGGAGGCCACGCTTAGAGTATAGCGTAAGGAATTTGATGGGTTGTTAGATGTGGTGGTAGTTGGGGGTGATCGAACGAGTCTTATCGGACTCGATTGGTTCGAGGCACTTGGGATCCAAGTGACTGGGCTTAACCATCTACAAACTGTCAGCCTTGCAGGAATCTGTAAGGAGTTTGCTGATGTGTTCAGCCCAGAGCTTAGCTCATACAAGGGGCCTCCTATTGCTTTAAGGGTAGACCCAGCCATCACACCCATCAGGGTTAAACCAAGGAGGGTGCCTTTTGCCCTCAAAAGTAAAATAGATGCTGAGTTGGACAAACTGCTCCAACAAGGCATTCTTGAACCTGTGGATTCTAGTCCATGGGAAACCCCCATAGTGACATCATTAAAAGCCAATGGTGAAGTCCGAATTTCTGTGGACTATAAATGCACTCTAAACAAAGCCTTGCAGCAGCATGCATATCCAGTGCCAGTGGTGAGCCACATCCTGGCCTCACTGAAAGGGGGAAAAGGTATTTGCTAAGCTTGATTTGGCTCAGGCCTACCAACAGTTACCTGTTGATGAGGCAACAGCTGAGGCCCAAACTATAGTTACTCACAGAGGGGCTTTTAAGGTAAAAAGGCTGCAGTTTGGGGTCAATGTAGCCCCTGGCATTTCTCAAGGGGTGATGGAGCAAATGCTCCGTGGTATTCCTGGAGTCTGCCCTTATTTCGATGACGTCCTCATTGCAGGAGAGTCACCTGGGAACTTAGCCGAAAGGCTGAGAGATGTCTTGCTGTATTTCTGCCAAGCTGGGCTGAAGTTACAGCAAGACAAATGTAAAATAGGTGTAACATCCACCGAATTTCTAGGCTTTCGTATTGATGCTGAAGGCATCCACCCTGCAGAGTCTAAATTTCAGGCCATTCAAATGGCCCCCAGTCCCCAGTCAAAAGCTGAACTCCAGGCTTTTCTGGGCCTACTTAATTTTTATCATTCATTTCTCCCCCACAAGGCTGCAGTGGCTTAGCTGTTACACCGGCTCTTGGACAAGCAGATTCCATGGAAATGGACAAACGTCCATGAAAGGGCTTTTAAAGAAGTCAAGGCCGTGCTATCTTCAAATGCGGTCCTGGCGCATTTCAATGAGCAATTGCCTGTGTGCATCGCATGTGATGCCTCCCCTTATGGGGTAGGAGCAGTGTTAAGTCAACTCAAGGCTGATGGGATTCAGGTCCCTGTGGCCTATTACTCCAGAACTCTCTCATCTGCAGAGCGTAATTATGCGCAGATTGACAGGGAAGCCTTGGCAATAATCTCAGGCATCAAGAAATTTCATGATTTCTTGTATGGACGCCATTTCATGGTCTATACTGACCACAAGCCTTTGCTGGGGTTGTTTACAACAAACAAACAAACCCCACATATCATCTCTCCCAAAATGCTGAGATGGTCAGTCTTCTTGTCAGCTTATGACTACACCCTGGTTCACAAACCAGGGACAGAGATGGGCCATGCTGATGGCCTTAGTAGGTTACCTCTAAAGAAATAGAGGCAGACCCTGCTCCTGCTGTACATATTCTTTCCATTCAGGAATTGCCTGAATCTCCCCTCAATGCTAGGGATGTGGCTGCTGAAACTGTCACTGATCACTCGCTTGCACGCGTGCTGACATGGGTGTTGTCAGGATGGCCTGACACGTGTCCTGGTACAGATTTCCAAAGTTTCTGGCGTAGGAAACATGAGTTTTCCACGTTCAAAGGGTGTATCCTGTGGGGTAGCAGGGTAGTCATCCCGGCCTCATTGAGGACTAGAGTCTTGCTCTCTCTGCATGAGGGACATCCGGTAATTGTGAGGATGAAGGCGCTTGTGCGTAGCCATCTTTGGTGGCCTGGACTCGATAAGGACATCGAGGCCCAGGTTCAGGGGTGCCAAGTGTGCCAACAGTCACAGTCTGAGATGCCCCAGGCCCCTGTACATAGGTGGGAGGAGACACACACTCCATGGTCACGCGTACACATTGACTATGCTGGGCCCTTTCAGGGGCAATTCTTCCTTCTCCTCGTGGATAGCCATTCCAAGTGGCTAGAGGTCATTCCTGTATCCTCCACTACTACTGCTAGGACCATCCGGGTGCTAAGAGGAATCTTCGCTTCCCATGGCCTTCCTGATGTCCTTGTCTCAGACAATGGTCCCCAATTTACCTCTTCTGAGTTTCAGGCGTTTCTTCAAGCCAACATGATCCAGCATGCTACATCTGCTCCTTTTCACCCTGCCACCAACGGTCAGGCTGAACGCATGGTGCGTACCACCAAGGAGGCATTAAAAAGAATCACTCAAGGACCCTGGCATCACAAGTTAGCCGATTTTCTCCTTGCACACCGCACCACACCTTGCACTGCTACAGGAAAGAGTCCAGCTGAACTACGCTGGGGTCGCAGACTCATCACGAAACTGGACAGATTGCACCCAGACCGGGTGGCTGCACAGGTGTCACAACCGCGGGCACCTAGGAGACTCCAAGTGGGTGATCCGGTATGGGCCAGAAACTATGGGCATGGACATCTTTGGGTAACTGCTGTAGTCTGCAAGGTCTCTGGGCCACTGTCCTACGAAGTGGCCTTGGAGGATGGTCGTGTGCTTAGACGCCACATTGACCAATTGCGCTGGAGGCTTCCTGGCCACGTTTCCGCTCCTGGCTCTGCTCTTGGGGGGGGAGGGGGACCTCAATTACGATTGTGGACCACAGTCTCTCCATGAGGGCACTTATCCAAATGTTCCTACACATGTTCCAGGTGGGGGTCTTGCCATGGAGGCGGCTCCTGACTCTGGCATAGACTCCGGGGGTCTTGACATGGAGGCGGCTCCTGACTCTGGCAGAGGTCCCTGGCTAGGGGCAGTAAATCGGCTACTCAGGGTACTCCTGCTGCTGGTCTTGGGCTCGAGGGACAGTGCTCCCAAGAGGAGTCCAGTGGAGTTTTGGGGAACTCCACCCCACCAAGGGACTCGGGGAACTCAATCCCACCAAGGAACTCTGGTTTGGGTTTGGTGGATCCAGCCAGTCAGCAGTCAGGGGGAACCCCTGAGTCTTCTGGGTGACAAAGTCCTGGTTTGTTTTGCATAAACCGGGAGCAGGCACTCCAGGCACCTATTCCTAATCCCACACCTACGACTACACCTGCACCTAATCTGGCTCCACGGAGATCAGAGCGGGTTAAGGGTCCTCCTAAGCATTTAAAGGAATATGTAAGGTCTCTGTTTACTATACAGGAGGTTTATTAGTCCTCGCCATCTGAAGGAGTAAAAACAATTGTAGTGCTGCGGTGTGAATATTGTCAAATAGTGAAAGTCCGTGGACACAACAGGGAACTAAAGGTAATGGGTTGCAAGGAGTAAAGGTTGACTGTATAACGTGCCAACCGGCCTGTCATGATGTGTTATGTGTAAAGGGTTAAACAATATGTTTAATTATTGTTTAATCCAAGGGGGGAGGGGTGTTATGTCCTGGGCCTTGCTGAGTCATTCAGCAAGGCTCAGGAAGGCTGCAGAGACCCGGACAGACCACGTGTCTGCCCAGGACCCAGACAGGCTGTCTGCGGCCTTGCGCGCATGCGCAAGGCAGGAGAATGGCCTGCAATGATTGGATGTGCATCCCCTTGCAAGAGGATATAAAAGGCCAGTGGCCATTGTGTTCTTGCTTCTGTTCTGTGAGCGTGTTTCAATAAAGAGATCTTTGTTGTGAACCAGCCTCGTCTCGATGTCTTCTTTGCAAGAACAGAACAATAAACATACTTGATTAATGCGTGTCTTTTGTTTATCAATCCAGAGTAGAACTTTGTATATTTCAACCCAGTCAAAGATAGGCTTAGGATGCTACTAGTATTTCCTATGTTCTGCCATTACTATGTGTGAACAAAAAATTCACAATTGCCTTGGATTAGATAGCCAAGCACTGTCTGTAATGAAAATAAGAAAAGCAGTGTCTTTTCTTATGCATTATAAAGACTGTAAATAGAAGAAGAAACCTCTAACATTATCGGCTTTACACCATTTTTCACCGTCTATTGATTCAGATGCTTCTATGTAAGAAAGTAAACACAAAGATATTACATGAAAGTAATAATAATCAAATTTAGTGTACCTACTTAGAATGTCGAATGTCTGGCAGTGATCGCTCCAAGGCTATATTGTTGCTTACAAAAATATTGAAACCATTTTCCCGATAAGCAGAATCATCACTGTCTTCTTCTGTGAGAGGATATGGCTTTCCTTGTTCACCTTTCCCTGAAATAGTATTAAATCAAAATGTGATCAGATGAACAAGATCACAGAAATGGTTAGCAGTTTGTCTGTAAATTAGAATGTGACAAGTTTGTGCCAAGTCAAACATGAACTTGACAATTCTCTAACTGTCACTCTATGCCTTCAGGTGAATTTTTCTCCCATCATAAGCAGGAGAGTAACTAAGGAATGACAAGCAGGCCTACCATATTAAGGCTTATTTTTACACAGAAGTATTATAACAATTTGTGTTGTTGTTATTGTTGCTGTTTTCTAAAACTCTCTTTCTCTCTCTCTCTGTATTTATGCACACATTATATACATACATACATACATACATACATACATACATACATACATACATACATACATACATACACATGAAGGATCAGATGAAAGAATATATGTGCAGATGAGGCCCTGAGGATCAGAAAAAGGGTCATATATGGAGATAGGACCCAGGTGTGGATATGATGGACATGAGAGTGAGGAAGATGAATTGTGAGAGAAACATTTACTCTTAGACAATTAAACAACTTTTTCTTTCTGCTCATAGGGGATTTGCAGTACAAACTTGCTAACAGTTGATAGCATTGTGAGGGGGCTGCGGGGAGTGGGGGAGTGGGGGAGGCTACAGGAGCAATGAAGCGAGACAGATTCATAGGTTCACCTGTCAGAAACCACTTAGCCAGGTTTTCACTTACAAGAAAACCCAAAACTATATAGCTGGCACAGGAAACTAGAAGCTTTGCAAGATACCCGTGACCTGAGGTGGGCAATAGGTGGTGTGACATTTAGCTATTTTGCATAGCAAGCAAGAAAGCTTTAGGGGGCTGCAATCCAGGTAATCAATCAATATTATATGTTATGCATGTATTATTAGGGAGAGGGCAAAGGGGTGTGTTGGGAGGGCGAAGGGGTGTATGTGAATCACCTTTGATTATAAAAACTGCTGTAAAACTGTAATTGGGGCCTTGGTAGATTTCAAAGCCAGGGCTACTTTCATTTTGGTACCAAAATAAAAGTATTTTTGTTCCACATCTTGTGTTTGATGATCAATTGGCTTCGACACCAAGCTAAGACCCAGTTTTGGGGACAACACACACACATGGAAGATAAAAGCAACATATTTTTTGTGTAATCTCTGTTTTATTACAGTTCTTGAAATATACAGTATTGTAAAGCCAGAAGATTAAGTTTCTTTCTTTTTTTTTTTTTAAAATATATTTTATTAGATTTTATAGGGGTACAGGGATTACATTAAGGTGCTTAGGAACCACCATGGAGGTGGGTATATTAAACATCAAAAAAAAGAAGGACAATCACAAATATATAATTCAAATCAAATCTTTTAAACTTCCCTCTCTAATTCCCTCATTTAATCTTACTTATTCAAATTAATAAATTCTATATAAGTTTCAAACGATCCTATCAAATATCAGTTACATTTCAATTCTAAAAATCCAAATCCTGTTTTTAAGCTTTACTAACTTACAATTACTATATTTCAATTAGCCTTAAATAGACATATTATTAACACTTCGGGTGCCCTTTTTTTTTTTACATAATTATATCTGGTATATTGTTCTCGCAACAACATTCCCATATCTTCTTCATTGATACCATTTTTTTCTCTTATCACCCATCCCTCTTATTCTCCTTTTATTTCCAAATAATTCTCTTAAAATAAAAATATCAGGCCAACAAATAAATTTCTATCTAATTTAAATATATATTCTATCAATGCCTCTATATCTATAAAAATCTTTTTAAACCAGTAGATAAAGTTTACTTCTCCAATACATATCATATCTAAAACAGAGTAATATTACAAAGGGTATCCTCTTAAAAATTTCACGTGTTCCATTAGTTGTTAAGTCAGTCAAGAAATCAAAGCCTTTTTAATCCCATTAAATAAGACTTTAAAATACATTTTTAAATCTAACTCTAGGCTTCTTTCTATGCCATAGTGGTTTCCATAGTAAGGTTCCTACATAATCAAACCACAATATTAAAAGGTCCATATTCTTTAACGCTTCAAATTGGTCAAAGTTCTCTTTCCTTTCTTCTAATAGCCTTTGGATGGTAAAAGCTGTTTTATTCCATGTTATATTTGCCAATTGTTTATCCACCTTTTCTCGATTTTCAATAAGTTGTATCTGAGTGTCAGTCTCTGTTGGTATTGATGCTTCAGACATCTCTGTTGAAGTTGTTGTATAGTCATCAGACTTCTCGATAGGTTGTGTTGGAAGTTGAATAAAATTAGTTTGTTTTGTGGTTTCCACGGTTTCTCTCAGTGTAGGGAAAAGGGATTGAAAATAGGAACTCACATCCTCTGCAGCTTCTAAAATTGTTTCCAATATAAGTTCATAGTCCAGTTGTGTATTAAGTTCCATATCGATAGTAATAAGGCTTTTTAATCTTTAATCTTTAAAGAAGGCTCTACTTCATAAGAATCAAGCAAGCATTCACCTTCAATTTTCAATAGGCCAGCTGCATCCGTTATCTTGTAGTTATCACCCTTTCAGGGTCATAGCCATTCCCAGCCATAAAGAAATATAATTGCAGTACCACTTTTCGACACAAGATGTCCTCAGCAAACCAAAAAATCTTTTTTTTTTTTTTCCTTTCCAAATAATAGATTTTTTATTTTTCGTGTTGAAAAAGATGAAGAAAGGGTTCAAAATAATAAATGCGTAGTTGTAACAATAATAGTCAAGAATAAAATGTTTTCAGGTCCCCTCAGTATTCCAAAATTTAAATAGTCCATCAAAATTGACTGGTTTTTATTTATATATTTTTTTTTCCAACGCTGTTTTTCCCCATTGCCCAAACGCTGCTTCCTCACGACAGGGAAATAGTTCAAAGAAAGCTTTTAACAGGAAAGTAGTTAGGGAAAAAAAAAGGGGGTAGGAAAGGTCTCACCCGGATTCTCCACGGGGGTTCTTTCGCTTAGATGTTCTTCTGGCTTTCAGCTGGTGCGACGAAGTGATCGTCCATTTTATTGGGCGATCTTTTCCTCCGGCGGCCCTAAGGAGAAAGCTCGAACTGGGGAGAGCCGCCACTCTTCCCCAGTCGAGCAGGAGCCTCCTCTAACGGTGGTCGCCTCTACGGGGCGACTTTCGACCCGATTAAGGGTCTACCGGCGGAGGGAAAGCAGCCGGTGGGAGAGAGAGATCTCTCCGTACGACTGCTGATGTCGCGATCCGGAACCGGAAGCCAGAAGATTAAGTTTCTTGAAAGAAGTTTTGCCCCAGTAGTTTGTTATCAATATTAAATGCTAATTGGAAAAGCAAAACTCTTATTTTTGTATTTAATGATATAGAATTAGGAAAGAGCAGAATGGACCAACCAATTATATGAATACAGGATGTGTCTGACTACTTTAAGAGATGAGGAACTGGCCACAAATGTGATCAGGTCATTTTCCTTCCAAAGTATAAGTCATTTGAAGAAGCAATGAAAGATAATGCATCCAGCCAAAGCCTGTGCCATAGGAATGGTGATTAAAAAAAAACACCATTGGATTTGAACATAACATAAGCATACTTCATTTCTGCTGTGAATAAACTCTTATTTTGGATTTTTTTCTTCTTTGTTCAATCATGTCAGAGACTGACTGGATGAGTTCCTGCATCTTTCTTGGCAAGGTTTTTTAGAAGTGGTTTGCTGTTGCCTCTTTACTAGGGCTGAGAGAGAGCAATTGGCCAAAGGTCACCCAGGTAGTTTTGTGCTTAAGCTGGGACTAGAACTCATGGACCCCCAGTTTCTAGCCTGATGCCTTAACCATTACATTAGACTTGCTCTGTTATTTTGAATACTTGCATGTTAATTTTGCTTTCTTGCTTTCTCTTTTCTTTTCTTTATCTAAATTATTTAATAATTAAAGATAATGAATTCTGGCTCACTCATTCTCTTTTTCAGTATGTCCTTCTGGCTCAATCTATCCTAAAAGATTTCATTGTTTAATTGTATGAACTGCAATGTTTACTTTAGATAAAGATAATAATTGTCTCCTTTCTTTGAAAGATGATAGGATTGGAAAGATGGCAGGATTGGAACTGGAGGTCATAAAAGGAAAACTGGAGAAAGTAACAGAGTATAACATAGGAGTTATCTGAATTGTCTAAACTGGCAAGCATAGATTCTAGTACTATGAAACTATTAGCTAAACTTGATAATTAGATTGATGATGATGATGATTTTTGTGGTTTCAAGTCATGTTGACTTAAAGGTTTCAAGTCATGTCAAGTCATAGCAACTGCCTGGATTAGTCCCTGCAGTACTCTTAGCAAGATATTTTTGGGAAGTGGTTTGCCTTTGCCATCTTCCCAAGGCTGACACAGAATAACTGGTTCAAGGTCACCCAGATGGCTTCATGTCTGAGACAGAACTAGATCTCGCAGATTCCCAATTTCTAGCCTGATTCTTAACCACTACATAAGCTGGTTCTCAGATAAAAATTGCTAATGTAATTATTATGAAAACAATACTATGAAGCTGGTTCCAATTCAGCAAATGTCAAAGGTAACTCAAATTCTCAAAGCTCAAAAGTTACATCCTGATGTTTACATAAATATGTATACTATTTCTTATTGGTTAATACCACTGAATTCAGAAAGCCTTACTTTTGAGTAAACATACTCAATATTGACAAGAATTAATTTGTCAATAAATTAAAATATGTGCTCATATCTAAGTATTATGTGAATAGTTATTTTGATCTTGCCTCTAGTATAGTTTGAATGAGCTTTACACTAGCTTACTGAAACATTGCTGGTAACACACGGGTTGAAATTTGGTGACTGTATTCACTATGATGCCCAGTGGCCTGGCTCAGGGAATGTTATCTTCATGGACCTTAGAAACAAGTTTTCACAATTGCTGACTCCCTTTATGGAAAGCATAAATGGTTTTCTAGAAAGACATTGTAGCATAGGCACTGGAATGTGGTAAGCTGTCTGCCAGGGGAAGGGTTCTTTTTTTTGTATAACTGGAATTAATTAATTTGATTACTGTTTCTTTTTTTATATTTTTATTTTATTTTTAAAAAAGTTGAAATACAAATACAAAACTTCAAAAAAACCTTTTCTTTCAAAAAATTTCTTTCAAAAAAACCAACAATCACCAGAGGAAAAAACCAACAAACATAAACAAGATATTTTTTTTAAAAAATATAACCAATACAGACTTATTATACACCCAGTTGAATACTGATTAATATATTACAACAATATTAGTTTCTGACCCCTTGAGAAACAGGCTCCATTTTTTTTAAAACTACTAAATCTATTTGCAAATTATTAGCCTGACATCTTTATACTATATTAATGACCATATAGTTAATAGGAAGAATAATAATTAGAAAAGCAAGATTAAAGTTTCAAAAACCTCTATTAACAAACTGTTATTGTAATCAACTCATAAAAAACTCACCACGACATCTTATCTATCCCCAGTTATTCCAAAAGATAACACTGATTCATCCTGGATCAAATATCCACATTTGTTTCTTAATACCATTGTTGTCATCGTCAGCCATTAAGTTGTATCAGACTGTCGGCCACTCCATGGATCAGCACTCTCCATTCCCCTCTGCCTTGCACCACCTCCTTCAGATCCGCCATAGTTATCCTTGTCTCATCCTTTATAGTACCCAGCCAGCGGGTACAAGGGCAGGCCCTTCTCCTTTTTCTGCTGATCACTCCCATCATGATTGACTTTTTGAATGAGTCAACTGTCATGACATGACCAAAGTATGACAGCCTCTGTCTGGTGATCTTGGCTTCAAGTGATATTTTGGGTGAGGTTCGGTATAGGACTTTTTTATTTTTGCAGTCCATGGGATGCTTAATAGTCACCTACAGCACCACAGTTCAATGGCGTCCACTCTTCTATTTGCCTTTTTCAAGAATCCAAGTTTCACATCCATAAGTAGCAACTGGAAAAATTATTGCATTAACTCTTCTGCATTTGGTTGTGAGGCTGATGTCTTTACTATTCTATTCTATTCTATTCTATTCTATTCTATTCTATTCTATTCTATTCTATTCTATTCTATTCTATTCTATTCCTATTCCTATTCCTATTCCTATTCCTATTCCTATTCCTATTCCTATTCCTATTCCTATTCCTATTCCTATTCCTATTCCTATTCCTATTCCTATTCCTATCCTGTTCTATTCTATGAATAGAATAGAGCTGGAAGGGATTTTGGAGGTCTTCTAGTCCTTCTAGTCCTACTCTTAGATGTTACTTCCTTCTCCAGGCTATCTGATTCTATTTCTGATAGGTCAGCTTTCCCTTTTATGGCTTGGACTTTTTTTTTTATTTGTGTAAAGTTTTTCTGTATATTCCTGCCAACTTTCTCTGATTGCTTGTTGGTCATGCAATTCCTGCCCATCACATCCTCTGATCATAGCTTTTCTTGCCATAAAGGGATTTCTGACTTTCTTTACATGTATGTCCTCTAATGGCTGCTTCCTCCAGTTTCTGACATTGCTCAGCCCAGTACTTTTCTTTATTTTTTCTTCCCTCTCTTTGGAACTTTGCTTTTAATCTTTGTATTTCTTTCCTGCCACCAATGGCTTTTGCTTTCCTTCTCTCTTCTGCAGCCTCTATTGTAGCTTCTGATATCCATCTGGCCAATTTCCTTGATTTCTTGTATGTAATATGTTTGTGGGCTACTTCAGTGACAATTGTTTTTATTTTCTCCCATAGCTCATCTGGTTGTCTTTCGTTCAAATCTGTTCTCATCTTCAATATGCATGCGGGTCTATTACTTTCACTTCCTCTATTCACTACAAAGTAATCTTTTGTTTATTCGCCTTGTGTCTGCTATCCATTACAATATAACAAATTGCCTTTTATCCTATGTCCCTCTGAACTTCTCTTCCTTACCGGGCAACTAGAAAAAGGGGTGGTGGTGAAAAAGACACAGACCTCCGGAATCTGATTTATTTCTCCGTCGTCAAAATAAACTCTGAAGAGCTGGTGAATGAACGTGGAGCCGGATTGATGTTATCTTTCCTGGATTTAACACCTAGAGAATTGCCAGCCTGAATCAGCCAGAAAGAATGTGGGGAGGAGTTTGCTTGGGGACACTTTAAAACATCGATGTATAAGGGAATCCCTCAGATCCTGTCTATTATGCTTACTACCAATTTCTCTTAATAAAAGTTCCTGTTGGAAGAGATTGTTTTCAAGAGTTCTGCTTTCTTAAGATGTGGATTGAAGTGGTTCCTTACATTAGACAGGATCTGCAGTAATAGTCAACCTGGAAGGAAGAACCTTGCCGGGGGACTTTGCAAAAAATACAATGTCAGCCGATGAGGCAGGGAAGGAAGAAAACCCCATGGAAAGGGAGCCTTCCCCCCGACCGAGAACCTGCCAGCTGTCAGGATCTGAAACATCATACTCCTCAGGAGAAGAGGTGGTGGAGATGCGTAACCACAAACCTCAGTGGTCAATGGGAGTTGGAAATAAAGGCGAATGGGAAAAGAGATCGAGAAAGGTGACCCTGAGACGGGGCAGCCACCGACCAGAATGGAAGCAGGAGATGGAGAAATCCCTGCATGTTAGCGAAGATGAAGGAAGTAGTGCACAACACTTGAACTGGATCCTAGAGAAAGCCATTGACCTGATGAAAAGAACCCTCGGCTCTCTAGGGGAGGAGAAATCTGAGCCCCGCGACCGCACCAGCATCTGGAGCTGTAGCTGGAGAGACGCTGAGGGGGAATCGGAACCTGTAGTCCCGGGAACGTCTGCTGAACCATCAGCGACCACTTCAGCAGCCCCCACTCCCTACTGACCCACAGATGGTGACCAGGATCGAAGACAATACCACCGATGGTGAAGACACCGATCCATCCAAAGATTCCTGCCGCTGGAGGTGAAATTCAATGGGGAGCCAACACGCTTGGGGTTTTTCCTAACCCAAGTCCTTAGCTACATGGAAGAATACGGGCGACACATCCCCAGTGACAAAGCCCATATCCGGATCGTGCAATCCACTCTGGACGGACCGGCCGCAGATTGGGTGGTGAACTTACATGATTCCAACACCCCAGAGCTCAACGACTTCAACCATTTCATGTCCTCTCTGAGAAGGCGATTCGAGGACCCCCTGGCTGATTGGAAAGCCCACAAAAGAATCAAAATGGTGAGGCAGGGCAGACGTCCAGTAGCCGAATATACACAAGAATTCCGGGCCATTGCCAGCAAGCTGAACTGGCCAGAAGACATCCTCCTTAGCCATTTCAAAGATGGCCTAAATTATGACCTATATGATGCTTGCCTGCCCCAGGGGGACCCACACCAACTCAACGAATGGTACGTCCTGGCAGAGGAAGCAGAGATCGACCTACTGAAGAGGCACCACCGAGGAAAACCAAGGGGCCGCTCGCCGCCTGAGCCGACGCGTGAGCCAGCAAAACCACCGGCTATGGCCAAGAAGCCAACGGGCTATTTCAAATGCGGGAGAGAGTGGCATCGGGCCGTAGAATGCCGCTCAAAAGCCCCTCAGCACAACCCAGACCGATCATCGGCCAGGAAGTCCGGGAAGTCCCCAGCCAAGCCAAAAGAACCTGCCACGAGAGCGATAGAGGCTGTGGAATCCCCAACCTCTGCCCAATGTGGGGAAGGCACTCCAGCCTACACCGCAGGGCTGGCGGACACCTCAGATGACAACTTGGAGGGCGAACCCATGATAAGTGGATCCATTCCACCCATCCTCAAGACAGTGACTATATTAGCCCCCTCCATGCCTGAAGCTGTCAAAGTAAAAGCCTTAATAGACTCTGGCTGTACCCACTGCCTCATTAGCCTGACGCTAGTGGGGAATTTGGGCATTCCGGTGAGGAGGCTGGAACAACCAATCTCATTTGGCCAGTTAGATGGGTCCATAGCAGAGGGGGTGCCAGCTACCCTAGCCACTTTACCAGTCCACCTATCCCTGGAAAATGACGAGGAAGATATAACGTTTATAGTGACCCCAGGCATGGAATGCCCAGTGATCCTAGGGCTGGAATGGTTAAAGAAATGGAACGCCTGGGTAAATTGGATGACAGCAGAAATCAGTTTCCCAGAAGAGGACCCCACGGACTTAAACCCCCAAGGAGTCCTACCAAAATTAACAACGGAAAAAGCGTCAATGGGAGAAGAAAAGGGGCTACCCGAAATACCAGAGGAATACCGAGATCTTGCTGAAGTTTTCAGCGAGGAGAGGGTGGATGAACTCCCCCCTCACTGACCCATGGACTGTGTCATAGAATTCAAGCCCAGGGCAAAACTCCCGAAGCCCAGACTATACTCCATGAGCCCTAAGGAGAAGGAGGAAATGGAAAGGTTCATAAATAAGAACCTAGAAAGGGGGTTCATAGAACCTGCCAAGCCTAAGGTGGCCACCCCAGTCCTCTTTAGAGAGAAGAAAGACGGCACTTTACGCTTATGCGTAGACTACCGCTCTTTGAATGCAATCAGTGAAAGCAACCTATACCCCTACCCCTCATGAAGGACATGCTATCCCACCTATTGAAAGGAAGAATTTTCACTAAACTAGATTTAAGAGAAGCGTATTACCGTGTTAGAATTAAGGAAGGGGATGAATGGAAAACCACATTTAATTGCCCAATGGGGTGCTACCAATTCAAAGTTTTGCCATTTGGACTACAAGGGCCCCCCGCAGTATTTATGCAATTAATCAACGAGGTACTAAGGGAGCACCTATTTAAGGGGGTCCTGGTTTATTTAGATGACATCCTTACCTTCACCGAATCTAAAGAGGAACACGTCAACCTAGTCAGAGCGGTTTTAAAGAAACTGCGAGCTGCTCACCTATATGCCAAATTGTCGAAGTGCGAATTCCACCAGGAAAGAATAGACTACCTGGGCTATCGCATATCCCCACGGGGCATTGAAATGGGCCCAGAGAAAGTCAGAGCAGTATTAGAATGGGCACCACCGTGCACAAGGAAGCAGCTGCAAAGTTTCCTGGGTTTTGCAAACTTTTACCACCAATTCATTCCCTCATTTTCCCAGATAGCCCTGCCCATCACGAACTTACTAAAAACGAAGGGAGAAGCCTCAGCGAAACCTAGCCAACCATTAAAATGGACAATGGAATGCCAAGCGGTATTTGAGAGATTAAAAAGACTCTTTTCTGTCGAACCAGTACTGAGGCATCCAAACATGGATAAGCCTTTTGCCATACAGGCGTATGCAAGTGATGTGGCAGTGGAGGCTGTACTATTACAAGAAAACGATGAAGGGGTATTGCACCCATGTGTGTATACATCCAAGAAACTCACCGAAACGGAACAGCACTGGCCCGTGTGGGAGAAAGAGGCATACGGGATACGTTGGTCATTACTTACATGGCACCAGTTCCTTGAAGGGAATAAAATCCCTTTTCAGGTGTGGACAGACCACAAAAACCTGGAAGCCTTAAAACATCCAGGAAGCTCAACCCCAAGCAAGCCCGCTGGTCCCAGCATTTTCACCAATTCCACTTTAAGCTCAAGCACTTGCTGGGGGGGAAGAACTTCTTGGCAGATGCACTGTCCCGTATGCCCCAATATAACAGCACGCGGACCACCAATTCTAAACCACTTATGGCGGAACCACAACTGGCAGCACCAGTAACCCCCAGAGCCCAAGCTAAATTAAAACTGCAGCTGGGTAGCCAAACCAGAATTGAATTCCGGAAAACTTTGGAAACAGATGAATGGTTCCAGAAAAATAGACACGTGTGCACAATCAAGGAGGGACTGCCTTGGGTGGGGGAGATATTATATATACCAACCACCCAGAGGGTCACATTCATGCAGCTTTGCCATGACACAAAATCAGCAGGGCATTTTGGATTTGTAAAAACATTACACTTAATTAAAAGGCAATCCATGAAAAATGACATAGAAAGTTACGTGGCCAGCTGCCCAATGTGCGCAACTGCTAAGTGGTTGCAAGGGAAATCTCCCGGACTGTTACAACCAGTGGCGAATCCCACAGCCCCCTGGAGGGAAATAGCCATGGATTTTATAGTGGAATTACCAGAAAGCAATGGAAACACTGTCATCTGGACAGTTATGGACTTGTTTTCCAAACAGGTGCACTTTATTCCTTGCCAAAAGATTCCCACCGCAAAAGCCTTAGCAAAACTTTTCATGCAGCACATTTACAGATTGCATGGGGCACCCCAACGCATCATATCTGATAGGGGAGTGCAATTCACGTCAGCTTTTTGGAAGGAATTTTTATCCCTCTTAGGAACCACTCAGGGACTGTCATCTAGTCATCATCCTTAGGGGAACGGTCAAACAGAACTCTCGAACTCAGTACTTGAGCAATATTTAAGATGTTTTCTTAATTTCCAGCAGTCAAATTGGACGGACCTACTCCCTTTTGCAGAAGTCGTTTACAATAACGCAGTCCACTCCAGCACAGGCTACACTCCTTTTCACATAGCAACCGGTCAAAGTTTCAACCAGAACTAATCCCAAACGAACCAGAAATCCCATCACTGAAAGAGTGGATAGAACAATTACAAAACACCTGGCCAATAGTTAGGAAAGCCTTAGATGAAGCTAGGCAAGCATACAAAGCACAAGCGGATAAAAAAAGAGTTGAACCCACCCCTCCCCTGGATTCTGCCATACTCCTAAGGGGTAGGGGTCAATATGCATGCGGGTCTATTATTTTCACTTCCTCTATTCACTACAAAGTAACCTTTTGTTTATTCGCCTTGTGTCTGCTATCCATTACAATATAACAAATTGCCTTTTATCCAATGTCCCTCTGAACTTCTCTTCCTTACCAGGCAACTAGAAAAGGGGTGTGTGTGAAAAAGACACAGACCTCTGGAATCTGGTTTATTTCTCCGTCGTCAAAATAAACTCTGAAGAGCTGGTGAATGATCGTGGAGCCGGATTGATGTTATCTTTCCTGGATTTAACACCTAGAGAATTGCCGGCCTGAATCGGCCGGAAGGAATGTGGGGAGGAGTTTGCTTGGGGACACTTTAAAACATTGATGTATAAGGGAATCCCTCAGATCCTGTCTATTATGCCTACTATCAATTTCTCTTAATAAACGTTCCTGTTGGAAGAGATTGTTTCCAAGAGTTCTGCTTTCTTAAGATGTGGATTGAAGTGGTTCCTTACAGGCAGCTAACAGTTCATGGTCTGACCCACAACCTGCATCAGAGAACGTTTTCACAGCAAGGATGGTACTTTTCCACTATTTTTGCATAATATGTAGTCAATTTGTTTTTAATGTTCTCCATTTGTTGAAGACCATGTATATAAACACTGCTTGAGTTATTCAAACCATATGTTCATTATGCTTAGCTGTTGTTTGTGATATAGCTGAATCAGATATTCTCCTGCCTCATTTCGTTCATCAAGGCCAAACTTGCCTGTGATCCCTGTTTCCTCCATTTCTTCCACTTCAGAAATCTCCATTAATATAAATAATGGCTTTCTTTGGTGTTTGTTACAGAGTTTCCTGAATTTCAGCATAGAATTCTTTGATGTTCTCTATTGCTGAGTCAGTGTAGTAGGAGTGTCAATTTGCAGAACTGTCATGTTGCAAGGTTTTCCATTGATCTATATTGCCATTATCCTATCACGGATTGTTCAAAAACTTTCTATAGTTCTGCCCACTATTTAATGCAGTATGAAACCCACGTCTCTTATTCTGATAGTTTCATTACCAGAGTTGTATACAATATGATGATCAGAGTTGAAGAAGCCACAGCCAGTCCAACGAACTTCACCAATGCCTAGTATATTAATGTTGAGCCTATTTTTAATACCATTTCTTATCAATTGTTCTCTGGGTAATATAATAAGTCCAATCTCCAAAGTTGGTCTATCTTTCCCCAAAAATCCAGTTAGAATTATTTTGCAATTAAATGTGATAAATCCATTCCCCAATGTTCTTCGATCTTCCTAGGAAAGCCAATTTATCAATTGTCACTCAGTCAGGTTTCTGCTATTGTAAAAGAATGCAGTTTTGAACTTCAGAGAGATGTGTAGAATAGACTTAGTTCTAAGTCTGCAAATTCTAACTCTGTAGACGTCATATTTCTTTCCAATGAATCTACTGCTTTCAGATCACATTCCTTTTGTGAGTCTAATTTATCTATGGTTAGATGCATCTGAATATTTTCACAATCATTATCATTTCATCAAATATTAAAAAAGCTTTCAAATAAGTATTGCATATTATCAGTTTTTTTCAAATGTCAGCCACATTTTTTATCTGTAACCTGATACATTTTTGCTCTGTGTAACTTGGCAATAATAGATAAAAGAACACAAGAATCCCCAGAATGAAAAACAGCTAAAAGAACAAAGATATTTTATGAATATTTTGATCCAAAATTAAAATAATTAAGAAAATAAGCTCCAAACATTTTATAAATTATTGAAATGTAAAAATCCTGTAGTGAGAGTCTAATATAAATGTAAACCAAATGAAAACACTTTCACTACCCCACAGAACACAGAATATGCTGTGTTCTCCTTACGAGAAAGCAAAAGTTATTTAGAACAATATATATAAGTAAAAGGGAAAGACAAAAAAAGAACAGGTAATATCCAGCAGGGAGTTAAAATAAACCAGCATTCAACCAGCCAGTCAACTTTTAAAGATAAAAAGCAAAATAAAACAAAAGCTTCAAAAAATGAAACCCAGGCATGTTTAAGAAAATGAACTGCTGAAAAGAAAAATGGATGGCCATGACTTTCTGACTGCTCCCAGAGGGAACTGGAATCTTCAAGAGTCCCCTTCCCAGGTGGGTCAATGGCCATCAGAAAGCTGTCTTAAGTGCTCCCTTAGCATTTAAGTGCTCCCTTTCAGGGCCAGGAGCACTATTGCCAAAGAACCAGCTTTGGCAGCAAAAGTGGAAGATTGTTGGCAGGCAGAAGAAAAGTTCCTATTGTTCAGCAGCCATCTTGAGGAGGAAATAATTTGATTGCTGTTTTTGATTGTCAGGGCTTTGAGTAGGCAAGGTCAAGAAAAAAGCAAATGGGCTTCTGGTTCCGGATCGCGATGCCAGCGGATGAGCGGGGAGAGCCCTCTCTCCGCTGTCCGGTTTCCCTTCGTTGGAAGACCCTGGAAAGGGTCAAAAGTCGCCCTGGAGGGGTGACCACCTATGAGGAGGACTCTTGCTAGATCGTGGAAGGGCGGCAGCCCTTCTGTTTGATCTGAGGCAGCTCCTTTGGATCAACGAAGAAAAGATCGGCCATTAACATGGCCGATCACTTAGCCATACCAGCTGAAAGCCAAAAGCACTACTAAGCACAACAAAGCACCACGGAAGATCTGGGTGAGACCCTTCCTTACCTTTCTTTTACCCTAACTACCTTCCTGTGAAAGCCTCCTGAAATTTCTTCCCCACTTTTAATACAGCAGCATTTGCTCACTTTGGGAATTTAAGCTTTGGAAAGAAAAGAAAAGAATAATTAATCTCAACAACTAAATAACTGGATTTTTATTTTTTGGATACTTTGGGGTCCCCAAAAGTATTATAGAGACTTATCATCTTATCTATTTATTAAGTTCAAAAAATATCTTTTTTTCTTTTTTTTAACTGGATAAAAGCCTAATCGGCGTCTGGAAAAAGATTTCATAGTCTATTGGGGACATGTTGTGGCGAAGCCTGGTACAGCAACTGAATTTTTCTGACTGTGAGGCCAGTTGACTCCCTTGATTTGTCCTTCAAATTATAAAAAAAAAGAGATAAGAATTGGAAACAGTTGGGTGGCGAAAACAATTTCTAGAAATTGTGGAGGTGGACATTGGCTGACTCTTACTAAACATAGTCCACTAAAAGACTATCTCTAATCACCATAGAAATAGAGGAACTTTACCCACAACTTAACTATAAACTTATACTTGACAAAATCCTTGAAGCCACTGAGCGAATGAACTCCAGAGTGAAAGCCAAAGATGTTACCCCAAAACTACAAATTGAATCCCAGACTCCAACTGATCAACTTACAAGCCAAAAAACAACAGAAGAAGACCAAATTAACATCAAAGAGGATTCTACACAACAACACGCACAACCTATTGAGAACTTTGATAATCAAACACTGACTTTAACTAAAGTACCTGTAACTCCAAAAGCAACAGGAACTGATCAACAAACACAATATATTGAGAACTTAGACAATTTTGACAATCAAATAACAATTACAACACCGGACATGACCTTTTATTCTAGTCAGACGAAACTGGAAGAAGAAGAAGAAGACCAGACTAAACTGATGATAAACATTCCAAACCAAACATGGAGATTTGAATTATTAGGGCAACAACCTAATAACTACAAAGTGGCCAGTTCCTTTGAAAAATTGATAACTGGATGTTCTCCCTTGATTCAAACGACATGTGTAGGAATGAAGGGAGACTCATCTGAGGATTTAAAGGCTCTGGTATGGAAGCCTGCTTGGCACAAAAAGAAAGCCAGAGTTAGATTTAAAAATGGGACTTAAAATTTCACTTAATGGGTTAAGGAGATTTTTAGAGATATTGATTGATTTAATATTTAGGACTTAGATTTATAATGGAAATGAAAATTAACTGTTAGATTATAGCTTTGAATTGTAATATGGAAATGGGTTTGTGACAATGAAAGATATTTTATCAGTAAATGAGGAGCTACTAGGACGAGAAATAGAATATATTTGTGAAATAAAGTAAGAATGTAATTTTCAGAACAATATGTGTATTCTAGATACGATAATTATCTTGTAATGAAATGAGGGAAATTAGGGTTACCCGAAGTTTAAACATTATGGTTATCAAAGGCTAAATTGGAATATGGTAATTGGAATTAAGTAAAACTTAAAAACAGGACTTGGATATGTATAAGTAAAATTTTATTGATAAATGTATTGATTGATTGAGCTTTATCTAGAAATGTATTAACTTGAATATGATATAATAATTAAGGGAGAGAACCTTTAATGATCTAACCTGAGATATATATGAATGATTTTGTTATTGGACTATTGATTACCCTATCACCACGCTGCTTCCTAATTACTTGGATGTAAAAATTGAAAAATTAATAAAACTTGTTATAAAAAGAAAGAAAGAAGCAAATGCTAGGAGTGTAATAAGGTAGAATAGCAAAATCTTGAAAACTGTCGAAGTTTCTTTCAGACCCATCTTATATAAGACAACATTAAATCAAATATATGTTGACCATCTTTCTCATTTTTTCTTTTTCTCAGGACTGAATAATATTTGCTTGAACTATCCTATGTATACTCCATAAAATATTACACATCTCTTCCCATATGCTTTCTATTGTGAAAATAGTAAGTGTGGCATACTTTCCAAATGTGGAAAGTTTTCAACTGTCACTTAAACAGCTATCCATAAAGGGATGGACCAAAAGGTCCATATCAAGTGCAGGAAATCAGGAGTCCAGGCAATTCAAATTAATATATACATTTATTTGTTGCTAAAGTGCTCTATAAAAATCTGAATCTAACAATCAAAGGGAGTTGGTGGTAGATAAGAGTCAATGTGGGCTGGATCTAGATCTCTTGTGGGCACTGATGACACTTTTGACCCCCTTGCTTGGGATCAGTCTGGTCATCTCCTACAGTTATAGTGTTACACAATGACCAGGAAAACCTAAGATCAAGTTCACCTTTAGTCATAGAAACTTACTGGGTGATTTTGGACCATTCGCTCTTAACCTTTCTCACAGGGAAAGGGAGACCCTTATTAGCTCCTGTAAACCATTCTTGGTGGAATGGAAGCATGTAAATCTGAGTAATGACTAAATGCTGACAAGGTCCAAGAATTTTTAGATAGAAATGAAGTTCATTCCTGAAACTGAGGCAGTAATAGTCAAATAATCTGAAAGTGAAGGTGTTTAACTTAATGTTTTCCCTTAGGAGCAGTCCAGCTAGGGTGTAGGATGATTCACAGTGGCCAGGTGGGTGTGGCTAGTGGGTGTGCCCATCTGAGTATAGCCGGTAGGTGTGGCTGGATGGGCGTGGCCAGGTCAGCATGGAAGAGTAGGTGCGACCAATTTGGTGCAGTTGACTTGGCATGGATGACTAGGCATTGATGGGTGGGCATGGCCGGGTTGTCTCAGCTATGTAGAAATAACTGGATCGATGCCACCAAGTGGGCATGGCCAGGATGGCATGAAACAAGTCATCCTAGGCAACTGCATGTGGAGCCATCTTGGTGCCCCAGCAGCAGAAAAATCAGCTGGTAACATGCCAGCAAATGGAAAGTGGGGAAAGGGACAACTTGCAGTGAGGGGAATCACAGAGGAAACGCTGTCCTGTTCTGGGCCCAAGGTGTGATAGAGCTGCAGAGCTCATCATTAGGGCTGCCCTGCCTGGCAGGTGCCTTCTTGCCTCCCAGGATGGGAAGAGGGAGAAAGAGGAGTTGCCCCCCACCTGCAGAAATGCTCCATTTTCTATTCTCCAGTCCCACTTTCTGATGAGAGGTTTCCCTGCAAAGTTTGCAAGCAAAGGAAAGAGGAGGGAGGAAATGGGAAGAGGGTGAAAGGGGGTGAAAGAGAAGAGGGTGGATAGTTTATATTTTCACTGCAGTTTGACATAGTTACCATATTTCCCCGAAAATAAGACCTATCCTGAAAATAAGCCCGAGCTTGATTTTTACATGTGTGCCCAATATAAGCCCTACCCCCAAAATAAGCCCTACTTAAGACCCCGCCCACTCCATTGCACCTAGTTGCATGAGGTGGGGTGAGGCACATGGGTAAAAATCAAGTTAGGGTGGGGATTGGGGATGGAGCTGCCCCATGCACCCCGCACCCCCTTACCTTAAGACAGTTGCATGCCTCCTACACCCCAACACTGCCTCATCTTACCGGCCCACTTCTTCTGCAGCTGCTCACCACTGCTTGTGTGCATTGCCCCCGGCCTCCATTTCACCATCAGAGGCCTTCTGGAAAGTCAGAGGACAGTGAAACAGAATCTGGGAGGCACCGCACATGTCAATACAGAGCTCGTTTCTTGTCTGCAAAGGCCTTTCGGAAAGGCCTCTGATGGCAAAATGGAGGCCTGGGGCAATGCACGCAAGCGGCCGCAGAAGTGGGCCATTAAAGTGAGGCAGGTGTCAGGGCGTGAGAGGCCTGGCAGCGACAGTCGTAAGATAAGCAGGTAAGACATCTCCCAAAAATAGGACCTGGTGTCCCTTTTGGAGGCAAAAAAAAAAATAAGACTGGGTCTTATTTTCTGGGAAACACAGTAGTTCTTGCTTTGATTCTCCTTCCCACAAAAATATCTTAACAATTTGATTTTGGATACTACCCTCCATCTCTAAGTTCTGATATCCATTTCTGAATAAGAGGCAAACTAGTTTTACAGTTATGTACTGTGTGTTATGCTTCCTATGTACTTAGACTGTGGCACTAAAAATGGGTACTAAATTATTATATTATACCAATGCATTTAATAAATGCCAACATTGTTGTGGACTTCCGGTTTGGTGGACGAAAGACCGGCCATAGAAATATGGCTTGTCACTAGGCTGCAGACAGCTGAAGTCACACTTACCATCAGGCAACTTTAAAGCAACGCGGAAGAGACTGGGTGAGATTTACCTCTCTTAAATCCTAACTATCTTTTTTACCTGCATAAGCTGCTTAAGTACTTTCCCCCCTGTGAAGAGGGAAGGGAGATTTTACCCCTCCCTCTAAAAATAGTGGTGACTGACTATCCAGGGGAGTTTAAAAACGTTGCAAGAACAATTTGATCCTAATTGGAATTTTACTTCTTAAAGTTTGTGGACTAAAAGACTTTCTACTCTTACTGAAGATCTGGGTTTTTACTTATAAAAAAGAAGTAAAACTGAAAAGATTATAAAAACTTTGGATCTAAAGGAAAAATTTAAATATAGGTGTGACATCTTGGGGCTAAACCTGATATTACAATCTGTTATTGTTTAAAAGAGACTTGGCTGGCAGCCTAGACAATAGATAAGACTTATAACCATGAAGCCCAGCTGTGTTCCATACTCACTTAAATTTTTTTACATTCTCTGATTGCAAAGCTTTTAATCTAATACATTACTAAGAGAATATGGAGGAAGATCAGGAACAGATTCTCCTTATGCTGAAAGCAATTTACCAAACTATTCTTACAGCTACTGATGAAATAAGAGGTTGCAGAAAAGAATGGGATGTCAGCCCATATACACGAACTCAAATACTGATTACAACTGAAAAATCAACTACACAGAATATAACGGAAAAAGTGGACCAATTAAATACTATGACAGAGGATTCAACTGATCAACAAATACAGTCAATGGAAAACCCAGAAAAGGGACTGACAATATGGAAAAGGGAAAATATTTTCTACATAAATCAGAAGAAACCTGAGGATCAAGAAGAACAACAGACTGAAGAGAAGATAAACAGTTTAAGACAACTACATCAAGATGGAAAAATAGAGACTTCCGGTTCCGGTCGCAGCGCCCGCGGACGTGCAGAGAACTCGTTCTCTTGGCCGTCCGGTTTCCCCCTGCCGGTAGACCCTGGATAGGGTCGAAAGTCGCCCTGTAGGGGCGACCACTGTAGAGGAGGGCACTCGTTGATCACGGAGGGAGCGGTGGCTCCCTCTGCGGTCCGAGAAAACCACCTTTGGGCCGACGGGGAAAAGATCGGCCAGTAACATGGCCGATCACTCAGCTGCTCCAGCCGAAAGTCACAGCAACATCTAAGCGAAAAGAACCACCATGGAAGATCCGGGTGAGACCTTTCCTTCCCTCTTGTTAATTTACCTTTTTCCCTGCTAACAGCTTTAAAAACTATTTCCCTATTTTGAGAAAGCAGCGTTTGATTACTGGGGAAAACGGGCTTTGGAAAAACAATTATTGTTTTTTTTACTATTTTATTTTGTCTACATAAGCAGTTGGAACTCGAGCATCCGGGTTATTGTGACTTTCTCTTTTGGCTTGTTTATCTTCAGTTTAGGTGAAAATCCTTAGGGAGGGGGTGGAATGTTCTTTTCCCCCCCCTCCTGAACAGTACTGCCTAAAAAACTTTTTGCTCTCTGGGCGGACTTATGTAGATTCTTTTGGATACAATGCATCCTGGGACTTGGCATGAAGCCCAGAAACTTTGACTGATACAATGTAAATTGCTCCATTTGAACTCCCACTTCCTGATTTTGGCGTGATGCCCAGACTGGATTACAACATAACAACTGACTGCCAGTTTTTATCTCTGTGCTGGTTTTGACTATTGGTTTTTTTTTTCTCTATCTTTCTTTGGAAATATATCTCTGTCTGCATTTTATATTTTATAACGCTGCAATCTATTTTTTAAGCTGAACTTCTTTAAAAAAAAAAAAAAGATGGAATCCTACTCACAGATTAATTATGGACTTATATTAGAAAAAATCTTGGAAGCAAGACTGGAACTTAAAGAACATATTAGATCGCTTAGTTTCAAGGAGGACTCAGAATTAAAAATTGAAGCTCAACCTTTGATTGACTATGATAAACAATCAGATCTACAACTTAATGAGATGGATGGAATACATTTACAATCTATTGAATCTACTGAATTTATTGAAGAGGAAGAGGACACATCCTACATGATGGATTTCTTTGATGATCAAAGGCAGAACTTAACTAAAACATTTACAACTTTAAAAGCAACAGGATTGGACTTTCAAATACAAGGCACAAAAAACGTTGACAACATGATAGTACAGACAACACTGGATAAAAGAGAAAAAGAATATGATTGGACTCAATGGTGGGAAAAGGCCTTTAGCCAGTTACTAAGATGGGAGGACTTAGAGGCCCTGTTGTGGAAACCTACCTGGCACAAAAAGAAAGCTAGAATTAGATTTAAAAATAAGAGTTAAAATTTTATTTGATGGTAAAAAGGGCTTCTGGACGTTGATTGAACTAATATTTTTGAGATCTTTAAGGTCACTTTGGTATGAGTCAACACTAGATTTAAATTATGGATTTGATTATGATTTGGAATGGCAATAAGAATAATTGAAAAATTAATAATTAAAGGAGTTAGATTGAGATTGAGACTGGTGAAATATTATTGATATTTTTATTTATAAGAATTGAATGGTAATTAGTGAGGTATTAAATGGATTAAACTGAAACAATTGAGGAATCTTTTAGGGACGTGGACTGATCTATGAAAATATTGGATAGAATATATGAAATAGAATATAGTTGAGAAGTATTAAGATATAATAGTTATATTACTTGTTTATGATAGAAATAATTATTGTCCTATTATTATTATTATAATGTTATTATATTACTATGTCTAATGAAATAGTTTTAAAATATATAAATTCATGTTTATTTACATAATATGTATGTGAAATATAATAATTTGATTGAGAAATATAAATTGAAATTGGAATAATAGATAGAGGTGAGAAACAATTTATATTTTAGGAATGCTCGAATTGTATACCATAAGAGGGAACTTTTAAAGTAGTAGTTTAAATTGTATATGTATGATTGTATTTTTTGTTGTGTTCTATGGAGTGCCCTATCTCCACGATGTGTTACAAGCACTTGGCTGTAAAACAAACAAAAACTAATAAAACTTGTTATGGAAAAAAAGATGGAAAAATAGAGAGACAATTTGTTAGTCCTCTCAAAAAAATGGCGATCGGATGTTTTTTTTTTACGTCAAACAACATACATAATAACACAGGGAGATTTATTTGATGACTCAAAAGCACAGACATGGAAGACAATTTGGCAAAGAAAGAAAGCTAGAATAAGACCGAAGAAAATTGGGGTTTTGACTTACTAGTGAGAATTAAAACATAATATTCTCAAATAGATAAGATGTGTACTTTGAATATTAGAAATTGTTATGAGTTGAGTTAAAGGATATTTTGGTCATTTAAGCCTTGGAAATATAAACATTAATAGTTAAATTTGAATATTGAATATTGAATATAGGCAATTAAAATATATATAAACTAAAAATTTATTGATGAATGTAAGAAATATGTTTTTATTTAATGGTAATAATAAAAATTACTAGTTTAAATAGGAGATACTAGATATTGAGAGAAAAAAGAAGAATAATTAAATGTTGAAATGAGAGAAATTTTGGTTATTAAATTTAAGATATTTGGAAATTACTAGAAAATAAGAATATTATATTGTATTATTAACCAGCTGATGTAAGATCTTGGGATGAATTGTGATAAAAGGAATTGGGGTTATTTAAAACTTGGAAACTATAAATATTAAATGTTAAATTTAAATATTAATGGGAAACTAAAAATTGGGAAAAACTTACCAGGACATTGATTGTCTAAAAAGATTGAATGTTAAAATGACTAAGATATGTATAAACTAAAAATTATTGATAAATGAAAAAAAGTTAAATTGATATAATAAGAATTGTATTTGTCAGAATCCAATTATATTTTATTTCTAGCTATCTACTCTGAGAAAACCCAATTCTTACTCTCTTTTGGATTCTGTCATACTACAAAGGGGGGGGGGAGTAAACACGGGTGTTTATGACTGGCATTCCTCCTATCAACTACAAAGGAACATCCTCTGTGGATTCCCTTCGAGAGTACTAACAATAACAATGCGGCCATCAGCTTTTGATCTCACTCCCTATGAAACCTCCTTTTACGGCAGCAAGGAAAAAAGGGGGGAAGATTGCAACGTTTGAGATCCGATGGATTTAACACCCAGCCATCTGCCAATTTGAATTGACCCGAAGGAATGTGGAGTGGGGCTGCCTGGGAACACTTTAAAACATTGAATGGTCAGTGGGGTCCCTCAGATCCTGTCTAGCATGCCTTCAGTCAGTTTTTCTTAATAAAGATTCCTGTTGGAAGAACCGTTCCAAGAGTTCTGTCTTCTTAAGATGTAAATTGAGGTGGGTCCTTACAGTATTAATTTAAATGTGAGACAGTAAATACCAAGGGAAAAAGAGAGGAAATATTTAATGTAATAGTTTGTGATCTGTACTAAAGAAATTTGTATGTTATTGAATTATGAACCAACCCAGCCGCCACGTTGCTTTTCAAATATTTAAATGTAAAACTGGAAAAATCAATATATTTTTTTAAATAAATAAATAAATAAATAAATAAATAAATAAATAAATAAATAAATAAATAAATAAATACATACATACATACATACATACATACATACATACATACATACATACATACATACATACATACGTACATACCAATATTGTTTTCCTGCTTCTTATTCCGGCCATTTATTTCTCTTGCCCTGCTTCCACGTGTAGTGTTGGGAAACTCATGGTAGATAGGAGATGTATCAGTTTGCCTTCTTTGATTTCCTGACTATATTGGTCTATGTCTTCCTAATAAGTGTTTCCCATAGTTAAGGCAAAATATTATAAACAATCCTAATTAAATGTGGAATCCTGGTTTCCTTGATTGTTGGCCCACCAGAATATAAACTAGGCAAATGTCCCTTTCATTTATGGGTATGCACATCATTCCTTTGGATCTATCAGACAAGAGATTCTTATCTGGCCATCCTGCCAAGATTAGAAGCAAGAGTAGCATAAGAACATAAATCATAAGAATATTAAAAATCACAGTGATAGCCAAAGACTTGTCTTATCTGCAATCTGTTTCTAAAGTGAGAACTTGATATCTATGAAAAGGCCACCCCATTTTGCCTCCCCAGTGACTGGATGGTTAACCATCATTACTAGCAAATAAAACATAACCTATCTTTCAAGAAGTTGGCTAGCCCCTTTTAAAGCTATTTGCTGATAGCTTTTGCCACATTTTATGTTAGCAGATTTCATTGTTTATGCACAGTGTATAAAGAAATACTTGGTTATGGGTTTTTTGGGGGGGGAAGGAGAGAATCTCCCTTAATTCTTTTTAATCATATGAATCCTATTACAGAATTATTAAAGAGGTGTCTATCTGCTGTCTCCACATCCCATACCTTTTTATATTCCTGACTGCCTTGTGTCAACTTTATAAGAGATGGTGTTACCTCTGAGTATGAAAGCAACATACAGTATATATTACATTTGTTACTATTCTGCAAGGGAATATCAGCTTTTCATTTTATAATCCAATCATATACAACATGTTATTGGAGAGAAGAGAGAAAAAAATGTTTATGTGAGTCAACTGATAATTTTATTCTCAATAAGTTAGTGTCTCCCTGAAATTAAATACAGTAGTAATTCCTGTGGTCATAAGTGTATGGTAGAACGTCCTAATAAATGCCTTATGCCATACCAGATGACTGGTCCATCTCTTATACTGTCCATACTGATTGGAAATGTGGGATGCATTCATTCTGGAGATTCAGAAAATTGAACCTCAGATCTCATGCTTGCCAGACAAATGCTATGCTACTGAATTACAGCAGAAGTACTTGAAGCACAGCAAAGAAGAGAGGAAGAAAGATTCTTGACTTAAAAACAAAGAAAATCAAGAATTAGTGAGCCAAGAAAAGGAACATTATTGCCTCATGTTGGTACAATATAATAGCATAAAAATGTCAGGCTATCAGACAAATCAGTACCATTGCCAGATATGCAATGCTAATTATCAAGTTAACTGCTCAGAATGAAATCCTACAAAACAAAACAAAACCCCCAGATTTTCTTTTAACCTACAATATTTCCCATGTAATGAGTAAAGTAAAAAATAATAAAGTAAAGTATAAACATTTCCATATAGTAATTGGAGACATCAGGAAGGGTGAGATGGAAGGAGGAGAAATATGGAGGAGGTATCAGAATGCCCTTTTTATAATATGTGTGCTTTTTAATCTTTTATCTCAAAATCATTCAAATACTTATGGCTATGTGAACATACACACAACACACACACACTTCCTCCTTTCCTTTCCTTTCCTTTCCTTTCCTTTCCTTTCCTTTCCTTTCCTTTCCTTTCCTTTTTCTTGTTAGCTTGTATCTTATATTTCACCTTTTTTAAAAATAAAATAGATAGACCCAATGTGCAATCAGGGAGTCTTTCTCTGATGGATAAGCAGTGGCAGGCAGGACTAGGAGTGCTTTTGAACAGTTTCAGATTGTGCACCATTTGCCTGCACTTTGGGCCACAAGGCCCTATGCTCACCACTCACATGATTCCACATGGATTACCGTAACACATCTAAATGGGGCTGCTCTTGAAAAACATCTGGACAGCCATTTGTCTGAAAATATATAGGGTTTCTTGCTTGAGCAGGGGGTTGGACTAGATGACCTCCAAGGTTTTTATTATTATTATTATTATTATTATTATTATTATTATTATTATTATTATTATTATTATTATTATTATTATTATTATTATTATTATTATTATTATTATTATTATTATTATTATTATTATTATTATTATTATTATTATTATTATTTATCTTTTATTCATTAAACATGAACCTCGGTCAACTGAACATTCAAATTGGCTGGCGCTGATGGTTGACACGGGTTGCTACCAGCATCCTAGGTGTCAACCAGGTACCTTCTTAAAATATAAGATGTTCCGAGTAGCGCAGTTTTTTGTAACATTGCTGGAGTTATTGCAGGAAGCTGCAGTTTCTTGATTTGTTTTGCGAAGTTTTTGGACATAGTTCCCAGTGCCCCGATGACAATGGGTACCACTGTTACACGTTTCATCCATAATCACGCAGTTTCGATGGCCAGGTCGCGATATTTCGTAATTTTTTCCAGTTCTTTTTCTTCGACTCTGGCATCTCCTGGTACAGCGATATCAATCAGCTGTACGCTTCGGTTCTGTACAACTGCGATATCCGGCGTATTGTGTTCCAAATGGCGATCTCTTTGTATTATTATTATTATTATTATTATTATTATTATTATTATTATTATTATTATTATTATTATTAATAATAATAATCATCGCACAGTCAGCCAGATGTTCAGACTGGATTTGGCATTTTTGTCTACCTATCAAGTCCTTACCAAGGACCTGGGATAGGCAGATGTGAATGTTTGATGGTATTACAGATATCGTCGCAGGATGGAAGCAGTTCCTAGTAAGGCCACCTTTTGCAATTGACTAATGGCGAATTTGTCAATGCCAATGGTGTTCAAGTGGTGCTCCAGTTGTTTTGGGATTGCACCCAAGGCGCTTATTACTATTGGTACTACACTTGCTTGCCTTTGCCACAGTCTTTCTATTTCTATTTGTAGGTCTTTATATTTTGTTATCTTCTCCAGTTCTTTCTCGTCTAGTCTGCTGTCTCCAGGCACTGCCACGTCCACTATCCAGACTTTTTTGTCTTTCTTATCGACAATTGTTAAGTCCGGGGTGTTATGTTGCAGGTGCTTGTCTTTTGAATTCTGAAGTCCCAGAGCAGTTTAACTTTATCATTTTCTATGACTTTCTCTATTTTATGATCCCACCATTTCTTGCTTACAGGCAAATGATATTTCTTGCAGATCTTCCAATGCACCATTGTTGCTACTTTGTCATGCCGCTGCTTGTAGTCAGTCTGTGCGATCTTCTTGCAGCAGCTTACCAGATGGTCCACTGTTTCTTCAGCTTCTTTGCATAGGCGGCACTTACTGTCTGTTGCTGTCTTCTCAATTTTGACTTTGTATGCATTTGTCCTTAAGGCTTGGTCTTGTGCAGCCAGAATTAGTCCCTCGGTCTCTTTCTTCAACTTTCCTGCTCTTAGCCATTGCCAGCTCTTGTTATTATCTGCTTTCCCAACAATTGTTTTAATGTACTGGCCATATAGTGCTTTGTCTTCCCATGCCTCTATTCTGTTCTTCATTTGGTCTTTCTTGTAGGCCAGTTTGGTCTCTCCAGTAGTCAGTAAGCCTTCCTGATATATTAATTTCAGTGCATCTTCATCATTGTCCTTCAGATATTCTTCAAAAGCCATTTTTTCTTCTTCAACCATCTGATGTACTTGCAGCATTCCACGTCCACCTATTTGCCTTGGTAGATAGAGTCTGTCAATGTCACTGCGTGGATGAAGGGCATGATTCATTGTCATTATTTTTCTGGTCTTCCTATCCATTGATTTTAGTTCTGCTTGAGTCCAGTCCACTATTCCAGCTGTGTATCTAATGACTGGAATTGCCCAGGTGTTGATTGCCTTCATGGTATTTCCTCCATTGAATTTGGACTTTAAGATCTTCTTCACTCTCTTGATGTATTCACCTCTAATCTTTTTCTTGACTTCAGTGTGCTTCAGTGTGCTTGATGTTGTCAGCTTGAAGGATACCCAAGTATTTGTAGTAATCTTCCTCATCCAGACTCTTAACGTTATTTCGTGGGGCAGCTTGATTCCTTCAGTTTTCACTATTTTTCATTTTGATAGTAAGTGTGGCACATTTGTCCAAGCCAAACTCCATTGCAATATCTTGGTTATATATACGGACAGTGTTGAGCAGCGATTCTATTTCGGATGATATTTTCCCATACAGCTTCAGATCATCCATGTAAAGGAGGTGGGATAGTCTGGCAGATGTTTTTGATGTTTGATAGCCATGTCCTGAGTTATTCAGTATTGTTGACAGAGGAAACAGTGCAATAACAAATAGTAGTGGTGATAATGAATCTCCTTGAAATATTCCTCTCTTGATATTAACCTCTCCCAATCTTTCACCATTGACCTGCAACTGTGTCTTCCATTGTGCCATCGATCTTTGCACAAATTTTCTGATGTTTCTACTGACTTCTGTTATTTCTAGGCACTTGATTATCCAGTCATGTGGCAGAGAGTCAAATGCCTTTTTGTAATCAACCCATGCCACATTCAGGTTGGTCTTCCGTTTCTTGCAGTTTTCCAAGATCATTTTGTCTATTAGGAGTTGATCTTTTGTTCCTCTGCTATTGGGGTGGTTTCCTTTCTGCTCGGGTGGAAAGAGATTGTTTTCAACTAGATGCTGTTGTACTGCATCAGCTACCACACCAGTTAGCAATTTGAAAGTTGTTGGTAAGCAGGTAATTGGCCTGTAGTTGTCTGGTGTTGCCCCTTTTGCTGGATTTTTCATTATTAGGTAGGTTTTCCCAGTTGTTAGCCACTTTTCAATTTCTCCTCCTTGTAGTATATTGTTGAACTCCTTGGCAATGAGTGGGTATATAACAGTTAGATGTTTCAACCAAAACCCATGCAGTTCATCTTCACCTGGTGCTGACCAATTTTTGATCTTCCTTGCTCTTTTTTCTACCATTTTTGTTGTTATTACTAGTTCTTTCATTTCAACTTCTGTTTTATTTGCATCCACCTCTTTTAACCAAGCCGCATCCTTGTTGTGTTTCTTTGGGTTATCCCATATCTGCTTCCAGAACTGCACTGTTTCTTCCTTGTCAGGTACTGACTGATTCATTGCAGTTTCTCCATTGATGGATTGGTAGAAACATTTCTGATTGGATTGAAATTGGAGGTTCTGCCTATAATTTGCAATTCGAGCTTTGTATCTACTGATTTTCCTGGCTATAGCTATTATTTGCTGCATCATCATCATCATCGTCGTCGTCGTCGTCGTCGTCATTATTATTATTATTATTATTATTATTATTATTATTATTATTATTATTATTATTATTATTATTATTATTATTATTATTATTATTATTATTATTATTATTATTATTATTATTATTATTATTATTATTAGTTTTGCCTGCTGCAAAATGTAGCAGTATGGGCAGTTATGTGTACACCTAGATCAACTCATGTTAGATCTCTCCTCCACAAGGTACATTGCCACCAGTTTACTTCAGGGTTCAAGATGCTGGTAATGACCTATACAGTCCTGAATGGCACGGGACCAAATTATTTGAGGGACAGTCTCTTCCCAATCATTGCTACCTGCAGCAGAAAAGGCATGTTGAATTCTACCCACAAAGAAATGTAATATGATGGGACACAAGAGGAAAATCTTTTCTGCCGTATATGCCTGTCTTTTGGAGCATCATTACCTCTGAGATCAAATAGGTGTCATGGTTCCGATAGATGAAACCCATCAAAAGAACTTCAAGGCAAAAAGTCTTCCTTAAAGAACATTTTATTCAGAAAAAGTATCGGCACTATATAGTTGAACCCAAAATGAAATTCCCTTCCCCCAGATACAAAGTAACAAGTTGCAATTCCCACCTCCATGAAGTAGTCATAAATCACATTCTCCAATTAGACTGAAGCGCAAGCTCCCTCTCCAGCTCCTCAGCCCACTGAAACGTTATCGGTTTGTGTCCCTGAGTTCCCACGAAGCTGCATTATTATTATGGCTAGCTGAGCTCAAGCATTCACCCCATCCCCCCTCTACATCTGATTTCTAAACAGGAGAAAAAGCAAGCTGAAAGCAAAGTAAAAATGGCTACAATTTCCCTCAGTTGTCAGAGCGGGAACATCCATTGTCACAGCGTTGACATCAGGTCCCAAATTTGCTGATTTTCTAGAAGGAAAATCTGTGAATCCAGTAATGTGGATATGGAATCTGTAAGGTAGTTAGGGAAAAAAGTGACTCTGCTTTTCCACAAATTACAGTTTTATACTTTTAATAGTTTTACTGTTTTTGATGCTTGCAATGCTTTTTGTTGTTATCTTTCCTTGATTATTGTTGTACTGATCTTTTTCAACCTCATTTACTGAATAGAGTCACATATAGGAGATGGGCAACTATGTACATTTGATCAAATAAACAAATAACATAACTGCAGCATGTAACCATGCATCATGTTATGGTTAATGAATAATATTAATATTATTAATATTAATAAATTGTATAATTTAGGATCATTATAATAAAAATAATTGATATAATTCATCTTATGTCAAAAGGATTTGATAATTTTACATTATAATACCATATATGTGTAGAAAATAAGATTCCACTGCATTTAATAGGACTTAATCTCAGTCTACAAACAAAATTAGATAGAATTTAAATTATTTTAAAATTATGTTTTAAAAATAATTAAATTATTTATATTAATTATTTAACACAAAAGTTAAATACATTTAATTTCAGGATACCCACAGAATTGTGTTAAACTGATTAATCAGCTGTTTTTAACTCAGTAACTAACTGATCCATTACATTAAAATAAATATGTATATACAAAATATCTTTAAAAAATGATTTTGGGAGATGCAGACAACTAAACACACTGGATGAACACAACTTTATGATTTCCATCTATTTGAATATGAGAAATAAATATAGATGAAAAATGGTATTAATCTCAAAGTCTTCCAAAATATTTTGACTGCTATACAGTTTATAGCCTCATATATTTTCATTTTTACTATGTATTATATAAAGAATCAACTTAGTTTGATGAAAATTTAGTCAAACATTAAGTATTAATTTCATTTATTTTTAAAATGAGTTATTAAAAGTGATTTCTGTTGATTTATCTATTAAACTAGGTAATCCTGTAATTTCACTATGTGAAAATTCTATGGTTCATCACACAGTTAGCCAGATGTTTAGACTGGATTTGGCATTTTATTTCATTATGTAATTTCATTATGGTGATGGTAATGGTGAGACTTATATTAGTTTTAGGAGTATTGTAAATATATTGCAATTTGTGTATTATTTTCTGTCTATAATGGAAAAAGTGTCATAAATCCATATTAATCTTTAAAAACAATTTAGCACTTATTGTACTCATGTTTTAACAGACACAATGAAAGTATAAGCACATTTTTTTAAATAAGAAAGACTTAATCTTATCTTCTCATTTCATATCACACAGTATAAAGACCTGCAGTATAGTTTGTCCAATATATGTCTGAAGTGTACAATGAGAGATAAGGAACTCTGGATACTCTGATGAAATTATAACACTATCACCATATCAAAAAGGTTGTGTTTCAGCAGCTAACTGAAATGACTCCCAGTTTTGTAGCCAGGGGATGCATAGTACATCTTTTATTTAGCCCAGCTGATTATTGCCCAATGACACAACAAAACAGCTCAAATGCTGTTTCCACTTAACTTAAGAAGACTCTGGCACTTGGTGATCTCCCAGAACAAGTCTTATGAACTGCAAACAAATAAGTGTCTGGAAAAGTACTTATCAACCATCACATTAGAAATAGTTGTACTTTGACTAACTCCTTGACTGATACGCTTAGAGCATGGGTCGGCCACCCGAAACATCGAACGAGCCGCACGGACCCGTTTGGCCTAAAAAAAAAAACCCCTGGGAGCTGCGCCCGTTCACGCATGTGTGCGCACCCGTGCACCCGCGCATGCACGCAGCCCCGTTCGCGCATGCGCACGTGCCCACGCACCTGCGCATGCGCGCGGCCCCGTTCGCACATGCACACCCGTTTGCGCATGTGCACGTGCCCCCGTTCGCGCATGCGCACCCCCGCATGCGCACCCCCACGCACCCGCCTGCGCGCATGCGCTCCCCAAAATGGCGGAGGAGGCTCCGGAGCCACAGGTAATGCCTCAAAGAGCCGCATGCGGCTCCGGAGCCGCGGGTTGCCGACCCGTGGCTTAGAGGAAAGGAATTCAATATATATGTGCCTCCCTACCTTTCTGGTAAAAGTGGAAAACTGAAAAATTAGCAATTATTTGTTCATTTTGGTACTGGTACTGCTGTCGTAGTGATTAATGTTGGAAAAGCTAGCATTGGGCACACAAGTCAAATCTTTACTTGACCATGAAGTTCACTGAATAACTTTTGGCTAGATCTCAGACTAATCTTTTTATTATGGACATAATCAGTGGCATTAGAGAGAAGAACTATATATGTCATCTTGAGCATCTAGAGTAAGATGAAATGTTCCTGGAATTCAATAAACATTCTTCTGCAAATGAAGAATTGATTCAGAATATTTGTGGGATGTCAGTTGGCTCAGATATGATTCAAATCTTCAGTCTAATTTGAATTTCCTAATAATATTGTCAAACTGAGTTAATCCAACCAGGTTATTCTGATGGGAATGGCACAGGGGAGAGAGACAAAGCCTTTCAGTACATATCCCAAAGCCTACTAAATAAATAGCTCAATTTAGAGGCCACATTTCTATTTATTTTTAAAATTATATTTGGTGATCAAAAACCACAGGGAAGCAGACTGGTGATTTAATGACATTAGTCTTCAGTTGTTTCTGAGGATGTGTTTTAGATGCTGTAAGTAAATCCAATACACTTTACACACTTTGTTGAATTTCTTGTAGAATAGTAAAAACCAACTTTTTCAGCTTGCTGCCTCAGAATTTTCCAGTGTTATTCTTGGATGCTCTGGAGACCACAAAAGAAGACTTCACGAGTTATATATAGCTCCTCTGTTCTTAGTTATCCAATTATGTGGAACCAGAAAACTGATATTCAGATTTACTTTTTACCCTAACCCTAACTTTAATAGAAGGGCTCAAAGCCATTTTGTGCAGCAAGTGAGGCTAACCTCTGAAAGTATATTTAAACTTTCTAAATTGTGAACCATTATCAAGATTTATGTTAAGAGTTCCTCAGGCACCATTTGTCTAGTATATTTCAGATAATCCATGGCCAAGGTCATCCCTGAAAGTGTAGTAGGTGCCAATGGAATATGACTAACAGAAACAATCAGAGTAACTTCTGGCCAGAAGTCAATACTCCTGATGCCATGACCTTTTTAGGAGATATTTTAGCTAGTCTGATCAAATAAGAGTGATATTGTCACATTGCATGGTCTACAGTTTTCTGGAGTTCAGCTGTTTGTAAGGACATTAAAGAAAATGAATTATACTCAGATCATTAAAAACCGATTTGCTAGAGAGGCCTTTCATAGTCTGTATGTGTGTGTGTGTGTGTGGGGGGCAATTAACTAGTTACTGTTAATTGACTTTTGCTAACATAACATCCCTGTTTGTAAAGTGACTGTTAACATGAATAGATTTTAAAAAAGCATATTGAATATATTTTAAGAAAGCATATTGAACAAGTTATTAATCAAGAGATGCAGCTTTTCTTATTAATTTCAACCTTCAGGGGTTCAGTGAAAGAACATTTTTAGATTAATATTGATATCTTAGACTGAAGCTGTGATGCCTCATCTGCACTAGAATAATGGAGACCTATTAAATATACTTTACTTCATCCTTTCTCCAAGGGCCAATCCCAATACAAGTAAATTAGTTTATCTGAAATATTACTCATTCAAACTTACTGTGTAATATTAAGAATTAAAGAAAAATGTATATCTGGGCTATTTTCGGCTTAGCCTGATGCTGTGTTCCAAAGATAAGCACATTTTAGTTCTGGGACATCTGAAATGGGCCCCCTCCCCCCTTTTCCACTCTCAAGATCACCGGACCAATCGTTTCAGCTTTTCAGTCCTCGGAGACCCTGCTGTGAAATTTGTGCTGCCATATATTGATGATGCAACTGTATTGTTTCTTATAAGCCAAGAAATAAGTCTTTGAATAGACTTTGTAAAATATTATTGCTCTTCCTGCTAATTCTTAAATACTATCACATTGTAATTCCTGGTTACATAAAATAGTTGACCACCCTTCCTCTGGACCATTTTGGATTTTAATGGGATGCTTTGTTACTAAATTTAGAAAGTCTTGAAACAGTGTGTTTTATATACTATTAATTTTCAAGGTAAACATGTATTGATGCGTTTTTTTCATACTGTAAACAACCAAAAAGATACAGTGCCAATTCTTTCACGAATTTGTACATCTTTTTACTCCTTCTCAGTTAGGATCAAACTTAATTTGATAAATAAGTTTTAAATATGACCTGAAGCCCATTGTGCTTCTGTGATCTTTGTTTAGTTATAATGTGTAAAACATTGTGTAAAACATTGAGGGCTAGCACACTTTAATATACCTATACTAAACTATAATTTATAGATTAACTCTTGGTTCCCAGTTTCACAGTTACACTGGAAAAATGTGCTTTTTACAGCCACTTCCATACAAATGAAAGCTACTTCCATTCATATAAGGAATTGGAGGCCAACACAAGAACAAAGTCTCACTTAAGCTGCACAAGGCACCCTTGGAAACATATGTCTATCTAACTCAGTATTGTTATGAATAATACTGGACTGTGACTAGGAACAGCTTGGTTAAATCCCCACTCAGCAAAGACATTCACTATGTGACTTTTAGCCACTTTGCTTCAGCCTTCCAGTTTTAAAAACAAACTAGTAAGGATAGTTTATAAATCATTCAAAGGATTTGGAAAAAATAATTTAATTTTTTACAAGAGCTGAACTTTAAAGGATAAAAAATATAAAAACAGGGAAAGAATACTTTTAAATTTATTCACTGACAGTGCTATGGAACAGATCCATTTTTCTTTCTATTTCAAATGTGACAATTCATAGTGGCATCCATAAAGATGGAGGGTAAGGGTAAAATTAGCAAGATGGCAGATGGAATGTCATACTAACTTACCTGAACATTTCAGCTTAAATGTACACTACAGTTCCAACCTCTGCTTCTGGGCATCATATTTAGCAATCTTTCTGGCACTTCTGGCTAGACATTGAATTTTAAGAAATAAATGATCGGCAACAAACTTCAGTTTAATGAAAGTGGATTTCCATGAAACTGAGTTTGGTATTCAACATTTTGCATGATATTTCAGATACTGGAAGATATCTCTGTAGATACTATTTATCCAGGTCTATTGCAAAACTACATAGTCTGTAGGGACATAGATGTCCAGCAGAAACCACAATGATGTGAAAATGAAGAAATGTGCATAGTGACATCACAACACAAACTGTCCTTTCATACTTGTATTTTGACATTGCTCGCAAGTAAGTAAGTAATGTAGTTCTCTCATTTCTTCCCCTTGCCCATTCCCAAATGCCTACATGTATGGGTCAAGTACCTTAAGCATCTCACCTAAACGCATGGCATCTTTTTGAATACGTTCATAGTCATGCCAGTCCTTTCTTTTCAAACCATCTGTCCAGGTATATAGTTGTCCATCTCCAAACCTCACTGGCAAGGTCTACAAAGGAAACAGTTATAATTATAGTATGAAAAGGAAAACAAATGGCAGCAAGTGCTCAATTTTTTGTTGAAACTCAAACTTATTCAAAAGCAAAAGCAGGCACTAATCAGGCTACTTGTATGCATCACAATATACACATGGAATTCTTGCATATGCTGGCTGATTTTTCTATTCATATGAATGACTGAATCAAGAATTTCCTATGTATAAAAATACACCAGTCTCTCTCTCCTTAGCAAATACTTGCTTATTTGAGTCAGCTTTAAATGTTTGGGGGGGTTTCCCCATTTTTTAAAAGGAGGATGTTATTTTCTGGAGTTATTTATTTATTTAAATTTTTGGTTTTGTGAGGAAAACTATCCAGGACTGTACAGTTATTGCATTTTTGGTTCTCCTTTTAAAATACAAACTATGTTGATTCTTACATAAAAAATGGAACTAACATAGACTAAAATGGTGACAAATTCATTTGAAGAGCTAGCTGATTTAGCATGTATAATGACATGCTGTAGGTTTCCTTCTCTGTCTCTTTTAATAAAATAAAAAAAGTTTGGAAACAGATGTAGTTTTGGGATTGTTGACAATTTTTAATAAAAAGAGTTGGAGCTATGGACACCAAATGCTAAGATCATATAGACAGATGTATAATTAAACACATGATAACCTGGAAAGTGTGTTCCATTCTGATTTTAATTCACAGATATCTAATTGGTTAAACATCAATCCCTGCCTCTCATATTGACATTTCTCTAATAATACTTTATGTACTGTGGCATGCCTTAAAACAAAACAAAAAATGAAACAATTACTGTATATACTGTGGGAAGAATCCAGAGAAAGAAATATTTTGGGGAATATTAAAAAGGCAGAATATATTTCCCCAAAGGAATAATGGAGAAGATCTTTAAAAAGACAGAAACCAGCCCCCCAAAACCAGCCCCAGCCACTCTTCCCCAAGCAGAAACTAGGCAGAGGCCAGCTTTTAGAAATGCAGATGTAATAATCCATTCAGGAAGGTTGGAGCCAGGAAGCTATTAGGAAGACAAAGACACCTAAAATCTACATACCCAAATTCTAAAGACAGGAGACATAATAGGATTAACCCACCAATACCAAAAGGGCACACTCAGACTCAGGTCAAAGTACATGACACAGAAAATACAAAGCCTCAAACAGGAGCAGGAAACAACCTCAAGAGCCCCAGAAGGTATAAAAACCCACCACTCCCTGTTACATGTGGTCATCTTTCCCAGAGCCATCTTTCTGTCTGGCTGTCCTCTTCAGTAAACTGCAACCTTCTTTCTAAAGCAGTCTCCATTTTGTTTATTCCCAGCTTGGACTGGACCCTGATGAAGATTTTTCTTTCAAAAAATAGAATGGGAAATCAGTATTTGTATTGACTTTTGAAACTTTATTCTGAGTGTCACTCTGTAAGAAATAATTTATAAAATGTATACAATGATCTTGGGAAGGTTTCTGAAAAGCAAAATTTGGTTATAACTATTTTTCTAACAATACCTTTTATTAAGAAATAAATATCAATGAGCCATATGGAAACATATTTAATACTATTTCTCCAAGTGCACATAGAAGAGATACTTTCTTATTCATGGATCTTAGACAAGATGTTATAAATTTCCCAAAACCTCAGTATCACACTTTGTAAAGCAAACAAGGAATCTGAAATTAGGGGATACAAACATTTGAAGATGCGTGCAATTCCTCAGCTACTGATTTCCCTTGTTAGCAGCCAAACATCTAGAAACCTTTTCTTTTGGAATCCTGCTATGGGTTTAACAAGATTATGCTAAAGCACTTTAGAAAATAATTTCCTTGACTTGCTGAAGGCAGAGGAACTTCTGTTTGATAAACCTTGTTTCTGAAGTGTTATTTTGGGTGCTGAGAGGCTTACGACTTCAGCAGGAATATCTAATATTACATTTAAAATCAGGGAAATGAATTAAATAATAAAAATGTAATTGCATTAGTTAAATGATTTTCTGTTCAGTATTAGAAGCAGTCATTTTGCTTCTTCCATCCCTATTCTTAAAGAGGTAAAAGTAATAGTTACAGATACAGTTGCTGGTCAATGGTGATAGACTGGAAGATATTAATTTCAAGAGTGGAATTTCAAGGAAACTCTCTGTCCCTGCTACTGCTTGTCATTGCATTGATTCCTCCATCAACTATATTGAATAACTCAGGCCAGGGATATCAAACATCCAAAACACCCTCCAGGTTTTACATGGACAATCTGAAACTACATGGAAAAGCATCATCTGAAGCAGAACCCCTTCTCAACACTGTTCGTATATACAGCCAAGACATTGTAATGGAGCTTGGATTGGTCAATGTTATACCTTCACCATCAACATGGGAAAACTGGTGAAAATTGAAGAAATCAAGTTGTCCTACGAATATAACATAAAAGGTCTGGATGAAGACAATCACTACAATTCCCTGGCATCCTTCAAACTGACAACTTCAAGCAACTTGAAATCAAGAAGAAGGTCAGAAATGAATGATTAAAGAATACATTAAGAGATTAAAGAAGATCTTAAAGTCAGTGAAGAAAATACCATCAAAGCAATTAACACCTGGGAAATTCCATCAATTAGATACACAGTTGAAATAATGGACTCAAGCAGAACAAAATATCTGGACAGTGAGGAAAATTAAGCTAGAATACCCGGCAGATTTATTGAGTATTGAAGAGATCACATTGTCCTCCAAGAAAAAACAAATGAGGAATGGGAAACAGACATGGCAAGACAAAGTATTACTTGGCTAGTACTTAAAAACTAGCAGAAAAAATAGATAACTAAGTGGCTAAGTGCAGAAAAGTTGAAGAAAGAATCAGAGGGGGTAATTCTGGTTGCACAAAACAAACCTTAAGAACAAATGCATACAGAGCCATAATTGAGAAGATCCTACAGACAAGAAATGCTGCCTCTGCAAAGAAGTGGACCATCTAGTTAACTGCTGCAAGAAGATTGCATAGACTGACTACCATCGCATGACAAATTAGTAACAATTGTGTATTGGAATATCTGCAAGAACCCTGTCTTTCTATGGGAATAGAATTCCTGTTCTCTTTCAGGTTCTGCCATTCTTCTGGGGGGAGAGGGAGCTTGGGGCTGCTACAGTGTATTTCCTTTGCTTGTTTCCTTGCTCTATTCTCTTTGATGTTTCTTCCTCGGGGTGAAAATGGAATGTGCCTCCGGCATCTGCCTTATCTCCTGGCGTAGAAGAAGAGGTGCGGAGACCTAACAGCCTTGGAAGCGGCGCCTTATCGCTCTGTTCCCAACATTTTCACACCTGCGGAGTGGCCTATTTGATCCGTCCGGATGGACACTTGGGTGGGGTTTCTATTGACTCTTCTGACTTATTGATTAACGCAGGAAACCCTTAGATCCTGCCTTCTACTATTGCTGTCAACACCTTCCAGTAAAAGTTCCTTTTGAAATGATGCCCATTTCAAGATTTCTGCTTTCTTGGGAGACTTAATTGAGGCAGGACCTTACATTAGGCAGGATCTGCAAAGTGGTCAACCCGGAGGGAAAACCCCTACCGTGGAGACCATGCAAAGTGATGTCGAACCACAGCAGTGAGAAGGGACAAAGCAACCTTTGCAGGGAAGCTCCCCTCAAGGTTGGCCTGAGCGGCAGCAGCTCAGATTCCTCCATCTCATCCGACGAAGCCGTGCCAAAGAGACAGTCGGGAAAAGCTGAGATGGTCAATTGGCATGGGCAAGAAGGAAGAATGGGAAGCAAAAGCCAGAAAGGTGACCCTCAAGCACGGCAGCTATCAACTGGGATGGAAGTGAGAGATGGAGAGGTCTCTCAACCTCAGCAAAGAGGAAGATGAGAGACAAACCCAGTCCGATCGCTTCCTTAAACAAGCCATCAGTCTGATGGTGGAAGCTTTCAAAACCCTTAAAGAGGAAGAAGAAGAAGACTCCTGCTGGGGCTCAGTGGTGCTGAGACTGGCAGAGGAGGCATGCTGAGAGGGCAAGCTGGCAAATCCTGGTGTCTCGGAAGCTACGGAAGCAATGGCTGCAGCAGCAACCCCAGCACGGGTCACCCTAGCTGGGGGAGACAGGCGCTGAGCCAGACGAAGGAGGACCCACCAGCCTGACCAGAAAGTCCCACTCTTGGGAGTGAAGTACGATGGCGCACCCCAGCAGCTAGGATTTTTCCTAGCCCATGTCCTGAGTTACATGGAGGAATACGGCCAAGATATCCCCAGTGACAGCGGACGGGTCAGGGTGGTGACCATAGCCCTGGAGGGAGCAGCCACTTGGTGGATGGTGACCCTGCATAATGCTGACACCCCCGAGCTCCGAAACTTCAATCAGTTTATGGCTGCTTTGAGGCAAAGGTTCGAGGACCCCTTAGCTGACTCGAAAGCCAGAGAACGCATCACAATGGTGAGGCAAGTTTGTCGCCCAGTGGCCGAGTATATGGAGGAGTTCAAAGACCTGGCATGTTGCCTCAACTGGCCAGAAGAAGTCCTAGTGGGACATTTCAAAGATGGGCTGAACGATGATCTGTACCAAGCATGCATCGCCTGGGGAGCTCCGGATCACCTCCACAACTAGTGCATCCTGGCTGAGGAAGCCGAGATCGACCAAGCCCGAAGTCAATGACGACTTGGCCGGATATGGAGACGCTCCCCCCCAGAGGGTAAACAAGAGGCGATCAAATCCCCAATGTAGCACCATGTTCAACTGCCTGCTTCAAGTGTGGTAAAGAAGGGCACTGGGCTGCAGAATGCCGTTTGAAGACTCCTGTATGCAAGCCAGACCAATCTGATGGAGAGAAGCTGGGAAGACTCCTTAATGATCCAGGCAGACCTCCATGAAGGTCATCGAGGTCCAATCCCCCAGGATCCCGTGGGAAGGAACTCTGGCCCTGACAGGAAAGCCACCCGACTCGCCACCCGACTCGCCTGACAGCAACTCTGAGGATGAACAAGAACAACAGAACTGTTAAGTCCAGGGATGCCTGAAAAGTAACCCGGAAGGCTCTGTTGGACTCGGGTTGTACCCGTTGCTTAATAAGCCCAACCTTAGTGGGAAATCTAGGGATTCCAGTGAGGAGGCTGAAGAAGCCATTTTCATTTGGCCAGCTAGATGGGTCCATCTCAGGGGGGATCCCAGCTACCCTCGCCACGCAGCCAGTCAAGCTCGTGATGGGGGATCATATCGAGACTTTGACTTTTATAGTGACCCCTGACATGGAATGGCCCCTAATTTTGGGGATGACATGGCTGAGGAAGTGGAACCCAAGGGTGGACTGGAGGACAGAAAAGTTGAAGTTTCCAAAAGAGAAGCTCACCGAATGGGGGGGAGACCCACAGACCCAAGAGGAAAGGAGCGCCTGATGTGGTAGCAACTGCAAAAGATCAGGGGTTGGAAGCTGTACCCAAGGAATACCGGGATCTAGCTGAAGTGTTCAGCAAAGAACAGTCCGATGAGCTGCCCCCTCATCGGCCCACTGACTGTGCCATTGAGATCCTACCGGGAGCCAAATTGCCTAAGCCCAAACTGCACTCAATGACTCCATGGGAGCTGGAAGAGTTGCAGAAATTTATAGAGAAAAATCTAGTGTGAGGTTTCATACATTTGGCAAGACCAAAAACGGCAGTCCTGGTGCTGTTCCGCAAAAAGAAAGACGGGTCTCTTCGCCTCTGCGTGGACTATATATCCTTGAACGTGGTGTGCGAAAACAATATCTACTCATAACACCCGTCCCCCCTTGGATTAAACAATAATTAAACATATTGTTTAACACTTTACACACAAACATCATCATAGCAGGCCGGTTGACACATTATTCATTCAACCTTTACTCTTGCAACCCATTACCTGCAACTCCCTGTTATACACACGTACCTTCACACTTTGACAATATTAACATCGCAGCACTGCAAGTGTTTTCCTCAGATGGTGAGGACTAATAAACCTCCTGTATAGTAAACAGGGACCTTACATATTCCTTTAAATGCTTAGGAGGACCCTTAACCTGCTCTGATCTCCGTGGAGCCAGATTAGGTATAGGTGTGGTTGTAGGAGTAGAGGTAGGTGTTGAATTACAAATAGGTGCCTGGAGTGCCTGCTTCCGGTTTGCGCAAAACAAACCAGGACTTTGTCGCCCAGAAGACTCAGGGGTTCCCCCTGACTGCTGACTGGCTGGATCCACCAAACCCAAACCAGACTTCCTTGGTGGGGTGGAGTTCCCCAAAATTCCATTGTACTCCTCTTGGGCGCAGTCCCTCAAGCCCAAAACCAGCAGCAGGAGTAGCCTGAGTAGCCGATTTACGGCCATTTGCCCCTAGCCAGGGACCTCTGCCAGAGTCAGGAGCCGCCTCCATGGCAAGACCCCCATCTGGAACATATGGAGGAACATTTGGATAAGCGCCCTCGTGGAGAGACTGTGGTCCACAATTGTAATTGGGGTCCCCCTCCCCCCCGAGAGCAGAGCCAGGAGTGGACACATGGCCAGGAAGCCTCCAGTGCAATTGGTCTATGTGGCGTCTAAGCACACGACCATCCTCCAAGGCTACTTCGTAGGACAGTGGCCCAGAGACCTTGCATACCACAGCAGTTACCCAGAGATGTCCATGCCCATAGTTTCTGGCCCATACCGGATCACCCACTTGGAGTCTCCTAGGTGCCCGCGGCTGTGCCACCTGTGAAGCCACCCGGTATGGATGCAACCTGTCTAGTTTCGTGATGAGTCTGCGACCCCAGCGTAGTTCAACTAGGCTCTTTCCTGTAGCTGTGCAAGGTGTGATGTGGTGTGCAAGGAGAAAATCGGCTAACCTGTGATGCCAGGGTCCTTGAGTGATTCTCTTTAATGCCTCCTTGGTGGTACGCACCATGCGTTCAGCCTGACCGTTGGTGGCAGGGTGAAAAGGAGCAGATGTAGCATGCTGGATCATGTTGGCTTGAAGAAAAGCCTGAAACTCAGAAGAGATAAATTGGGGACCATTGTCTGAGACAAGGACATCATGAAGACCATGGGAAGCGAAAATTCCTCTTAGCACCCGGATGGTCCTGGCAGTAGTGGTGGAAGATACAGGAACGACCTCTAGCCACTTGGAATGGCTATCCATGAGGAGAAGGAAGAATTGCCCCTGAAAGGGCCCAGCATAGTCAATGTGTACGCGTGACCATGGAGTGTGTGTCTCCTCCCACCTATGTACAGGGGCCTGGGGCATCTCAGGCCGTGACTGTTGGCACCCTTGGCACCCCTGAACCTGGGCCTCAATGTCCTTATCGAGTCCAGGCCACCAAAGATGGCTACGCACAAGCGCCTTCATCCTCACAATTCCCAGATGTCCCTCATGCAGAGAGAGCAAGACTCTAGTCCTCAATGAGGCCGGGATGACTACCCTGCTACCCCACAGAATACACCCTTTGAAAGTGGAAAACTCATGTTTCCTACGCCAAAAGCTTTGGAATTCTGTACCAGGACACGTGTCAGGACATCCTGACAACACCCATGTCAGCACAGGTGTAAGTGTGTGATCATTGGCAGTTTCAGCAGCCACATCCCTAGCATTGAGGGGAGATTCAGGCAATTCCTGAATGGAAAGAATATGTACAGCAGGAGCAGGGTCTGCCTCTATTTGCTTCAGAGGTAACCTACTAAGGCCATCAGCATGGCCCATCTCTGTCCCTGGTTTGTGAACCAGGGTGTAGTCATAAGCTGACAAGAAGACTGACCATCTCAGCATTTTGGGGGAGATGATATGTGGGGTTTGTTTGTTTGTTGTAAACAAACCCAGCAAGGGCTTGTGGTCAGTGTAGACCTTGAAATGGTGGCCATACAAGAAATCATGAAATTTCTTGATGCCTGATACTATTGCCAAGGCTTCTCTGTCAATCTGCGCATAATTACGCTCTGCAGATGAGAGAGTTCTGGAGTAATAGGCCACAGGGACCTGAGTCCCATCAGCCTTGAGATGACTCAACACTGCTCCTACCCCATAAGGGGATGCATCACATGCGATGCACACAGGCAATTGCTCATTGAAATGCGGCAGTACCGCATTTGAAGAGAGCAAGGCCTTGACTTCTTTGAAAACCCTTTCATGGACGTTCGTCCATTTCCATGGAGTCTGCTTGTCCAAGAGCCAGTGTAACGGCTCAGCCACTGCAGCCTTGTGGGGGAGAAATGAATGATAAAAATTTAGCAGGCCCAGAAAAGCCTGGAGTTCAGCTTTTGACTGCGGGCTTGGGGCCAGTTGAATGGCCTGAAATTTAGACTCTGCAGGGTGGATGCCATCAGCATCAATACGAAAACCTAGACATTCGGTGGATGTTACACCAATCTTACATTTGTCTTGCTGTAACCTCAGCCCAGCTTGGCGGAAACGCAGCAAGACAGCTCTCAGCCTTTCAGCCAAGTTCCCAGATGACTCTCCTGCAATGAGGACGTCATCGAAATAGGGGCAGACCCCAGGAATACCACGGAGCATTCGCTCCATCACCCCTTGGAAAATGCCAGGGGCTACATTGACCCCAAACTGCAGCCTTTTTACCTTAAAAGCCCCTCTGTGAGTAACTATAGTTTGGGCCTCAGCTGTTGCCTCATCAACAGGTAACTGTTGGTAGGCCTGAGCTAAATCAAGCTTAGCAAATACTTTTCCCCCTTTCAGTGAGGCCAGAATGTGGCTCACCACTGGCACTGGATATGCATGCTGCTGCAAGACTTTGTTTAGAGTGCATTTATAGTCCACAGAAATTCAGACTTCACCATTGGCTTCTAATGGTGTCACTATGGGGGTTTCCCATGGATTAGAATCCACAGGTTCTAGAATGCCTTGTTGGAGCAGTTTGTCCAACTCAGCATCTATTTTACTTTTGAGGGCAAAAGGCACCCTCCTTGGTTTAACCCTGATGGGTGTGATGGCTGGATCTACCTTTAAAACAATAGGAGGCCCCTTGTATGAGCCAAGCTCTGGGCTGAACACATCAGCAAACTCCTGGCAGACTCCTGCGAGGCTGGTAGTTTGTAGATGGTTAAGCCCAGTCACTTGGATCCCAAGTGCCTCGAACCAATCGAGTCCGATAAGACTCGTGCGATCACCTCCAACTACCACCACATCTAACAACCCATCAAATTCCTTACGCTGTACTCTAAGCGTGGCCTCCCCCTTCATACTGACTCTGGAATTCTAAAAGTCAGTGAAGATGAGATTGGAGGGCCTGAGTTTGACTCTTGAGCCACTCCTGGAACAAACCTTCTTAAAAGTGTCAGCAGAAATAATAGAAAGAGCGGACCCTGTGTCCAGCTCCATGGCCAGGGGGACTCCCTGCAACTTTACATCAATGCGAATGTTCTTCTTAAGGGGCCGGTGAACCCCAGTTTTGAATACCCCCCTAGGGGACACGCAGAAGCCCACCCTGTGTTGGCTGGGGACCTTGGTACCTTTCAGAGGCAACTCTTCAGGGGACCTGTTTTTCTGGCGACCCAAGCAGGCTGATGCGATGTGGCCTTGCCTGCCACATGCCCGGCAAATAGCAGAACGAAAATGGCAGTCGGCCCTCCTATGGCGACCCCCACAGCCGAAACACCGAAGGGATGCAGGCGTCTTTCCTCTGCGTTCTTGCAGTCTTCTCTCCACCGACTGTTGAAGTCTGTCCACCTCTTCTTCCTCGGATTCTTCTTCGGATGCCTCTCGCACGACTTCCTCATGGACGGGAACTGCTGCTGGAGGGTTCTTGGTCGACCACAAGGCCTTCACCATGCTGCCGGCTGCTTCTTCAGCTGCAACTTCTCTTAGGGCATCTTGGAAGGACACATTAGCTCTAGCAAATAACTTTTGTTGCATCTCATGGCTTTGCAATCCGCAAATGAGCCGGTCTCGGAGCCTCTCTTCCAAGTCTTGGAACGCACATGGCCTAGCAGCCTGCCTCAGAGCTGCGACGAAGTCCGCAGCTGATTCTCCTGGCCGCTGATCCCGCTGCTCGAATTGATGCCTCCAAGCTATTACGGAAAGCATGGGCTCAAAATGCTCATGCAGCATTTTCTTCAAATCTGGATAGGCGATCGACTCCAGTGGTGCTGGGGCTACAAGGTTCTCAGCAATGTCAAAAGTCTCTTGCCTGCAGACACACAGCAAGGTAGCAGCTTTCAATTCATCTTCTTGGATTTTGTTCACTCTGAAGTAATTCTCGACGCGAGCTGTGTAAGAGCTCCAACGTTCTGGGTGCGAAGTATCGAACTCGACAAGACAGCCCAGCTTGGACATCGTTGTGGTCGATAGCCTCTTCGATGTCTCTCACCGCAAGGAAGGAGAAGGGGTACCACGAAGCCAAGCCCACCTCCAGCATCTTCGTACTGGCAGGCGGTTGCTTCTTCTGGACGCCACACGCTTGTCTTCGCTTCAGGCCTTCAGGTGAGTTGGCCCTAGCTTCTTTTTTTTTGGCTTCCTTTACGGTGAATCCCACCTTCGTCGCCAATGTTCTGTTCTTGCAAAGAAGACATCAAGACGAGGCTGGTTCACAACAAAGATCTCTTTATTGAAACACAATCACAGAACAGAAGCAAGAACAGAATGGCCACTGGCCTTTTATATCCCCTTGCAAAAGGATGCACATCCAATCATTGCAGGCCGTTCTCCCACCTCGCGCATGGGTGCGAGGCCGGAGAAAGCCTGTCTGGGTCCCGGGCAGACACGTGGTCTATCCGGGTCTCTGCAGCCTTCCTGAGCCTTGCTGAATGACTCAGCAAGGCCCAGGACATAACAATGCCAAACCAATCTTATATCATTCTTCGATAAAGTGACTAAACTAGTAAACCAGAGAAACACAGTGGACGTAAAATACTTAGACTTCAGTAAGGCATTTGACAAAGTAGACCACAACCTACTAATTGACAAGCTAGAAAAAGGTGGAATAGATAACATCACCACCAGATGGATCTGTAGCTGGCTGACAAACTGCACTCAACGAGTAGTCCTTTTTTTTTTTTAATATATTTTTATTTTTTTAAAACAACAAAACATAACACACATAAACACACAGTGTATACTCCTTTTTTTTTTAAAACAGCAATTTCGTAACGGTAATCTTCTATTATTTACATTTCCCCCCCTTATTCTTCTTTAAAAAATATTTGTCCTTGTTGTCCCATTGTTTCTTATTTCCTTTTTCTTCCTTCATACTATACTTCATACTTAGAATAATACATATTATTACTATACATTATTATACATTATTATACACACATTTTCCCTTTCTTGACCTTTCCATGTTTATTTTCATTTATTATTTCTAATCTCCAACCAATCATACCACTTATTCCATATTACATAGTACTCTGTGTCTTCCTTTTCTTTTATCTCTTTTGTTAATTTGTCCATCTCCGCACAGTCTAAGATTTTCCTTATCACTTCATCCTCTGATGGTATATTCTCATTTTTCCAGAACTGTGCGTAAACTATTCTTGCTGCTGTTGTTATATGTAAGTTTAAGTACCGTATTTCTTTACTATATTTTCTATTTAAAATACCCAGCAGGAAGATCTCTGGTTTCCAGTCTACAGGTTAATCTATTATTTCTTCCATCCATCTTCTTATTTTAGTCCAGTATTTTTTCGCAACGGGGCATGTCCACCATAGATGATAATATGTTCCATGTAGCTTTTTACATTTCCAGCATGTCGGCGAGTTGTTCTGGAACATCTTGGCAAGCTTTGCTGGTGGAAGATGCCATCTGTAAAACATCTTCAACTGGTTTTCCTTGAATGCCGCAGACATAGTCAATTTTATGTTTGTTTCCCATATTTTTTCCCATTTCTCCAATTCTATGTTGTATCCGAAATTTTTTGCCCATCTAATCATTGTGTCTTTGACAACCTTGTCTTCCATTTTATATCTCAGTAAATATTTATATATATTACTAATTAATTTTATTTCTGTTCCGTGTATAATTTTATCCAATTCTTTTTGTATTTCATATAATTTTTTGTCCTTTGTATATTTAGATTGAATTTGTGTAAATGTCCACCAATCAATCTCTCTGCCTACATCTTGTTCCAATTCTTGTTTTGTTTTCAGATTTCCCTGTTCATTTACCAATTCCTTGTATCTAATTATCTTATTTATGTCCAGTAAGTTTGGGTGTTTCAGAGCTTCTGTTGGGGATAACCACATTGGAATTCTTATGTAATGTTTTTGTTTTATTTTTTCCCAAGTCTATAGCAATGCATCCCTAACTATGTGTCTTTGAAAGTATCTGTGTATTTTATATTTTTCGTCCCATAGGAATGCATGCCACCCCGCTTGCAAGTCATGTCCTTCAGTGTTAAAATTCTGGTATTTTTCAATTCCATCCATTCTTTTAGCCAAGTTAGGCTTGATGCTTGGTAGTATATTTCCCACTCTGGTAATGCCAATCCCCCTTTATCTTTCGTATCTTGCAAGAGTTTTAATTTAATCCTAGGTTTTTTCCTTTGCCATATAAATTTAGTAACCAATTTATTTAATTCTTGAAAGAATGTTTTCCCTAGTTTTATTGGAATAACTTGGAACAGGAATAATATTTTTGGCAATATATTCATTTTGACCGTTGCGATCCTCCCTAAAAATGAAATTTGTAGATTTTCCCAATTTTCTAAATCTTTTTTTATCTGGTGTAATATTTTATCATAATTATCCTCCTTAATCGAGGAGCACTTCGCTGTAAGCCAAATCCCTAAATATTTTATTTTCTTAGTTACGCTTATTTTTGTTTTATCTTCCAATTCGCTTTCCTGTGCCTTTGTAAGATTTTTGGTTATCAATTTGGATTTATTCTTATTAATCTTAAGTCCGGCTACCTCACCAAATTCTTCTATTTTTTTAATTAATTTATGGCTGGTTTCTAATGGGTCTTCCAAAATAAATACCAAATCATCAGCGAAGGCTTGGACCTTATATTCTTCCTTCTTAATTTTTAAACCCTTTATTTCTTGATCCTCTCTGATTTTTGTCAGAAGTATTTCTAATGATAAAATAAATAGAAGAGGAGAAAGTGGGCACCCTTGTCTTACTCCTTTAGTTATATCAATTTTTTCTGTCATTTCGTCATTCATAATTACCCTAGCTGTTTGTTTAGTATATATTTTCTCAACCATCTTTCCAAATTTTGTCCCAAATTCCATGTAGTTCAATTGTGTTATAATAAACTTCCAATTCAAATTATCAAATGCCTTCTGGGCATCAAGGAAAACCAGTGTAGCTTGTCTTTCAGAATGGACTTCATAGAATTCTAAGGTGTTCATTATTATCCTCATATTATTTTTTATCTGTCGTCCTGGTAGAAATCCATTTTGATCTGGGTGGATGTAGTTATTCAAAAATTTTTTAATCCTTTCTGCTATTATTGTTGCAAATGTCTTATAGTCTGTATTCAGTAAAGAAATCGGCCTATAATTTTGAATTTGTTGCAAGTCTGAGTCTTCCTTAGGGATGAGAGTAATAATTGCTTCAGTCCAAGATGCCGGTATCTTCGCCTCCTCCAGCACCTCATTACAAATCTCCAACATTATCCATTGTAGTGACTCTTGTGTATTTTTATAAAACTCAACCGGAATTCCATCTGGGCCTGGTGATTTATTATTTTTTTGTTTTTTCAATGCTGTTTCTAGTTCTATTACGGTTATTGGTCTATTCAACATTTCCTTTTGTTCTTCGGTGATTTTGCTCATTTTTGCTGCCTCTATATATTGTTTAACTTTATCATCTGCTATATCTTCCTGATAGTATAGCTTTGAGAAGAAATTTTGTATTATGTTCTTTTTCTCTTCCCGTCTATATTGTACTGTTCCACTTTCATCTTGTAGTTGATGTATTGTTCTTTTGCCTTTTTCTTTTTTTAATTTATAGGCCAACCATCGACTAGTTTTATTCGCGTTTTCAAAATAATTTTGTTTCGCCATCCTAATTTTCTGTGCCATTTCTTTTTGTGTTGTCAGATTAATCTTGTGTTTTATAATATTCCATTTTTCTTTTATCTTTTTGTTTTGTGGATCCTTCTGTAGGTCACTTTCTGTTTCTTTAAGTTCTTTTTGTAGTTTTTCTTGTTGAAGTCTCCTATCTTTATTTTTCTTAGAGTTGTATGCAATTGTCAATCCCCGAATGTAGGCTTTTGTAGTATCCCACAAATTTTGTGTTGATGTCTCTTCCTTTTTATTTACCTGAAAAAATAATGTCAACTCCTTTTCTAGCATCTGTATATATTGTTTGTCTTTACATAGTCTTTGATTCATTGACCATCTTTTTCTCTGTTTCTGGCCTTTCCATTTTATTGTTATTGGGTTGTGATCCGCCCAGTCATTAAGTCCTATTTCAATTTCCTCTATCCCGTTCTGTACTTCTGTTGTTACCCAGGCCATATCGATCCTAGACCAGGATTGATGCGGATACGAATAAAACGTGTATTGTTTGTCTGATCTGTGTGTCTCTCTCCATATATCCCGAAGGTTGAGTTCTGTTACCATGTTAAAGAACGATTTTGGTAATATATTTTTCTTCTTTTTGCTCTTTTTACTACTCTTATAGTCTTTCTTAACATCAACTATTGCATTTAGATCCCCAATCATACAAATACTTTCATAATCCAGATCCACTAGTTTCTTATGTACCTTTTTAAAAAATTCATGTTGGTTATTATTTGGTGCATATACTGCCGTTAATAAAATTTGTTTTTGCTCTAATTCTATTTCCAACATTAAAATTCTCCCCTCTTCATCTGAATATATTAATTTTGATTTTATTTTTTCTTTGACATATATAGCAATTCCTCCTTTCTTGTTTTGTGCTAGTGTTGTGTATAGTGTTCCTAATTTTACATTCTCTAGTAGTTTTCTATAATCCTTTTTTATATGAACTTCCTGAAGACATATCACGTCTGCATCCAATTTCCTTAATTTATTAAACGTTTGTACTCTTTTTCTTGGTATGTTTAAACCATTAATGTTTACAGAAAAGAGCTTAATTGCCTCTCCCGTTTTTTACTTGATCTGTTTTTTTTGTGCTTCTTGTCTCTATTACCCTTCCTTTTGCTCCTTCTCTTTCTAACCTTTCTCTTTCTTGTATCTTTTGCGTTTCTCTTTCTCATTCAAATTCTTCTAATAGGTCTTCCTCCTGGCTTTTACTCTCCGGCTCTTCCCTACTTTCTTGTTCTTCTCCCTGCGCAAAGTGACATTCATAAAAATCCTGCGCTTTCTCGAGTGTGTCTATCTTATATTTTTTTTCTTGCCATGTTACAAATATGCCTTCAGGTATTAACCATCGAAACATAACTTTGTATTTAGTTAATTGGGTTGTTAGAAATTGGTATTCTCGTCTCTGATTTCGTATTCTACGTGGTATTTGCTTTAATACAATTATTTCTTTACCCTTATAAACTATCTGTTCGTCTCTTGTTTTTTTATATATTTCATCCCTTATTGATCTTCTAGTAAACCTTATATGCACCTCTCTCGCCAATCTGTGCATTCGTGCATAATTTGTATATACTCGATATATTTCATTTATGTCTCTTCTTGTTTCCTGTTTGTCCTTTCCTAATATCTCAGCCAATATCTCCGCCATCTTCTCTCCCAAATCTTCTTCTTTTTCCTCTACGATATTTTGAAATCTTAGGAAGAACGAAGCTTTTTCCATTTCCAAGAAGGCAACAGATTCAGTCAACTCTCTGTTTACTTGTTTGGATTTCTGATCCATTTTTTCTATTTTGCCATCAACTTGATCTATTTTTGTTTCGACTTTTTGAATTCTTTGTTCGTTCTTCATCATTGTTTGTTGTATACTCTCTATCTTGTCATTCATGTTTTTAATTTCATTTTTGATTTCTTTGTGATGAGTTTTTGTTTCTTCATGATTATTTGCTATTGCCTCTTGGGTCTTCATCATTGTTTCCTGCATCATTTGTAATGTTATCTGTATGCTCTGTTGGTTCATCGCCAATTCTACTTTTTCTTTTTCTTTCCCCAACATGGTTCCTATCATTCTTTGACCTATAGGAGAGGCCATTATAGGTGTGGGATTTGTAGCTGTTTTTTTACTTATTTTAGTTGTTGCGGTACTTGTCATTTTTATTACTTGAATAATATTTTTCCACACTTGCATATATCAATTTTATATAATGTTATTCTTAGGGTTAACCTTAAAAATAAGATTACAAATAGAGTTATACCTTTTCTTATCCCACTATTATATAATATAATTTATAATACTCTTAACACCTCTTATATATATTTCTATAACACTACACACAATGCATATACATATACTATTCTCTAAGTATTATCACCGCTCTTAACTTCATTCACTATCACTCTTATTTGACTAATCACCTTTCTCTATATTTCTTTACTATGTTGTAATTACTTTCTCAATTCTATTTAATTCAATTACTCAATTATACTTATTTCTATACATTAACTCAATTCATTTGCTTCATTCCTTTTAATACATTGCCTGCAGTCCCTTTTCTTCTTGTTACTTGATCACTACTTGTTAACAGGTGCTGCAATATTGCATCAGCCTTTTTTCTCTCTGTCTCAGTTTAATGTGTCCACAAATCCACCAAATGTCACCTTATTTCTTCTGTATATCCAATGTATCCAAAACATCCACTAGTCACTTTATCCAGATATATGTCAATTAAGATTCAAATTTCAATGCTATTTGCTCTTCAAAAATAAGATCCACTAATTAGTATTAAGTTTCTCCCTTGTCTCACTTCAACTTTTAATCCTTATGTTAATTTTTTCAAAGTCTCTTAATCACCTTTTGTTGCCTCCGGCCGTCCTTTCTCCAGTCCTTTCTCTAGTTTCAATCTCTGCTTCTTGCAGCTCTTAAATTCCAGTCTTTCACGTTTTATAAACTTTACTGTGGGCTCTCTGCTTCTTCTCCCTGCTCTCGTTCTGCTCTAAGGCTCACTTCTCCGCTCTATTCCATTTCAGTTGCCGCTGTGTCTCTCTCCTTATCGCTTTGCTTTTTCCGCGCCTTCTCTCTATCAAATATTCCTCACCTCCTTCAGGGGTTTCCTCGTCTCCCGTACGAAGCTGTCAGTTCAACTTTTCACTTCCCTCTCAGGCTGTCGAGTAGTCCTTAATGGCACTACATCTACATGGAGGGAAGTAAGCAGTGGGGTACCAGAAGGTACCACCGTCTTAGGCCCAGTACTCTTCAACATCTTCATAAATGACTTAGACAAGGGAATTGAAGGGGAATTCATCAAATTTGCAGATGACACCAAACTGTCAGAAATAGCCAACACCTCAGAAGACAAACTCAGGATCCAAAAAGATCTTGACAAACTTGAACAATGGGCCCTATCCAACAAAATGAGTTTCAACGTGGAGAAAAGCAAAGTCCTACACTTAGGCAGGAAAAACCAAAAGCACGAATACAGATTGGGCAAGACCCGGCTTAAAAGCAGTAACTGTGAGAGGGACCTTGGAGTCCTAATGGACGATCACTTGACTATGAGCCAGCAGTGTGCAGCAGCAACCAAAAAAGCTAATACAATCCTGGGTTGTATAAACAGAGGCATAGAATCAAGATCAGGTGAAATACTAGTACCACTTTACAAAGCCCTAGTAAGACCACACCTGGAATACTGCAGCCAATTTTGGTCACCATACCACAAAAAAGATGTTGAGAGTTTAGAAAAAATTCAGAGAAAAGCAACTAAGATGATCAAAGGCCTGGAGGCTAAAACATTCGAAGAATGGCTGCGGGACTTGGGTTTGGCTATTCTAAAGAAAAGAAGAAATAGGGGAGACATGATAGCAGTGTTTCAATATTTGAGGGGCTGCCACAAGGCAGAAGGAGTCAGGTTGTTCACCACAGCACCAGAGGGAAGGACAAGAAACAATGGTTGGAAACTGATCAAGGAGAGAAGCAACTTGGATTTAAGGAGAAACTTCCTGACAGTGAAGACAATCAACCAGTGGAACAGGTTACCCCCAGAAATCGTGGGCGCCCCATCACTGGAGATCTTTAAGAAAAGACTAAACAATCACCTGTCTGAGATGGTGTAGGTTCTCCTGCTTAAGCAGGGGGCTGGACTAGAAGACCTCCAAGGTCCCTTCCAGCTCTATTCTATTATTATTATGATTGATGTGTGCAGACGTAATAAAGAATAGAGCTAATATAAACTAAATAAATTATATTACATACTGCACTTATCTGCCAACATATATTTTATGAAAAGCAATGGCCACTTTGTCAATTATTCTGTCATACTTGCGGTTTATTTCTTTTAATGATCCTGTAATCCCTTGCATTGGGGTGGAGTCTGGGAGACTGAATGGAGCTGAACATTTACTGGCTGGATGCCCTTCCTGACACCTTTGTGGAGTTTGCAGCAGATATTTTCCCTTTGTGCCCAGAGAGAGAAATATATGTTGCTACCTAGGATCGAACTCATAGCCTCCTAACTGTGAAGCAAGAGCTCCACCTCTGGGCCACCATGCCGCTCATTCTGTCATACTTGAGTAAAGGCAAATATTCCAGTTATTGAGAAATATATGTTCAGAATTGTCAGCAATATTTTACCTGCCATTAGTAAGTATAGAAGTATTCCTTGAATTATGCAGATAAGTAAAAAAAATTCAGTTGAGTAATGTTTATAATCCAGGTACAAACAATAAGCAACCATTGAGCAATCAGAATATTTAATTCATAAATATAGTAGTTTGTTAAAACAGATTATTATGAATAATTAGTTATTGAGAATTATAAGTTGTGATGTTCTACTTTTTTGTTTTACTATCTCCTCAAACTAATTTGTCAGTAATACTTCCCTATTATACACCAAATAAGATTAGTAAAATCAAATTAAGGAAACCTCGATAGCTGAACATTAGCTGCTCAATATTTTACATTTTTACAAATAAGTCTAATACCTGGAAATCCCTATAGTAATTCCTTCCTTGTGGGTGCATTTAGCGATAGGCACTCCATTTGGCTCATACCAGGCTTCCTGACCAACAGGATGAATTAATAAAATGCTTATTTTATTTAAAAAAGTAATGCTAAATGACAAGCTGCAATTATTAGTTTAATTTCCAAGAATATTTCTAGGCCTGGAGGATTTTTTTTAAAAATGGGTCTACTTATATGCAAAGGAAATCAAAAGAAACTGAGGTGATAAGCACTATCCTAAGAAGTTATAGAGAATGATGAGGTGCATTTTCATCAACTTCACCATACATATTCCATTGCAATTTACATTTCCATTCTTTCTTCTTCTTTTAAAAAAACAGAAACAAAAAACAAACCCAGATTCTTAATGTTTTGGATAATATGACTTAGCTGTGGCATATATATATATGTTTTCTGAGGTTTTCACGGGTGTTTGTATGTAGGTCTTTGGTAATTCGGGTTTTCTCCTGCGTAAAATTGGAAGTGTCTTGGCGACGTTTCAACGAAGTCTCATTCGTCATCTTCTAGGAGCACGAGGCCGAAGAGACACCAGCCTGAAGATGACGAATGAGACTTCGTCGAAACGTCGCCAAGACACTTCCAATTTTACGCGGGAGAAAACCTGAATTACCAAAGACCTACATATATATATATATATATATATATATATACACACACACACACACACACACACACACACACACACACACACACACACACATATTGATCATAGATAAAATGACAACACCATCTACATATATTGGTGCTACCATCTACATATATTGGTGCTACAGTTCAAAAACATTACTTTCCAGATCATTTTCTATGGGAAATCAGAGTTGGAAAGAGTCTTTTGCTGGTTGTTACATTATCTGAAAGATCAAAGAGATGATAGTGCAAAAATACCTGTTTAAATGATTCTTAAACATATGTATAGCATATTCTCCAGCCATTTGTTACACCTGGTAGACATCTGCAGCTAGCATATTTTTAAGTGAATTAGGTCAGAAGGTATTACCAAACAGCAAAATTACACGCAAAGTTTCTCTCACCATTTGATTTTTACATTAACCTGCAAACCCTATGAGATGCCAGTCTAATAAATTACTACATAGATTCAGAAGATCCATCTTCTCTAGAGAAAATTTAACATCTGGTTCAATTATAGAAAAATGTGATAAGCCAAAAAGAAACATGATTATCAAAGAGACTCACTCACAGATTTATTAGAACCCTCAGAGAAATAAAACATGGCTTTTTTCCTATTGACATTTGAGAGATGAACTTTAGTAACAGCTGCATTTAATTGAGAAATTAATTTTTTAAATTTCATTCAATGAAGATACAGTGCAAATTTGAAAAATATATCTTTTTTAAAAAATGGTAATGTATCATGAAAATTCATAAAAAATAAAAAGGCATTTATCTAAGTTTGTGTGTGCTGGTGATTTTCTCTAGCAGAAAAAAAGATTAATATAAAAATTGTGGTTGTATTTAAGACTAGACTTATTATTTAATATACTGTATGCTTTCATCTTACTTCAATAAACCAATACAGCTAGATGAAGTAAAAAAAAAAAGCGTTGATAAAGGAGAAAGTTAAAAATCCAGGAACATTGTTTTCTAGTTACATTTATGCTTGCCTTGTTAGTTATTTTTTAAATATGAAACAGACCCAATAAAAGAGAAGGTGGAGTTGCATTATATATAAAAGATCACTACATCTCTACAGAAATATACAAAACCAAAGATGAAAACTTCCTAGTATCCATATGGGTCAATATAAAAGGAAAAAAGAATGACATTGCTATAGTTGTTTACTACAGGCCACCCAACCAAGCAGAAGAAATAGATGAACTCTTTGCTAATCAATTAACAAATGTATGTAGGAAACATACCACAGTAGTAATGGAAGACTTCAACTACCCTGATATCAACTGGGAGACAAACTCTGCAACAAGTGGGAGATCGAACAAATTCCTCCAATTTAGCTGACAACTTTGTCATACAAAAGGTAGAGGAGGGAACCAGAGGAAAAGCTGTCACTTTGTAAAAAAAATTAAGAACTGGAATAGCCATAGCAACAAACCAGCCAATGAGAACTGTTTTTAATTAAGACACAGTATTGGCTGTGTGAGGCATGTGATCCAGCCTAGGTCTGGGCATGTCTTAGTCTTCTCTGTTGTTTTTTCTGATCTCCAAGTTAAGAGTTGTTATGTTCCTCAGAGCTGAATGAAACTGTATGTATCATGTTTATATATATTTTATAGATAAAGTTTTTCTAAAGTATGCCTCCTGCTCATTTTGAATGTGTGCTTAGTTTTTGGGCTTATTTTTGCGCTGGAAAGCTGTAAACTCTAACCGGTTATGTGCCCAGAACCCAGCCAGCTCTTGCACACAGTTCAGACTGAAGAAAAAAGATTGAGGCTCAACACGGAGCTGTAATTAAGCTGAAGGACTGTCTGAGTTAAATAAGAAAGAAAAAGGCTGCTCAGCTGAAGGCTTGCAGGATGGCTGATTTAAAGGAGAGCTCTCTGCCTCGATTGGGACAAAAGAATTATCTTATTTGGGCTGCAAAAATGGAATGCTTCCTGAACGCTAAGGAGCTCTGGGATACTGTGATTAATCCACCCCAGGGGCAATTAGCAGTTGCAGATCAACGGAGGCATGATAAGGCACTGGCTTACATCATCTTAAGTGTGGAAGATGAACAATTCATAAATGTAGCTGACTTAAAAACTGCAAAAGAAGTTTGGTTGAAACTGAGAAGTGTGCATGTGAGTGAGTCAGCATGCAATATAGTGCAATTATCGAGGCAATTGTACAGAGCCCGGCTGCTGCCACAAGAGAGCATAGAAGAGCATTTGTTCCACATGCAGAAACTGTTTGTTGAATTAGAACAGTGAGGAATGGAGATTCCTGAATCTCAGAAGGTGCTGTTGGTACTAAATAATCTTGATTAAACGTGGGCCATCATTTCAGCTGTTTTTGAATGCAGACCAGAACAGGAATTAAATATGGAAGCACTTAAAGCCTGTTTGATTTCTGAAGAATAGAAATGCCATTTTAGAAGAAGCCATGAGGAGAAATTCCTGAGGTGGGAGTCCAAGGAGCAGAGAGAGCAAAGCAGCACACCAACTGTCTGCAGAGATCGGATTACATCTCAGCAGAGAATTACCAAGAGGAAAGAACAGGAGAAAAAGACATGCTTCATTTGTGGGGCTGAAACTCATTTCAAGAAAGACTGTTTACAAGGAAGAAAAACAGAAAATGGACAAGCTGCTGTTGCAAACGTTAGCTATTGTAATAGCAGGGACAAATGGTTAATAGACAGTGGGGCTAGTCAAACAATTGTTAATAATTCTAAGTTATTTTCCAGATTGGATTCAACTGGAGGAGATGCAGTGGCCTTAGCAAATAGCCAGAAGGTAAAAGTCATAGGGAAAGGTAGTGTGCTGATTCCATGTCTGGAGGAAAGGTTTAATAATGTATTATGTGTACCTGAAATGGAGCATAATTTACTAAGTGTCTCCAGTCTTGACAAACAAGGGTTTGAGACCACATTTGTAAATGGGAAATGTCTCATAAAAAGAAATGGGAGTATATGTGCACAGGGCATAAAACAAGATAATCTTTATGTGTTGCACGCCCAAAAGATTCAATGTGCCCAAACATTTGATAATGTGGCACAACATGATTCATGCATTCATCTCTTGCACAGAAAGCTTGGCCATGCCAGCTTCAGAATATTGCAAAGGATGCCAGAGTTTGCAGAGGGATTAACCTTGAAAGGGTGTAAGGCATACTTAGACTGTGCAGTATGTAAATCATCAAAATCCAAGGTGTTCCTAGTAAGCAAGAAGAGCACAAGGCAGACAACAAGCGTTCTAGAGCTGGTACATGCAGATTTAGTAGGACCAATGCAAGCCAGCTTTGGAGGAGCCAGGTATGCGCTGGTCATTGTAGATGATTTCAGCAGATTTGGTTTCTGTTGTTTGCTTAAGAACAAAACAGAGGTGCTGCAGAAGTTCAAGCAATGGATGAGCTTCGCAGAAAGAAGATGTAGGCAACAGGTATGCCAGCTGCAAACTGACAGGGGTTCAGAATTCATGTCAGCAACTTTTCAACAGTGGTTGGGACAGCTAGGAATAAGACATAGACGCACAAATCCGTACACAGCAGCTGAGAATGGCGTGGCTGAAAGATGGAATGGAGTCTTGCAGACGATGAAAGATTCACTGCTGGAGGATTCTGGTCTGAGCAGGTCATGTTGGGGCGAAGCCATGTTGACTGCAAATTATTTGGTCAATAGGCTGTGTAGTTCCTCTATAAATGATACTTCATATGCTGTGCTATATGGGAGAAAGCCATCTCTAGCACATTTAAGGGTGTTTGGAAGCAATGCATGGGTGCATATTCCAAAAGCAATCAGGAGAAAAGGGCAACCAAAGGCTAGAAAGCTCAGGTTTATGGGCTATGAGCCTGGCTCAAAGAGCTATCGCTTTAGTGATGGGAGCAGAAGTATAGTAATTTCCAGATCTGCTAGTTTTGCAGAGCAGAATTGGGGCAGAATTGATGCCAATTCTGGGGATGATCCACTTAGTGATGGTGACTCAGTGACGGTGTCAGCGTTCAGGGAGGAGAAGCTGAAAAAGAATAAGAAAAGTTGTCAGAAGTAGATGGTAACTATGATGTGAAGCAGGAAAGGGTTGACAGTCAAGAGCAGTCAATGCCACGCAGGTCAGAATGATGGAACAAAGGGATTCCACTTGACAGGTATTCTGCTGGGAAAGTAAAGGTGTGTAATGTGTGGTATGAGCCAAGAAGCTATCAGGAAGTATTGGCACTACCCAAAGTGGAGCAAGTGAAGTGGAAAGAGACCACGGACAAAGAAATGAAATCCATGGATGAAAATAAAGTGTTCACCTCTATGACTTTGCCACAAGGCTACAAAGCTGTAGGAACTTCCAGGGATGCCCACTGTCACCACTACTCTTTATTCTAACATTAGAAATACTACTAAATAGAATTAGAGCAAACCGAGAAATAAAGGGAACGAAAATTAAAAGAGAAGAGTACAAAGCACAGGCCTTCGCGGACGATATGGTATTTATCATTGAAGAACCTTTGGAATCAGGTCCCATTCTAATACGAGAAATAGAAAAATATGGGGAAATATCTGGACTTAAAATTAACAAAAGGAAAACCAAAATGATAGCTAAAAACTTAACAACAAATAAAAAAAAAGAATTAGAAAAGGAAATGGATTTACAAATTGTTAAAAAAATTAAATATTTAGGGATATGGCTGACTGCGAGATGTTCGTCCTTAAAGGAGGACAACTATATGGTATTAGTCCAACAAATAAAGAATGATTTGGAAAAATGGGGGAGGCTACAACTATCGCTTTTAGGTAGGATCGCGACTATCAAGATGAACATTTTACCCAAATTATTATACTTATTTCAGACAATCCCCATATCATTAGACAAAAAGTTTTTGGGAGAACTCAATAAAATTACTATAAAATTTGTTTGGTTAGGAAAGAAGGCGAGGATAAAATTACTCTCTCTCCAAGACAGCAGAAGTAGGGGTGGCTTTGGACTCCCAGAGTGGGAACTCTATCACAAGGCAGCAACTCTGGTCTGGATAAGATATTGGGTTAACCTAAATAACAGAAGAATTTTAATATTGGAAGGGCACGATTTACATAAGGGGTGGCATGCCTTTATGTGGGATAAAGGGAACAGGACACATTCATATTTCTATAGACATAAAATAAGAGATGCATTGGGATGATATAAGGAAAAAACATTATATGAAAATTCCTGGTTGGCTATCCACCATGGAGGCAATGATCCACCCCAATACATTAAACAAAATGCCCAGATACTCAGAAATTTTAGATAAACAGGGAAAGCTTAAAAATAATCAGGTACTAAAAGAACAGGGAATATCTATTGATTGGTGGCCATATTTACAACTGCAATCTAGATACAAGAAAGACGTGGAAGAGTATGGAATTGACACGGAACCAAAACAACTAGACAAGCTATTGATAGGCCCCGAAGGAAAATTAATATCCAAAATATCCAATTATTTATTAGAATTTGATAGAGTAGAGGAGGTGGTGAAAGAACCGATGATCGCATGGGCAAAAAACATAGGGCACAATATAGAATTAGAAGATTGGAAAAGAATTTGGAACAAAAATTATACCATAACAAAATCTGCTGCATATAAGGAAAATCAGTATAAAATGCTATATCGTTGGCACCTAGCTCCAGCAAGGCTGGCGAAAATGTATCCGAATCAAAGCCCAAAATGTTGGAAATGTAATCATCATCAAGATACCTTCTTTCATGCTTGGTGGCTGTGTCCTGAAGCGAAAAAGTATTGGACTAAGATACAAGGGTGGCTACAAGACTTAACAAAATGCCAAATAGAACTAAACCCGGAAACATTTCTCCTGGGAACACTTAAAAAGAAATTTGACAGGAAAATAAGATATTTGATTTTACACATATTAACTGCGGCAAGAATTGCGTTCGCGCAATATTGGAAGGAACGCAATATACCACCAGAGGGATTGATCATTCAGAAGATATATGAATGTGCCGAAATGGATAAACTCACGCTAGAATTAAAAGAAAAAGACGATTCGGAATTTTACACGGTTTGGGAAAAATGGTATACTTGGATAGATAATAGAAACAAAAATTGGAAATATACATAAGGCTACTGTGTGGTTAGATATTGAATGTATATAGTGTATATATTGTATAGAATGCTGATCCGAAGTATATAAAAATGACATAGTCTGCTGAATATGTATTAGAGTTGTATAAAGGAAAATGGTAATAAAAAATATTTATTAAAAAAAAACAAAAAAAAACAAAGCTGTAGGTTGTAAATGGGTATACATAAAGAAAATGTAACCCAACAACCAAGTCCAATATAAGGCAAGATTAGTGGCACAGGGGGTTTCACCGAAGAAAAATGTGCACCATGATGAGGTATTTGCACCAATGGTAAAAAGTGAAACTATAAGGTTGGCACTAGCATTGGCAATGGCATGTGGTCATAAAATTTGGCACTTTGATATAACCACAGCATTCCTCAATGCAGAGGAAGAGGAAAAAGGAGGAAGAAATTTACATGGTTCAAGCACCAGGTATGAAAGTAGAAAGCCTGGCACTGTGTATAAACTGAACAAGGCGATTTATGGGCTGAAGCAATCAGCCAGAAACTGGAACAGATCTTGGGTTCAAGAGTTGTAAGGTTGATGGTTGCATATATACTGCAAGGTTCCACGGTGGGGATTGCCAATTATTAGCATTTGTGTATGATCTTTGCTTTATTACAAAGGATCTGGCACAGGTGAAGGAATTTGGAGAAAAAGTTTGAATTGAAAAGTCTGGATGAAATACAAAACTATCTTGGTGTAGAGATACAAAAAACTGAGAAAGGTGGCTATGTTTTCAGTCAAAGAAGGAAAATTGAACAACTGTTGGAGAGATACAACATGAAGGATTGTAATTCTGCTCCAACACCTATGAGCATAGATTTTCACAACACTTTGGTTGAGGACAAAAGTGAAGCCTGTTATCAGGAGATATATCAGTCAGCAATAGGGAGCCTGTTATATCTGTCACAGTGATCCAGACCAGACATAGCTTGTGCAGTAAGCATCTTAAGTCGCTTTACTGCTGCACCAACGCAGTTGCATTGGATGGGTGTGAAGAGAATTCTCAGGTATTTGAAGGGAACTGTGAATTTGAGTCTTGAAATACAAGTCTCTGAAGAGTTAAAGTTAAAATGTTATGTTGACAGTGATTATGCCAATTATGTGCAAACCAGAAAGTCCAATTCTGGGTTTGTGGTATTATTTGGAGGAACTTTAATTGGGTGGAAGTCCAGAAAACAAACAACTGTAGCTATTTCTACTGCAGAGGCAGAATTTATTGTTCTGTCTGAACTTTGTTCAGAGGTAACCTGGTATGTACAGCTGTTAAAGGATTTAAGTATAGAAGTTAAAGAAGCTGTAACAGTATTTGAAGATAATGCTGCTTGCATTAAAATGGCAACAGGTGTCAGAGTGAAAAGTAGAAGCAAGCATGTGGACATAACGTATTGTAATGTCAGAGAAGCCATCAAAAGTAAACTAATTCACTTGCTTCATTGTTCTTCAGATGACAATCTGGCAGATGTAATGACCAAGCCTTTTGGTGGAGTATACCATGGGAAGAGTATTAAATTATTTGGTTTTATGTCTATTCCAGTCATAAAGGGAAGAGTGTCACTGTGTGTCACAGTGTCATATAGTTTTTCTAAACTATGCCTCCTGCTCATTTTGAATGTGTGCTTAATTTTTGGGCTTATTTTTGTGCTGGAAAGCTGTAAATTCTAACTGTATACTGGACCTAATTCTTATTAATAGAGAAGAAGTGACAGAGGGAGTTGAAGTTGCAGAAACCTTGGGTGAAAGTGACCACATCATACTGGAATTCAATATAATGCAAACACAAGCAATAGAATATAATCTAGCCAGTGTCCTAAACTTTAAAAGAGCTGATTTTAACAACTCAGAGAGAGTCTAAGAAAAATTTTATGGATAAAAATCCTAAAGGGGAAAACAACCCAACAAGCATGGAGAACACTGAAAAATACAATCATAAAAGCCCAGTCCAACACAATATCATTAAAAAAGAAAAAAAACAAGAAATCCAAGAAGAAACCAGCATGGTTGCACAAAGATCTCTCTGATAAACTGAAAGACAAAAAGGATAAGTACAAAAAATGGAAAGAGAGATGCATAACTATGGAAGAATATTAGCAGATAGTCCGAATCTGCAAAGATAAAGTCAGGAAAGCAAAGAGTCAGAATGAACAAAGACTTGCAACAAAAGTCAAAGATAATAAAAAAAGTTTCTTTCAACATATAAATAAGAAAAAAAGTCAAGGAAACAGTAGGTCAGGCATGTCAAACTGCTGGCCCACGGGCCAGATGCGTCATGCCGAAACCACGCCCACCCCATTGCTGGCAATGGGGAAAAAGTCCCAATACGTCGTGCGATGTCACGTGACGTCGCGAGTTTGACATGCCTGCAGTAGGTCCACTAAAGAGAGAAGATGGCAAGGAAGTAACAGGCAGTAGAGAGAAAGCAGAGCTGCTTAACTCATTCTTTGCATCAGTCTTCACACAAAAAGAAACTATAGGCCAAACTACTAAAAACATAACTATAAAAAACAGACTAGAAATAAAAATTAAAATAAGCAAGAAAATGATAAGAGAATACCTGTCTGATCTTAATGAATATAAATCAATGGGGCCTGATGGATTACATCCCAGAGTTCTGAAGGAGCTGGCAGATATTATAATAATAATAATAAAGTTGGAAGGGACCTTGGAGGTCATCTAGTCCAACCCCCTGCTCAGGCAGGAAACCCTATACCATTTCAGACAAATGGCTGTCCAGTCTCTTCTTAAAAACTTCCAGTGTTGGAGCATTCACCGCTTCTGGAGGCAGGTTGTTCCACTGGTTAATTGTTCTAACTGTCAGGAAGTTTCTCCTTAGTTCTAGGTTGCTTCTCTCCTTGATTAGTTTCCATCCATTGCTCCTTGTCCTGCCTTCAGGCGCCTTGGAAAATAGCTTGACTCCCTCTTCTTTGTGGCAGCCCCTGAGATATTGGAACACTGCTATCATGTCGCCCCTCGTCCTTCTCTTCATTAAACTAGACATACCCAATTCCAGCAGCCGTTCCTTATATGCTTTAGCCTCCAGTCCCCTAATCATCTTTGTTGCTCTTCTCTGTACTCTTTCTAGAGTCTCAACGTCTTTTTTACATCGTAGTGACCAAAACTGGATGCAGTATTCCAAGTGTGGCCTTACCAAGGCATTGTAAAGTGGTATTAATACTTCACGTGATCTTGATTCTATCCCTCTGTTAATGCAGCCTAGCACTGTGTTGGCCTTTTTGGCAGCTGCAGCACACTGCTGGCTCATATTTAAGTGATTGTCCACTAGGACTCCGAGGTCCCTCTCACAGTTACTGCTATTGAGAAAGGTACCCCCTATACTATACCTGTACATTTGGTTTTTCATGCCTAAATGTAGAACCTTACTTTTTTCACCATTGAATTTCATTTTGTTAGATAGTGCCTAGTGTTCAAGTCTGTCCAGATCCTCCTGTATCTTAAGCTTGTCTTTTGGAGTGTTGGCTATTCCTGCCAGCTTGGTGTCGTCTGCAAATTTGATGATTTCCCCATCTATCCCCTCGTCCAAATCATTGATGAAGATGTTGAAGAGCACTGGGCCCAGAACAGAGCCCTGGGGCACCCTGCTACACACTTCCCTCCATGTAGATGCGGTTCCATTGAGGACCACATGCTGAGTACGGCTGGTCAGCCAGCTCCGGATCCATCTGGTGGTGATGCTGTCTAACCCACATTTTTCTATCTTATCCTGAAACACCGGGGAACTACTAGAGGATTGGAAAAGAGCTGATGTGGTTACCATTTTCAAAAAAAAAAAAACAACAGACCCAGGAAACTACAGACCAATTAGCCTGACATCAATACCTGGGAAGATACTGGAAAAAACAATAAAAAAACAGATCACGAACATCTAGAAACAAATAAAGTTATAACTGGTAGCCAGCACGGGTTTGTTAAAAACAGATCATGCCAAACCAATCTTATTTCATTCTTTGACAAAGTGGATAAACTAGTAGACCAGTGAAATGCTATGGACATAATATATTTACACTTCAGCAAGGCATCTGACAAAGTAGAACACAGCTAGAAAAGCTAGAAAAATGTGGGATAGACAGCATCACCACTAGATGGATTTGTAACTGGCTGATAAATCATACTCAATGAGTAGTCCTTAATGATACTACATCTACATGGAGGAAGTAAGCTGTCGGGTACCACAAGGTTCCGTCTTAGGCCCAATACTCTTCAATATCTTCATAAATGACTTAGATAAGGGAATAGAAGGGGAATTCATCAAATTAGCAGATGACACTCAGAATCCAAAAAGATCTTGATAGATTTGAACAAGGGGCCCTATCCAACAACATGAAATTTAATGTAGAGAATAGCAAGGTTTTTACACCTGGGCAGGAAAAACCAAAGGTACAAGTATAGATTAGGCAAAACCTGGCTCAAAAACAGTAACTGTGAGAGGGATCTTGAAGTACTAGTGGACAATCACTTAAACGTGAGACAGCAGTGTGCCGCAGCAGCCAAAAAAGCTAATACAATCCTTGGTTGTATAAACAGAGGCATAGAATTAAAATCATGTGAAGTATTAGTACTGTTTTATAAAGCCTTAGTAAGGCCATACTGGAATACTACAACCAGTTTTGGTCATCACATTACAAAAATGGTGTTGAGACTTTGGAAAAATGCAAAGAATAGCAACTAAGATGATTAAAGGCCTGGAGACTAAAACATATGGAGAACTGTTGCAGAATTTGGGTTTGGCTAGTCTAGAGAAAAGAAGGACTAGAGGGGACATGATAGCAGTATTCCAGTATTTGAGAGGCTGTCACAAGGAGGAGGGTGGTCAACTTATTTTCCAAAGCACCCGAAGGCAAGACAAGAAACAATGGATGGAAACTAATCAAGGAGAGAAGCAACCTGGAATTAAGGAGAAACTTCCTAATAGTTAGAACCAGTGGAATAGCTTTCAGACATTGTGGGTGCTTCATCACTCGAAGTTTTTAAGACGAGACTGGACAGCCCCTTGTCTGAAATGATATATGGTCTCCTTCTTGAGCAGAGGCTGGACTAGAAGACCTCCAAGGTCCCTTCCAGCTCTATTCTGATTCTGATATTGTATTTTTTCATTATTAGAAATTAATGTTGAAGGAAAATACTTCCTGATTTTTAACATTAGGAAAAACTGATATTGATTTTATAATATACCAAAACTTGAAAAATGGAAAAGTTGTATATATTTAGGAACTACACAAAATTTTAATTGTATCTTTCTGATGATGCCCATTCAGATATTGTTTTATTCTAAGAAAAAAAGGGGGGGGGGAGAGTGAAACCTAGAAGAGAAATTTGGCTTCCTTAGAAATGGGGTGTCATCAAGAATGTTAACTAAAATTTATAAAGTAAAGGGGAACTAAATGATAAATTATAAACAGCAGCAAAGAGCTAGTTTTATGTATGTATGTATGTATGTATGTATGTATGTATGTATGTATGTATGTATGTATGTATGTATGTATTTATTTATTTATTTATTTATTTATTTATTTATTTATTTATTTATTTATTTATTTATTTATTTATTTATTTATTTATTTAAGTAAGGTGATTCTTGGAAGCTTACAGTTTGGTCTAATGATTGAGGCATGAAGATAGAAAACAGGAGATTGTGAGTTCTAGTGCCAGCTGGGTGACTTTGGATCAGTCACTGTCTCTCAGTCAAACCCACCTCATAGAGTTATGGGGGAAATATATATATTAGATAAGTTTGCCACCTTGAGTTACTTATAAAAAATAGTAAAGGTGGAATGAAAAGTAAATGAATAAATGAATTAAATATCATCAATTTTATTATCAATACTGATGGAAAAGCATATAAAATAAACAAAATCTTTATTATGGTCAAAGGACAGCATAGGGAGATGAGGAACAAGAAAATTTTTAAAAATATAGAAAAACAAAAATATAAAAATAATCTAAAAAGCAAGAAGTAGGAGCAGTAAATAGGTGTAGGAGAGCATGGCAAACTAGTATCACAATAGAGACCACTCTAGAATGGTGAATTTTGTGCTCATTAAAACTGGATTAGAGCACAGGTCATCTTCTGACAGATTTTAAGTGCTGATGCACAAAATCTGGTACCATTATATGAAGTAGAGTTGGTATCTGAAAACAACAGGGAGATATAAAATTGTACTGTGCGCCCTGTGTATTTATGCAATAATGGTGAGATGAGACCAATACAAATGTTTCTGTAGTACAGACCCTAAAGAAGTATATATAAAAGTATTAAATAACACAGTTCTTCCAAAAATGAACATAAGACCAAAGATTTTGTAGCTGCATCTTTACCTTTTCATGAATAACAGATACCATAATAACAGAAAAAGTTTCTATTTCAATGGGCTTCTTATACTGACAAATACTGGGGAATTTTTTTTGTTTCTATTATTAGAGTTTTATGATGGAACTGGTCAAGAATAGTCTTTGTGATGGATATTAAAAATTGACTTATTAGTTAACTGAAGGCTATTGTGGATATAAAAGTGGTTGGTCTTGAATACAAACTATTATTCTATGCTGGCAATATATTATGCCGTATGACAATAATGAATATATGAACATTTATCAGTTTATTCAATTAATTGTAACATCTCATATGCTTCCCAAAGCTATAATTTATCTATAACAGGTTGAAAATGATGCATTACTTAGTGTTTTAATTATTTTAAATATCTTGCAATAATTACTTCAAGAATTTTTTTATACATACTATACTTACTAGATATATAAATTTCTTGAGTGATATTTATATCAAGAGTATTCTCATATTAATGTTTAACACATTACAAATATAAAGGTAAGTAATTACATTTTCACAAAAAATAGCCTATATTTTCTTTATATAAATTATAATTGCCATAATAAGGGTTGCCCATTCATAGTCTATTCTTAGCACATTAGAAAGGCTCTATAATTGTCTGAGAACATCCTGAGAGTAAGGCCATAAGAAGACAAATTCATTATTTGGCTTAAACACATTAACAGCAGTATATCTCCTAAATTATCATTAGTATAGAAATATGCTACAGATGATTCCAAATGACTTACAAAAATTAAAAAGTACTGTTAAGGTTGATACTAATTATTTCAAATGGATACCAGTTATTTGCAAGAACATTCAACTAAAACTTGGAATACACTATGTTAATAAATGAGTAGTTAACAAATATTTGTCTCTCTCTCTCAGACACACACACATATACACAAATATTCTGTTTATTAAAGTAATAAAAATAAAAATCTTAGGAATGCTTATCAGGAAGCATTTTGCTACTCTCTTGGGTTTTTAAAAAAACAATACTAGAATTATATTAGTTTCTTTCCAGTCCTTTCAAATAGAAGCCAAATGTATCTTTGTTGCATAATACCACTAATTTATCATAACAATACTTCAAAAATTGTCGATGGATATCTCTGTACCTAGTGATTTATTTATTGTAGTTTCAGTTTTTCATTAAGCTCAAGAAGCTTATCTCTTGCCACCTTAGTTTGTTTTGTGCCCTGAAAGCAGCTACAAAAAAAAAAATCATTTAGTTCCTCTGCAGTGTTTAGCATTTATTTAATTTCCTTGTCTCAAAGTTGAATTACCTTCTCAACTGAGCACCTGTTTTTGATATATTATTTTGTTTTACCTTGTTTCTATCACTGCTATCATTTCTGATTGCATTTCTTAATTTTAAAATGAACCAGAAGTAGTTTCTTTGCTTATACAACTGAATATAGCAGAATATGCAATTTTTCTACCCTGATTATCTTGGCTAAATATAATTAAAATGGAATCCCTCCCTCCCTCCCTTCACAAAATTGCATACAGAAGAAGACAAGGAGATGATCCTAGAATGATTCAGCGTGCTTGAATTCCTCAAATCAAAAACAGAATGTGAGAATAATTTTCCATGAATTTTAATCTGAATAGTATCTCTCATTGTGAGATTTCAGAATCAGGCAGGATACTACTGAGGGGGTCTGGCAATAAAAGTACTTTTGTAGATTAAACAGTTTTGTTTATGATTTTATCCTGTGATCGTTTTTATTTATCTGTTTCACAATATGTGCATACCCGGGATTCGTGTTTTTAACATAATCAAGAACATATACATATACATATACATATACATACATACATACACACACACACACACACATATATACACACACACACACATATACATATACATATACGTATACATACATACATACATACCTACATACATACATATGTATATATATATATATATATATATATACACACATACATATTTAAAGTCAATTAAATAAAATAATGAACTCCGGGATATTAGAAAAAGGCTTCTTTATTGCTGACAGTCCCGAAGAAGCGCTGATCCTGGTGCTTCCGCTGAGTCCTGACAGCCCTGCAGCTCCAGCCATCTCTCACTCAGGCTTGTGCGGTGCTGCCACCGGTTCAGCTCATTCCCCTCCCCCGCTACCACTTTTCTAGGTTGGCCGCGTACCACCTGCCAGGTGCCAATGTACCACAGGTGGTACCCGTACCACTGGTTGAAAAGCCCTGGACTAGAACTGTCAGGGCTCAGCAGAAGCGCCAGGATCAGCGCCAGGCTCCAGCTGGAGCTCAGCGCTGATCCTGGCCCTTCTGCTGAGCCCAGAAGAAGCGCCGATCACCTGGAATGTTGCAGCATCTCCAGGGTCTTGTGATTTACATTCAGATGCTTGGCAACTGATTCATATTTATGATGATCACAGTGTCCCAGGGTCATGTGAAGTGACCAAAACCTGCTGCAACCACCCAGCAGACGGGGGGAATAAAAACCAAACAACCCCCACCCCACCCCTGCTGCCAATCCTCAACAGAAATGCTCACAACAATGAAAACCTCGGACAGGAGGAAGAGCGCCGCCTGGTGGGCAGGCAGGTGTCTTGCTCGGCTGTGGCTTGGGGGGCACTTTTTTCAGTGCCATTGTAACTTCGAACAGTCACTAAGCGAACTGTTGTAAATCGAGGACTACCTGTACTTCATCACTTTTTTCCTTTTTTTTTTTTGGTCATCAAGTTTTTGACACCTTGCTAGGCGACTGGTGGTACTCGGATATTGCCATATCCTAAAAGTGGTACAATGAGTGAAAAGATTGAAAAGCCCTGGACTAGAAGACCTCGAAGGTCCCTTCCAGCTCTATTCAGATTCTGATTCAAGTATGCAAGTGACAGAGTTTGCTTTGAAAGACAGAAATATACATTTCTTCATTTGTTCCCACTTAGGATGTCTACGTTCAAAACTATGATCATTCCAAAGCAATTGTGCTAAATTTCAGTGTACAGAAAACAGAAATAATAGTTATTCAGCTATTTAAATATCATAAATATCATTTCATTTACCAAGATCTAATGTGAGTACATATACATGGGTACACACATAGTTAAACATATATCCACCTATGCATATTTGTTTTAATATCTGTTGCTACAAAATCAAGGCTTATCTAACTGTAATTCTAGATTCTAGATTTTGGGGAAACCCACCAAGGTTCTGAAATCCAAAGATTTGAATTGGGATTCTTCAAGGTTTTTTTTTTTTTTTTGCTTTTTTCTATTCCCTGTCTCACCATACAATCTTCTAAAATGCTTTGTTCTTGCTAAGATTTAAATTGCTTGAAATTTCACTGGGGAAGATCCTTGTTTTGAAAGATTTAAAAAGTTCTGCATGGGGCTGTTCTAACTTGCAATCATGAGGCACACTATTATTTGCCCCCTAAAAATACTTCATGTCACTCTGACAGCTTCCTCTGGTGTATCTAGTAACTAGAACAGGATACTGCACATATGTTACTCAGGCACTAAAGCCACTTCAGTAGTTCATTAGAAGCATTCACTTCATTGCATGAATAGAAGCCTATTGGATATGCCAAAGGAGACAGCTGAAGTGATCTGAAATTAAGTGATGCAGTAGTTTTATCTTACTTGTAAAAAGAAGAGGACTGCATTACTTTTCAAAGCCAGCTTGAAGGGGAAGTTTTGCCTGAAGCGCTGTCAAAATGAACCATTATTTTGAAAATCTGCATAGCTGTTGATTTAAGATTGTGTTGAAGGAAAAATCTTCACCAGGGTCCAGTCCAACCCAGGAATAATCAAAATGGAGACTGCTTTAGAAAGAAGGTTGTAGTTTATTGAAGAGGAGAGCCAGACAGAAAGATGGCTCTGGAAAAACTGACCACATGTAGCAGGGTGTGGTGGGTTTTTATACCTTCTGGGGCTCTTGAGGTTGTTTCCTGTTCCTGTTTGAGGCTTTGTATTTCCTGTGTCATGTACTTTGACCTGAGTCTGAGTGTGCCCTTTTGGTATTGGTGGGTTAATCCTATAATGTCTCCTGTCCTTAGAATTTGGGTGGGAGTATGTAGATTTTAGGTGTCTTTGTCTTCCTAATAGCTTCCTGGCTCCAACCTTCCTGAATGGATTATTACATCTGCATTTCTAAAAGCTGGCCTCTGCCTAGTTTCTGCTTGGGGAAGAGTGGCTGGGGCTGGTTTTGGGGAGCTGGTTTCTGTCTTTTTAAAGATCTTCTCCATTATTCCTTTGGGGAAATATATTCTGCCTTTTTAATATCCCCCAAAATATTTCTTTCTCTGGATTCTTCCCACAATTGAATAAACATTTTTTATAAAAAAGTGCCATGTAATGGTTTAGAGCCTTTTTAAACCTCATTACAACTATGTAACCATATAGTTGTTCAATATAAATGATCCTTTTCTATGTATAGCAATGCAAGCATGGGAAAATACAGGCCAGTGTTCACTGTATCCACCTCTACTATCCTTATATATATCAATCAAACTTGTATACAGAATAAACACAGGTTAATTACTTTGCAGTTAAAAACAATAGCTAAAAACAGTAATAAAAATGTAAAATAAATAAAATTAACAAGATAAACATTTAACATTGTTTATCAATATTTTTAACAATAAAAATCAGCAATAATCACATTAAAATCAAAGCTGGAATAACACATTATTTAAAGATTCAGAAGAATAACATTGCCTTTATTTGCACAAAATTTTAAACACTTTACTGGACAGGGCATTCCAAAGTTGGGTAGTATTACTAAACAGTCCATTCCCTTGGCAGCTAATTTGCCATACCTCATCATGAGATAGCATCCAGTTCAGCCCTCTGATGATGAGATTACTTCACTGATAGAAACATACAAGTCCCTTCAAATAACATTCATCCATCCATTCATCATATCTCTCCACCCATTCAGTTTATATGGCAGATGACTCTGGGAGTTGCTAACAAATTAAAAACATACAAAAATACATCCACCACTAAAAACACAAATAAATATACCATAAAAACAATAGCAATAACTCACGACTAAAGTACATAGACAATTCATTTAAAAAATTCTGTCCTAGTGCTCAAGGGAAAGGACGGGTCTTCAAGGCCTTTCTAAAGACCAACAGAGTCAGGCCATCTGAATCTCGGGAGGATGTTATTCCACAGGAGAGGCACAGTGATGTGACGGCACATTTATTTGGTTCCATAAGATGACACTGATTAATAATTTGGATTTGTAGCATGTCAACCTTTCCTAATGTTTTTGGATGGGCAGAGATAATGAGAGATATACAGTCCATTATGTTCATGTGATTTAAAGTCTTTAAAGATACAATCTTGAATTTGGACCAGGAATTAATTGAGAAAATGGGCAAATGAAGAACTGGCACATACTTTTATGTTACCAGTTCTATTAGCATTTTTGAGGAATCAGTTTTAAAATTTCAAAATACTCAGAACATTTTACTTTGTTCACTATCTGGCAATATGCGCCACTCAACACATCCAATGTTAGAGTATTTTGCTCCATTTTGAGTTAGCAAGTTTAAGTGTACTTCTCCTTTAAGTGTAACATTTAGTTTGTTCAGGTTTCCTCTAGTGTCCAGACTTCAAAGTCCCATTCTATCAATTTGTTTTCTCAGAATTTAAAACACCAGCCATTTCCCATGGGAAAAATTCTTATAATTAATTTCAAAATCTTATTTCAAATCCATCTGGACCCTTAGTCTGTTTATAACTTTTTAAAAACAACTTCTAATTACTTTTTGCTGAGGGTTCCTTACACTAGTACACTAGTATTTATGATATTACCTAGTTGTCATCATATTGAAATGTCTTCAAGAAAACAATCAAGCTCAGAGAGCACCAAGGACCCTTCAGTAACAAATATTCTCCTTTACTGGTATTCATTTGTTTATTTTTAAAAAACAAAATATATCGAAATCCTTAAACTCATAGTTAAAACTTCTATAGCTAAGGACTGAAGGAAACTCACCCAGTGAATGCCATAAAACCATTCAGAAGGTACTTAATATTTCAAAAGCAGCAAAAATTATTCCAAAAGGGATTGGAAAATGAGACTAAGCCAAGCTTTATGTTCATTATGTTCTACATTGTAACTCTGAGCTTAATTGGAATCCTTTGACTCCCAGCATGTGGCTCCCTCAAAAACCTCAGTTTCTGCAGTCTACTTGCAAGCTATAGTTTAAAAATTAAAAATAAACTAATAAGCTTGATGCTCATTAGTATCTATTAACTATATTTATTTGTTTGTTAAATTTATATAGCCGTCTTCTCACTTCCATGACTCTGGCTGGCTTAGAAGGTAATAAACACAAAAAAGTACAAAAAAGAATAAAAACAATAATTAAATTAACAAAAACAAAACAATTAAATCATAAAAACATAATCTGTGGGAATGTGTATTCAATTTCACTAATAATACAGCCACTATACAGGTTATGCACTACTCCTACCAGATCCCTTGGCCAGGTGACAAAGTCTTATCTTCAGGTTCTTCCCGAAGGCCAACAAGATAAGGCCAGTATGGCCTCATGGGAGTTGGTGGTGGTGGTGAACTATTTCAGAGGGGAGGTGCAGTGACAAAAAAAGTCTCTCCTCCTGGGGCCCTAGATGATATTCCATTTGCAACACTTGTTTCTGCCAAACCTGATGAGTAGATATGATTGGGAGAAGCAGTTTCTCAAATACCCCAGCCCCATGCCATATAGGGCTTTATAAGTAATAATAACTATAACAACAACAACAACAACAACAACAACAACAACAACAACAACAACAACAACAACAACAATAACAACAATAATAATAATAATAATAATAATAATAATAATAATAATAATAATAATAATAATAATAATAATAATAATAATAATAATAATATAATAATAATAATAATATAATATAATAATAATAATTATAATAATAATAAGTTGGAAGGGACCTTGGAGGTCGTCTAGTCCAACCCCCTGCTCAGGCAGGAAACCCTATACCATTTTGGACAAATGGCTGTCCAGTCTCTTCTTAAAACTTCCAGTGTTGGAGCATTCACCGCTTCTGGAGGCAGGTTGTTCCACTGGTTAATTGTTCTGTCAGGAAGTTTCTCCTTAGTTCTAGGTTGCTTCTCTCCTTGATTAGTTTCCATCTGTTGCTTCTTGTCCTGCCTTCAGGCGCTTTGGAAAATAGCTTGACTCCCTCTTCTTTGTGGCAGCCCCTGAGATATTGGAACACTGCTATCATGTCCTCCCTCGTCCTTCTCTTCATTAACAGTACCTTGAACTGAACGCAGAAGCAAACTGATAATACAGCTCATGGAGCAGAGATGTAACATGCACTGACCTAGGAATATATGTAGTTGCCTTCACTGCTGCTTGTTGCAACATCTAAAGCTTCCAGAGGCTTTTCAAGAGCAGTCCCATATGGAGTTTATTACTGTAGGTGAGTTATGGTCCAGGAATGATACTGTGCACAATCCGACATTGCATAAAGGCACTCCTATCTATGACTGTCCCTCATTGAGCAGGATTTCTGAGTTCAGAAGGACCCACCAAATGGCTTAATGTGTCTTTGCTGGGGCAGTGCTGCCATCCAAAACTAAAGATGATAAATTTCCAAGCCCCCAAACCATTCAGTCTTGTGCAGTCTTGTGCAGCGAACAATAGATGTGGTTCTGGCCTGTATACACTAACATCTCTGCCATACTCAAGTCCCATACAATGGATATGGAAGACTCTGTAAATGAAAATCTCCCTTCTGGAGACCTACTGCACAATATATCCTTTTCCCCCCAAATTGTGTCTCTTTACTTAATAACTACTTAAAAGTGCTGAAGTTTAATTTTATTAGTCCTTTCTCCCTAAATTTATCAAACTGACCTTTTAAAATGTCTTGGTGTAAGGGAACATGAAGATTAAATTGTCATAGCTCAGAAAGCATTTCTTTTTCATTAAGAGATATTAAACATTAACAAGGTCTTGGTTTTAAAGATATTAAAATAAAGCATCAGGTATATGTGAATTAGCACATGCTGGAGGGAAGGAGCTCATGAGAGAAGCTAATAAAAGGCACAGTAACAGAATAGCCATAAAGCCGACATGGAAAAAGGCTAAGATGGCAATACAGCTGTGATTAAAGCAGTAAGGTGATGCATCAAATGAATCTTCCCACAAGCAATTCCAATGTGAAAGAATGAGAAGTAATATCATGAAAATGTGTATGTCATTTCAGGGCAGCTGAAAATGTCAGGTGTACTACTGTCAGACCTGCCCCAAAACAATCACTTAGGAAAGCAGACTCTCAACTCCAATTGATTGAAGTGAAAAGAACTTTTACTAAAGTTATTGGTTGCAGGAAGGTGATGTGGAAACTAAAGTTCCCGCTCACCAATACACAGAGCCAAACCCACCATTCTCCATCCCTCCCCCCAATGTCTGGTCCGTTGCCATCCAATCCGGGATCGCCTCAGTATTGTGGGAAACTCTGGGTTGTTTAGGCTGCTGGAATTTCACACCAAGGGCAAGCGGCCTTGAAGATCATCTCCCCCTCCCCATTTTCTATCATTAGGTACACAGGTGTGGATTGCCCCAAAGACCTCCCCCCTTCCTTCCCCTTTGATGGCAGGATGCCAGCAAGGCAGCAGCTGATGATGTAGATTCTGACAACTACCTTTTCCAAAATATTAGATATCAGATCTATATATATATGGGTTATGAATCTTTTTTTTTTTAAGTTTGATGCTTATCAGAATGCAACCTGCTGCTTTTCAGAAAAATCTAAATGAGAAAAATTTCACTGGAATGATTTACAGGTTCAATATTCTGGATTCACCCTCCTGATTTTTCTTTTTATATTTATTCACATAGCAACAGTTAAGAGGTTCAGTTTTGCTACATTTGCAGTGCATTTACTATAATTATAGTTGGTGTATATGGTTTCAGATGATAGCATCTAAAACTAGCTGCTATACTTTGTTTTATTAAATATATCCATTTTCATTCTTTCTCAGGATCAGTTTGGCTACTCTTACTTATATAAAATAGTCACCCAAGCTTCTTTGCTTGGAAACACAGATTGACTGTATCTCCATTTAGAATGGCAGCAAAACTGAATTTCTCTTAATATTCTTTGAACAACTATACCAATGTTCTTTGAACAATCCCTTCAATATCTTGTTTCACTGATCACAAGAGCACCATTTTAGTCTGTTATTTATCCTAAGGACCTATCACAGGAAGATGTGATTGTGAAATAAAAGTAAAATAAAATGTCCTTGCTTGGGATTGACATTCTATGACTGCATTCATGCAGTTTTCTTGGCAACATTAGAGAATAGCCTTGCCTTCCTCTGAAATGTTTTGTTAACCTCCCAGTCAAGCCAATAGTCCTAGGATTCCCACATATTTTCTTATAGCTATTAAGTCAGGGGTCCCCAGTGCAGGGGAGATGTAGATGCCTTTACGTGCACGTGTATGTATGTGTGAATGGGGCTCGCAAGCGTGCACACAAAAGGGGCCACGATTGCATGCGCAATGCAAATGGGGCCACAAGCGCTTGGGCAATGCTGTGACACTAGCGCTAGTGTGGGAGTGTGCATGTGTACACACGCATGCACTGGCCAGCCACTCAGGTGGTCCAGTGGCCAACAGCCCACAGCCTGGTAGTGGGCCACGGCCCACAGCTTGGGGACCTCTGTATTAAGTCATCGTTCATGAAGTTTTATAACAGTGCACTTTCCATGACCTGTTAATATAATAGAAAAAAGTATTTTTTCAACTTTGAATTCTTTGTACTTTTAGCAGTCACTTACACTGATTTTTCAACATCTACAGAATGTTATTACTTAAACTCCATAAGTATCTAATTCTGCCAAGTTTCAGAGATTGCCATGTGAACTTGCAGTCATATTTGGAGACAAAATTGGAAGTTAGGTTTCCTGGTTCTTTATTTCCTCTGATATTGCAAAACATTCAAATCTGAGATCTGGATGGAAAAGCTTGGAAGATTCTGAATTTCCAGTTCTCCAGTGGAAGAAGATGGAACCTTTACTGGAGTCTTGTCATTAGATCTTTTAACTTATTTTTTTCTTCTTCCTGAGATGTCCTTTTACATTTTTTTTATAGAAACAGAATAAATGCCATAGATTTATTCTACTATGTTAACAGTTTATATATCAGTTTTTCTCTTTTATTTTGTTGAAAGTTTACATAGTTCTTTTTATAGTATTTATATCTCACCTCAGGATATTTTTTTAATACAGAACAGGGATATTTTAAAATAAATCAATATTTGAATCTGCTACTGATTTTACTAAGCACGTCTCCCATAATTTGTGAAGTAGAACCATCATGTCCTGCTAGAATCTCACATCAGGAAGAATAATGAGGGTAAATTTACATGATTGTATTTAATAGGTATACTAATGAAAAGTCCTTATTTCATACTATCCACTTATATTTTTAGAAGTGCCTGAATTATCATAAATAAAGTCTGGGTTATAATAAAATGATGCATTCATAATAAATGAATAATTCTCATATAATATTTTTCTATATCTGTTCTTTCATTTTCAGTGACAGGTTGTGCCAAATGTAATTACTTCAATATAGGGAATCTTAACAAGCTTTCTTCAATGAAGGGGTTTTCAGGCAGACAGCAGACTAAGTCAGCAGTTATTCCTATATCAAACCATGTCTGAAGTCCAATGAAAATAACTGAGGTTATTTAAACATTCAATTCAATCAGTCAGAAGCTAAATGCAGAATCAATCTAAATAGACAACACAGCACATTCCCACCAGCTCAAATTAGATGACCATCAGTTCTACTCAGCTCACTTAGAAAATGCATTTGTCATGGTCATCTATGAAGCCAAGAAGTTTCAAAAAATAGCAGCAGGAATGATGCTGCCCTTATCCATAAACTAAAAGCAGCTGCTGTAACATATATTTGTTTTTAGTTTCACAGCAGCCCAATCTGCCAGAGTAGATTGCTTGTAATGGCTGAAGACAGCCATGGAATATATTATATTAAGCATATTAAGCTGAATTTGAAAATTACCCTTTCTTCTTTATAAGATCCCTTAAAATAAAATGATGAATTCTTCATATATCTCAAAGAATAAGAGATGTGGTCATTGTTTTTTGAAAAAAGCTTCTTTCAACATGTAAAAAATAAGAAAAAGGTTAAGGAAATGATTGGTCCATTAGTGGGAGAAAGTGGCAAGAAGGTGACAAGCAACAGGGAGAAAGCAGAACTACTTAACTCATTTTTTGCATCTATCTTTACACAAAGGGAAAAAACAGTCCAACCTATCAAAAACAGTACCATAAAAAACAGATTAGAAATACAAGTTAAAATAGGCAAGAAAATGGTAAGTGAGCAACTGTCCACCCTAGACAAGTTCAAATGACCAGGACCAGATGGATTACAACCCGAGGTTCTGAAGGAACTGGCAAACGTGATCTCAGAACCACTGAACTATATCTATCAAAGATCCTGGAGCACTGGGGAATTACCAGAGGACTGGAAAAGAGCTGATGTAGTTCCCATCTTCAAAAAAGGGAAAAAATGGATCCAGGAAACTACAGACCTATCAGCCTGACCTCAATACCTGGGAAGATTCTGGAAAAGGTAATCAAGCAACAAATCAGCGAACAGCTAGAGGCAAATAAAGTCATTACCAAAAGCCAACATGGGTTTGTCAAAAACAGATCTTGCCAGACAAATCTTTTTGCATTCTTTGACCAGGTGACAAAATTAGTGGACCAGAGGAATGTTGTGGATATAATTTACTTGGACTTCAGTAAGGCATTTGATAAAGTAGATCACAACCTACTACTTGATAAGATAGAAAAATGTGGGTTAGACAGCATCACTGCCAGATGAATTCATAGCTGGCTGACCGGCTGAACTTAGCCTGTAGTCCTCAATGGAACTGCATCTACATGGAGGCAAGTGTGTAGTGGGGTGCCCCAGGGCTCTGTTCTGGGCCCAGGGCTCTTCAACATCTTCATCAATGATTTGGATGAGGGGATAGATGGGGAACTCACCAAATTTGCAGATGACACTAAGCTGGCAGGAATGGCCAATACTCCAGAAGATAGGCTTAAGATACGGAAGAATCTTGACAGACTTGAACATTGGGCGCTATCTAACAAAATGAAATTCAATGGTGAAAAAAGTAAGGTTTTACATTTAGGCAAGAAAAAACAAATGCACAGGTATAGTATAGGTGGTAACTTGCTTAATAGGAGTAACTGTCAGAGGGATCTTGGAATCTTAGTGGACAATCACTTAAATATGAGCCAGCAGTGTGCTTCAGCTGCCAAAAAGGCCAACACAGTGCTAGGCTGCATTAACAGAGGGATAGATTCAAGATCACATGATGTGTTAATACCACTTTACAATGCCTTGGTGAGGCCACACTTTGAATACTGGATCCAGTTTTGGTCACCACGATGTAAAAAAGATGTTGAGACTCTAGAAAGAGTACAGAGAAGAGCAACAAAGATGATTAGGGGACTGGAGGCTAAAACATAAGGAACGGTTGCTGGAATTGGGTATGTCTAGTTTAATGAAGAGAAGGACTAGGGGTGACAGGATAGCAGTGTTCCAATATCTCAGGGGTTGCCACAAAGAAGAGAGAATCAAGCTATTTTTGAAAGCACCTGAAGGCAAAACAAGAAGCAATTGGATGGAAACTAACCAAAGAGAGAAGCAACCTAGAACTAAAGAGAAATTTTCTGCCAGTCAGAACAATTAATCAGTGGAACAACCTGCCTCCAGAAGCTGTGAATGCTCCAACACTGGAAGTTTTTAAGAAGAGACTGGACAGCCATTTGTCTGAAATGGTATAGGGTTTCCTGCCTGAGCAGGGGGTTGGACTAGATGATCTCCAAGGTCCCTTCCAACTTTTTATTATCTTTTATTCATTAGACATGAATCTCAGTCAACTGAACATTCAAGTTGGCTGGCACTGATGGTTGACACGGGTTGCTACCAGCATCCTAGGTGTCAACCAGGTACCTCCTTAAAATATAAGATGTTCCGAGTAGCGCAGTTTTTTGTAACATTGCTGGATTATTGCAGAAAGCTGCAGTTTCTTGATGTATTTTGCAAAGTTTTTGGACATAGTTCCCAGTGCCCCGATGACAATGGGTATCACTGTTACACATTTCATCCATAATCACGCAGTTTCGATGGCCAGGTCACGATATTTCGTAATTTTTTCCAGTTCTTTTTCTTTGACTCTGGCATCTCCTGGTACAGCGATATCAATCAGCTGTATGCTTCGGTTCTCTACAACTGCGATATCTGGGGTATTGTGTTCCAAATGGCGATCTGTCTATATTCGAAAGTCCCACAAGATCTTCACCCTCTCATTCTCAACAAATTTTTCCACCCTATGTTCCCACGCTGTAGAGATAGAGGTCATGTAGAGGTCGTGAGCAGCACACTGCCCACCTCGAATGCTACTTTGTCTCTCTTATTTCACATCGTCAGGGTGATATAATACACTGACACTGGCTGGTACATGGTACATGATCTCACCTCGGTTGGAATAACAGGAAGATGGGATGGAGAATTAACCAATAGAATGCTGTTGCCCTTCTACCTTTTGCTGCTTGTAAAACTGTATAAAAGCAATAAACACTGCGTAGGCAGTCAGACATCTTTGCATCCTGCTATGACTGGTCTCAAACTCCAACATCTGGCACCCTGAACCGGGACACCCTCACCCCCCCCCGTGGGGAGCAACTGCCAACATTCTTACCATTATCTGGAATAGACCCCTAAGGTGCACCTTCGTCCTACGGGACCCCTTCGTTCTACGGAACCCCTCAGTGGTAAGTAATGGGTTGCAATCTATCTCACCACCAGCATAAGCATGTACAGGAAATTCGATTCCTGTTACATAAATCAGGTGTGACAGAACCTGAGGCAGAGATAAGGAAGCTGGTGGGAGGTAGGGAAACATTATCCCTGGTATCCGGAGCGCTGGACGCTCCGTTTACAGGACTGGATAAAAATAGGGCATACTTTACATCTTGAACCCAGGGCTCAGTAAAGATACTACATCAATGGTATCAATGCCGTCAAGCAGTGAAAAAATTTGGCTCTGATGTCTCAGCAGGGCAACAATTAACTACAAGCCCCTGCCTGGTTATGATCAGATAAAAATTGTCACCCCTAAATCATCTCCAGTTGGACCTTCAGCTCCTCCTGAAGAGGCTAATTCTTTTGCTTTTCCACAGCCATTGTATACACCCATAAGGCAAATTTTAGAGGAACAATTAGGATGCTTTAAAACTGTTAACTTTAACCCTGTCAGACAATGTCTGGTGGTGCTTTGTGCTGATGTGTGGTAGTAAAAATAATCTTCCACAAGGCAACGTTGACAAACTTTGTAAACCTCCGGTTGGCTAGTTTATCTGATAACAACTAAGCCATGGAAGAAAAGAAAATTCAAAGAACTGAAAGCAAGTTTTTTTCTCTCTTTTTCCTTTAATCTGGCTCTTTGGACTATTCAACTCCCTTTTGTCAGAGGTGAGGAGAGGAGGCACTAGTTTTTCCCTCCTCCTTCATGCCTGCAAAAGGCCCCAGGTTCAATATTCCTTTTAGTCTTTCCCCACTGTCTTTTGAAGTTGGTGGGATAAATTGGAAGTAACCATAAAAGTTCCCCTCCTTTTTAATTAAAGGGAGAGGTCTGTTTTGGCCTCAAACCCAAATTGATGTGTGTGTTTTGTTTTGTCTTATATATGTTTGGTCTTGGAACATTATGCTTGGGCTTGGAATGGTGAGAAAAATAGGAGATGGTTAAAGGGCCCTATAAAAACCACATGTTTGGTTGGAATCATCTCATGATTTTTCTCGCTTCTTGCAGGACAAGCCATATGTCTAAATAAATGTTGTTTTAATAGTATTTGTGTATATATGTCTGTCTGTGGTGTTTTGTGTTATTTCCAAGACTTGGAAAAGGGTCAAAACCCTCTTTGATAACAACAAACAAAAAGGCCTTAATTAAAAATAAATGGTTTGCCTGGAAAACGTATGAAATGAAATATTTGTATGTGAAATGGTGTAAGCAAACAGAATGGAAGTGAATGAGTTAAATTTGCTGGTGTAAATGTGTGTGTTAGCCCTCACCCCTCCACCCATCCCAGGCTGTGAAAGAAATAGTAAACTGTAGTTTTTATTGTTGTAAAATGGGAACGCAATAGCAAGAGTTTGCATGAGAAAAGTTTTATGGAACATGCATGTGAAGGAGAGAACTATTTTTTAATGGTGAGATTTTTGTAAAATTTCTTTTTCTTTCCCCCCCCTCCTGACTCTTTCGTTTTTCGCTGGCTGTATTGCTTTAAGAGCGAAAGAAAGACAGAAAGAAGAGGGGGGCAGTTGCTCGTTTTAACTTTTTTTTTTCTTCCTCTGCTTAGAAGTCTGGTTTGAGGAAGGCGGGTGGATGTGAAATTTAATGCCCACTCTTGCAGTTTCAGCTTGCAATTTTTTTACTCGAAAGAGGAGACAGTAATTGTTGGACAATTTTTTTGCAAATTTTTGAGTTTTAAATTGTTTAGTTAGACATATATATCCATCAACCAAAAGAAATGACTTTGAATTGTTTTGCTTAGATTTGAAAATGTTTTCCCTATTTAATGGAAATTTGTTTCATCTGAATGGAATCTGATTAAATTGGAACCCCAAAAATACAACCTAATTGGCTTTCTGAAATACAAAATGATTTAAGTATCTATGGATTGCAGTTTGCCTTGGAAAAGATACAGTTATACTTTCCCTATCTTGATTTAGGGCATAAAATGTTGCAATCTTATTCTGTTCCAGTTTTTCCTCATTTGAGCTTGCCTAAAATTATTTCTTTGGTCAAATTGCAGCAATTATTAGGCACCCTTAATTGGGTTCGCCCATATTTTTCATTACCTACACATTTACTTAGTCCATTATTTGATTTACTGACCAAAGGAAAACAACCTGGAGATCTCACTATGGTTCCGCCTGCAGCACTTGCCACAATTAAGCAAATTAATGACATCTTGAGCACTCAGTTTGTGGATCTGTATTCCTCATAAAGATTGTCAGTTAACTTTTCTGATATTCCCTACGGGAATATTAGCTGTTTTAGAATCGCAAAAAGTATATTGTATTGAATAGCTTTATTTACCCCATACCCCTTCACAAAATGTTTTACCATTTATCCAGGCAGGTGCCGAAATTATATCTTTAGGACGCACTCGAGCTTGCCAACAAAATGGGACTGATTTAATGAATATTGTTTTTCCTCTACCTAAATCTGATTTTCAATTTTATTTTCAGAATAATTTATCTCTTCAGTGTGCTTTAACTGACTATGTAGGCTCTATTGCATATCATTTGCCTAAAGATCCTCGCTTTGCTTGTTTAATGACTTCCTCTTTTCCTGTCCGCCCATTGCTTTCTCCTTCTCCATTGCTTACAAGGATTCTCCTGGTGACCTCTGGAAAATATCTTACACTGCAGTGCAATCCTCGCCTCAACAATCGGAACTGTCTGCTGCTATTCTAGCTTTCCATACTTTTCCTCAACAACCTAATCTGATTTTCATTATGTGTATCAACTTATTTTTAATCTTCCAGGTGCCAATCTCATGGCTTTGTTTTTAACTTTACAGCAGCTGCTACAAGATTGGAAACATTTATATTTTGTTTCTCATATATGTAGTCACTCATCCCTTCCTGGTCCTCTTTCTGAAGGCAATAGTCATGCTGATGCTGCTGTTCATGTTTTACCCACCTTATTTTCAGATTTTTTTTGTCACTCTTTTTTCCATCAAAACACTAGGGGCTTGGCACAAGCTTGCCATATTCCACTCGACCAAGCCAAGTAGATTGTTTCATCCTGTCCCCAATGTTCTGGGGCATCCCCCTAGGGAGACACAGCAGTTAATCCCCGTGGTCTCACCTCTAATCAACTATGGCAAATGGATGTTACCCCATGTTCCCTCTTTGGCTCCCTGGAAGTATATTCATTTATCTATTGATACTTATTCAGGAGCACTTTGGGCCACACCTCAAAGAGGGGAAACAGCTAATCATGTTATTTTTCATCTTTTTTCGGCTATTACAGCCTTGGGCAAGCCCTTTTCTTTAAAAACTGAAAATTGGCCAGCCTATTTTTCATCGGCCTTTTTGCAATTTTGTACTACCTGGAATATTGTTCTTACTCATGGTCTCCCCTATAATTCCATGGGTCAAGCTATCGTGGAACGTGCTAATCAGTCCTTTAAGGACTGCCTCCAAACAAATAAAAAAGGAGGGCTCTCCAGTACCTAATTTGTCATGGATAACACAACAGGTTCAAAAAGTATTATTTACCTTAAATCAATTGAATGTTTCCATTGAAAGTTTTACTGCTTATCAGAGACACTTTCAACAGAAAACAAGCTTGCCTCCACCTCTGGTATATTATTGGGCATTACCAGATAAAACATGGTTGGGGCGGGTCCCTCTGATTACGTGGGGGCGAGGGTATGCTGCTGTGCTTGCTCCTACAGGACCTTTGTGGATTCCAGCGCGTTGCGTCCGCCCAGCCAAGGATGTCGTGGCATCAGTCCCTGGATCCAGTCCCAGAAATGGCAAGGGTGACTCTCCAGATGGCACAGCGACCAATCTAATTCCATCGTGCCAGTCATCCAGTGACATGGGGAGATGTAAAAAACTTGACCACCAAAGCGCAGGCAGTGCTTCAGCAGCAGCAAGTGGAGCAAACCCCCGAGAACTTATGTGCTGCCATTTTTGCAGTTTTAACTGCAAATTCTTTAGCCATCATTTGTTTGTGTCTGATTATTAACAGCTGCCCTTTGGCAACAGCAGCTGTTATCCCACCCAAACATTCACTCAAACAACGAATGAAGCAAAACCTATGGGTGCAACTAGCTAACATCACACAAAATGATGTCTTTTGCTTATCTGAAGTGTATGATATGGAAAATTTGCTTTCTACATGTTTAGTCCCTGTTTGCACCCCTTCTGCAGTAATTTAAAACTTCACTGGCTTGGGTGGATATCTATTAAATGGGAATTTTAATTATGGGACTATATCTAGTTGGGGGTTCACTGCCTATTATTTACCCCCTGATGCAATTGCTTTGCACACCCCAGTGGTAGCAATCCCTGCAAATATAACATGTGCTAAAGTAGTTAATTGTATATTTTCAAGTAAAAAACCTCACTGTCTTCGCATTAGCTCACCTTAACATTAACGCTGTAGCGTGTAATTTAGCAAAAACAATTAATGCTACTTCTTCAGCTATCTCAGCAATCAATCATGAGCTGCAAGCTTTGAGAAAGGCTATTTTACAAAAGTCAGCATTTGGGTTGTGAAAGTTTTGAAGGAATGTGTTGTTTCAACATTTCGGATGAGTCACGAACCATCCAGCACCAGCTCAATATTTTACACAATTTGGCCTCTGATTTGAAAATTGATACTTTAGGATCTTGGTGGGACAGCCTTTGGGCTTGGTTACCCACAGGCTTATTGAGAAATGTCATACGCTCTTTAATTATTATTTGTGTTATTTTGATTGGTGGATGCTGCTTTGTTCAGTGTCTTCCTTCCTTTTGCAACATATGTATCACAGCTTTTCACCCCAAACCCCCTCCCACATTGCCTCAGGGTCAGGTTTATGCCCTGTATAAGCAATTGCAAGGATTTTCTTATGACGATGCATTGTCTAACAAAACAAAAAAGAGTGAGATGTAGAGATAGAGGTCATGTAGAGGTCGTGAGCAGCACACTGCCCACCTTGAATGCTACTTTATCTCTCTTAGTTCACATCGTCAGGATGAGATAATACACTGACACTGGCTGGTACATGGTACATGATCTCACCTCGGTTGGAATAACAGGAAGATGGGATGGAGAATTAACCAATAGAATGCTGTTGCTCCCTTCTACCTTTTGCTGCTTGTAAAACTGTATAAAAGCAATGAACACTGCGTAGGCAGACATCTTTGCATCCTGCTATGACTGGTCTCAAACTCCAACACCACACCTTTTCAGACACAGGCAAGTCGTATTTTTTACACAATGCCCAGTGGATTAATTTTAGCAACTCGGTCATGTCTAGCTTTGTAATCAGTTTGCGTGATTTTGCTGCACTCACAGATTAGATGTGAAACAGTTTCAACTTTGTCATTGCAAAGTTGGCAATTTGGATTGTCAGTGGATTTTTGTATCTTTGCTTTCATGGCATTAGTTTGTAGTGCTTGTTCTTGAGCAGCCAGTATTAAGCCTTCCGTTTCTTTCTTGATGGTTCCCATCTTAAGCCATGCCCATGTCAAGTTGTTATCACATTTTCCTTCAATGTTTTTCAAATGCTGTCCATGCAGAGCTTTGGTTTTCCATCTATTTAACCTGTCATCCAGCCATTTTTCCTTATATTCTGCCTTTGTTTCTGTTATTTTTATAGTGCTCTCTGTTTTCACAGCCTGCAGCAGTTTTTCTGTACTTTGATTCACATAGTCATTCAAAGTTCATTTTTCTTCTTCTACAGTTTGGTGGATTTGCAATAGTCCTCTGCCACCTATTTTTCTTGGCAGGTACAACCTGTCGATGTCACTTCGTGGATGTAGAGCGTGGTGCATATTCAAAGGTTTATGCGTTTTCCGGTCTATGTTTTCCAGTTCAGCCAAAGTCCAATTGATAATTCCAGCTGGGTAGCATATCACTGGGACTGCCCATGTATTAATGGCTTTAATTATGTTTCCAACATTCAGCTTTGATTTTAATATTTTGCGGACTCTCCTGATGTATTCCTTTTGCGTTGACTCTTTGACTTTTCCATTCAAGATGTTATCTGCTTCCAATATGCCTAGGTATTTGTAACCATCATCCTTTGCTAGTGCTTTCACAATACTTCCATTTCCCAGTTCTATTCCTTCTATTTTTGCCATTTTTCCTCGTTGCATGGATAGTACAGCACATTTTCCAAGTTCAATGTTCATTCTGATGTCGCTGCTAAACAGTTGGACTGCATTGAGTATTGATTCAAGTTCAGTGTGGCTTTTCGCGTACAGTTTTAAGTCATCCATGTATAGTAGATGGTTTATCTTGCCATGCTGGCTTGAGATGTAGTATCCCAGTTTTGTGTTTTGCAAGATTATTGTCAATGGAATTAATGCAATGTTGAACAGTAGTGGTGAAAGTAGGACTGTTTTCCAGTTTTGCACATTTGCTTTCAAAAATGTACAGATATTTTTTAAGATAGTTTTTAAAAAGAGACTGGATAGCCATTTGTCTGAAATGGTATAGGGCAGGGCTTTTCAACCTTTTCACCCATTGTACCACTTTTAGGATATGGCAATATCCGAGTACCACCAGTCGCCTAGCAAGGTGTCAAAAACTTGATGACAAAAAAGAAAAGAAAAAAGTGATGAAGTACAGGTAGTCCTTGACTTACAACAGTTCGCTTAGTGACTGTTCGAAGTTACTATGGCACTGAAAAAAGTGCCCCCCAAGCCACAGCCAAGCAAGACACCTGCCTGCCCACCCGGCGGCGCTCTTCCTCCTGTCCAAGGTTTTCATTGTTGTGAGCATTTCTGTTGAGGATTGGCAGTGGGGGTGGGGTGGGGGTTGTTTGGTTTTTATTCCCCCCATCTGCTGGGTGGTTGCAGCAGGTTTTGGTCACTTCACATGACCCTGGGACACTGTGATCATAATAAATATGAATCAGTTGCCAAGCATCTGAATGTAAATCACAAGACCCTGGAGATGCTGCAACATTCCAGGTGATCGGCGCTTCTTCTGGGCCTGGCACTGATCCTGGCGCTTCCGCTGAGGCCTGACAGTCCCTAAGAAGCACTGATGCTGGCGCTTCCGCTGAGCCCTGACAGTCCCGAAGAAGCGCTGATCCTGGCGCTTCCGCTGAGTCCTGACAGCCCTGCAGCTCCAGCCATCTCTCTCTCAGGCTTGTGTGGTGCTGCCACCAGTTCAGCTCATTCCCCTCCCCCGCTACCACTTTTCTAGGATGGCCACGTACCACCTGCCAGGTGCCAATGTACCACAGGTGGTACCCGTACCACTGGTTGAAAAGCCTTGGTATAGGGTTTCCTGCCTGAGCAGGGGGTTGGACTAGATGACCTCCAAGATCCCTTCCAACTTATTGTTATTGTTATTGTTATTATGGAACATTTTGTTCAGAGATATTGTCAACCTAATGTGGATGAAAAAGACTATGATCTAAATATTACACTTACATACAAAAGAAAAACATAAATGGTAGAATTATTTGTAACATAAAGAGTATACATAAGATTATCCATATCTCCTATAGTTTCTGCATAATATCATTATGTAATATATTTGGTTTTGAAATGGGCCCTGACATTAGGCAGGATCTGCAGTAATAGTCAGCCCGGAAGGAAGACCCTTGCCAGGGGGCTAAGCAAACAATGTCTGATATTGGAACGGAAAGGGAAGAACCTGCCATGGGAGGGGAATTCTTCCACCAAGCAGAGCCCAGCCGATACAGTTCTCAATCCTCAAGCTCGTCGGACGAGGTGGTGGTCGTGGAACACCGCCAAAAACCCAGGTGGTCGATGGGCATCGGGAAGAAGGAGGACTGGGAGAAGAGATCCAGGAAGGTGACACTCAGATGCAGCAGTCACCAGCCGCATTGGAAAGTTGAGATGGAGAAGTTGCTTCGCCTTAATGAAGACGAGGACGACCGGCCACCCCATTCCAACCGATTCCTGGAGCAAGCCATCGACATGTTGAGAGTTGCCTTTGATTCCATGAAGGAGGAGAAAACCAACCCATGCCAAGGCACTGCCAACCCAGGCTCAGCCGAGGGGACAGATGAAGGGAGGATGAACTGGCAGTCCCAGGCCCTTCCACCAGCACCATGGAAGCAGCAGCCATCGCTACAGCTGCAGCCACCCCCAGGTAAGCTGCACCAGCTGACGACAATGGCCACCGACACAGGAGACGGAGGGGGCATTAGTCCATCCGAAAGTTCCTGCTGCTAGGAGTGAAGTACTGTGGGGAACCACGCCGACTGGGGGTTTTCCTGACTCAAGTGTTGAACTACATGGACGAATATGACCGTGACATACCAAATGATCACGGCCGAATACAGATTGTGCAAACAGCCTAGATGGCACTGCAGCAGACTAGGTGGTAGATGTCCATGAAGCCGATGCCCCAGAAACTTCAACCAGTTCATGGCAGCTCTCAGACACAGATTTGAGGATCCCTTGGCCGATCAGAAAGTATGGGAGCACATCAAAACTGTCAGGCAAGGGCGACAACCCGTAGTGAAATACACACAAGAATTCCAAGCCCTGGCCAGCAAACTGAACTGGCTGGAAGATATCCTGGTCGGGCACTTCAAAGATGGCCTGAACGATGACCTGTATTATGCCTGCATCCCTCGGGGAGATCTGGACTGGCTCCAAGATTGGAATATCCTGGCTGAGGAAGCAGAGATCGACCGCGCCAGAAGACAATGACGTGGTGGGAGATCAGTGGAGCCATCCCGAGAGCCAATGAAGCAAGCACCAACCACCCCGAGAGCAACAGGATGTTTCAAATGCGGGAAGGAGGGGCACCATGCCACCGAGTGCTGCTCAAAGACCCCCATCCAGAAGCCTGACCAAGCCCCGGGCGGGAAGCCTGGAAAGACTCCGATGAAGCCAAAGGAGATGGCTATGAAAAGCAGGGAGGTTGTCTAGTTCCCAATTCTGTCGAGGCAGGCGAGGGGAACTCCGACACCACCAGGAGAGCCACTCGATTCGTCAGATGACAACTCGGAGGACAAACCTCTGGTAAGTGGACCCATTGAGCCCCTCACCAGGACCGTAAAACTGTTTAGCCCCGGAATGCCTGAGAGGGTTGCACTCAGAGCCCTAATAGATTCCGGCTGCCCCCGCTGCCCCATAAGCCCAACTTTAGTGAGGAATTTAGGAATTCCGGTGAGGAGGCTGAAGAAACCAATTTCATTCGGTCAATTAGATGGGTCCATTGCAGGGGGGACATCGGCTACTCTTGCCACATTACCAGTTCAGCTCACCATAGGGGATCACATAGACCCTAACATTTGTAGTGACCCCTGATATGGAATGCCCCTTTATCCTGGGCATGGCATGGCTGACCAAGTGGAACCCGCGGGTGGACTGGAGGATGGGAGAACTGAGATTCCCGGACAGAGAGGCAATAAGAACCCCGACTCAACCCCTCCGAAAGTAAAGCGGCAGTGGGGGGAAAAGAGTTACAGGACATACCAGAGGAATACCGGGACTTAGCTGAAGTGTTCAGCAAGGAGAAATCTGATGAACTGCCCCCCGCACCAACTCACGGACTGTTCCATTGAGATACTCAAGGAGGCAAAATTACCCAAGCCCAAACTATATTCTATGAGCCCAGAGGAGCTAGAGGAGATGCAAAAGTTCATAGACAAAAACCTGTTCATAGACATCCAACTGGCAAAGCCCAAGACCGCAGCCCCCGTGCTATTTCGTGAAAAGATGGGACTATAGATCTCTGAACGCAGTGAGCGAGAGTAACCTATACCCCCTCCCTCTATGAAAGACATGCTAGTACACCTATTGAAAGGAAAAATCTTTTCAAAACTGGACTTAAGGGAGGTGTACTACAGAATTGGAATTAAAGAGGGAGACAAATGGAAAACAGTTTTCAATTGCCCCTTAGGATGTTATCAGTTCCGGGTTCTACCCTTTAGCCTTCAAGGGGCACCTGCAGTGTTCATGCAATTAATAAGTGATGTGCTCCAAGAGCACCTATATAAAGGGGTGCTTGTTTACCTGGACGATATCCTGATATTCACTGAAACAAAGGAGGAGCATGTAAAATTAGTCAGAGCTGTATTGAAAAAACTCCGAGCAGCTCATCTGTATGCCAAACTGTCAATGTTATGATTCCAACAGATGAAACTCTTCAAAAGAACTTCGAGGTATTGTTTACCTTAAAGAATCTTTTATTCGAGAAACAAAGTATCAGCACTACATAGTTGCAACCAAAAACTAAATTCCCTTCCCCTGGATACAAAGTAAGAAAGCACAATTCCCTCTTCCAATAAACAGTCATAAATCACATTCCCCAATTAGCTTGAAGCGCAGGCTTTCTCCCCAGCTCTCCAGCCCGCCAAAACCCTATCAACTCTGGGTCCAATGATCTTGGGTTCCCATGGCTGAGTTATTATTGTTATGACTAGCTGGACTCTCATCCACATTCCCCCTCCCAGCATCAACTAACTCGAAAAGCAATAGTAAAAAATGGCTGCATTTCCATCTGTTGTCAAAGCAAGAACATCTGATGTTAGCAGCATTGACAGTTTAAGTGTGAATTTCATAAGGAAAAAATTGACTACCTGGGGTATCGCATCTCACCAAATGGCATATAGATGGACCCTGAGAAAGTCTGAGCTGTACTGGAGTGGGCTCCGCCCTGCACCAGGAAGCAATTGCAAAGTTTCCTTGGATTTGCTAATTTTTACCAGCAATTCATCCCCAATTTTGCACAGATCGTGTTACCAATTACTAAATTACTAAAAACCAAAGGGGAGAGGAAGCCGAAGCCAAGTCAGCCATTGAAATGGACAGTAGAATATCAAACCGCATTTGAAAGATTAAAAAGACTATTTTCTGCAGGGCCTCTTCTAAAGACACCCTGACACTGCTAAACTGTTCGTGATTCAGGCTGATGCCAGCGATGTAGCCATGGGAACAGTACTATTACAGGAGAATGATGAAGGGAAATTGCAGCCTTGCGCATACACATCAAGGAAACTCACAGAGACAGAACAAAGGTGGGCAGTCTGGGAGAAAGAGGCTTATGCTGTCCGATGGGCCCTTTTAACCTGGCGGCATTTCCTGTAGGGGAACAAAATTCCTTTCCAGGTGTGGACCAACCACAAGTACCTAGAAGCATTAAAGACACCCAGAAAACTAACCCCTAAACAAGTGAAGTGGTTGCAGCATTTCCACTGGTTTAAGTTCACTCTAAAGTGAACATTACCAGGAGGAAAGAATTTCTTAGCAGATGCATTATCCAGACTGTCCCAATACAATAGCAGCAGAACAGAGATAACAGACCCACTCATGCTATCAAAACAATTAGCAGCGCAAGTCACCACCTGAGCGCAAGCCAAACTCCAGAAGCCCCTAGCGAGCCAAGCAGGGATTGAATTCAAAAAAGTGCTAGAAACCGACAAATGGTTCCTAAGCCACAAGAACCTATGCACCGTGACTGATGGTTTGCCATGGGTAGGAGGGAAGCTGTACATCCCAAAGAACCAGAGACTGACATTTATGCAGCTATGTCATGATTCAAAATCAGCTGGTCATTTCAGATTCGTAAAAACTTTACACCTAGTGAAATGGCAGTTTTGGTGGCTGTCAATAAAAAAGGACATTGAAAGCTACGTGGCTAGTTGCCTGATTTTTGCTGCAGCTAAGACAAGACAAGGGAAGACCCCAGGGTTGTTGCAACCAGTAACGACACCATCAGTGCCTTGGAAAGAAATTTCTATGGATTTTATTGTGGAGTTACTGGAAAGTGGGGGGAACACAGTCATTTGGGTTGTGACAGATTTGTTCTCTAAACAAGTACATTTTATCCCATGTCAAAAAATCCCCAATGCAAAGACACTTGCAAAGCTGTTCGTCCAACACATTTGTCGACTTCATGGGCCCCCGCAATGAATCATATCAGATAGAGGGGTACAATTCACATCAGAGTTTTGGAAAGCATTCCTGGGACTTTTAGCGACCACTCAGGGGTTGTCATGCAGTCATCATCTGCAGATAAATGGTGGGACTGAACAGTCAAACTCAGTACTAGAGCAGTACCTAAGATGTTTCATTAATTACCAGCAAGACAATTGGACCGAATTACTCCCATTCGCAGAAGTCGCTTATAACAATGCAGTACATTCCAACACAGGCTACACTCCTTTCCAGGTGGCAATGGGACAAAGCATCAAGCCAATGCCCAAACTTCCATCAAGCAAACTGACCATCCCTTCCCTGAAGGAATGGATTGCACAATTACAAAATATCTGGCCAGTTGTAAGAAAGGCTTTAGACGAGGCTAGGGAAGCATATAAATTCCAAACAGATAAGAAATGAAGTGAGCCCAAACTGTTTCAAGTAGGAGAGAAAGTTTACCTGTCAACAAAATACCTATAATCCCTGCAGCCCTCAAAGAAACTAGGGCCAAAATTTGTTGGGCCATTTCCCATTAAAAGAATAATCAATCCTATCACGGTAGAATTGGAGCTCCCTAAGACGCTCCGACAGGTTCACCCAATCTTTCACTGCAGCCTTCTGAAACATGAACTGCAATCACCCTTAAGGACAGCTGCAACTCCCTCCCCTCCTCCAATCATGGTAGAAGATGAATATTTTGAAATAAAGGAAATTCTAGATTCCAGAAAACACCATGGTTCCACCCAATATCTAGTAGCCTACTTCCCAAAATGAGTGGGTTCAGAAACGGCATGTCAGAGCCCCCAGATTAATTAGGAAATTTCACGCTACATATCCAGATAAACCTGACTAATCCTTGTCTCCCTTTTTTCTGTTTTATTTTCTACAGGTGGATCTCTCTTTTTTCTAAGGGGGGCAGGATGTCAGAACCCATTCCTTTCCTGGGCGGGATCTATTTCAATTCTTTCCATTTTTTTATGTGGGTTCTGCCATTCTGAGGGGGAGGGGGGAAGGCTCTGTGGTATGTTTTTCTGCTTTGCTACAATGTATCCCTTCCACTGTCTCTTCATGCTTACTCTTTGAACTGTCTCTCCCTTGATGTCAACCTGGAGTGAGAAAGGAATGTGCCTCCGGCCATCTGGCTTATCTCTCACTGCGGAAGGGAAGGTGCAAAGACCTAACAACATCTTCACAAGCATGGGAACGGACCCCATTATCAGCTCTATTCCCACAGTGGACTTAACACCTGGGGATTGGCTCGTTTAAACTGACCGGATGAACTATTGGGGTGGGGTTTGCTTGGGACTCTTTTACCTATTGATCTGAGCAGGAAACCCTCAGATCCTGCCTTCTATGCCTGCTATCAGCTTCTCTTAATAAAAGTTCCTTTTGGAATGAAACTGTTCCAAGAGTCCTGCTTTCTTGGGATGAGGTTTTGAAGTGGGCCCTGACATTCAATTTGATTTTAGGGGGAAAGGAAGGGGAGCAGAATTTCTAAATACAAATTTACCAACCATCAACTATTTGGAGAGTTACATCAGCAGCTTCAGATTCCCAACAAAATATCCAGTGATGATAAAAAGCTGTTGATGTCTAAATCTCAGCGGGCATGGGTGCTTGCCAGTAATAATGAACAGGAGTATCTAACAAAATCTTTCTAGTCTTAGGGCAAGTCTTGATGCTTCTTTCCTTATTCCTTCTCTTCCTTAGCACAACCTTACTTTTTTAATTTCTGTCTTTTTAGAGAAGGAAATCAAGTTGTTTGTATAAGTTCACTTCATAATTCAGATAGGAATCTTTTATAACTATACCTGAAAAAATCAAAATTCAATTCAAATCTTATACATGTCAAATATCCACTTTACCACAGAGCTATTGCCATGCTGCCAAGGTTAATTAATTAGATTATCACCTTCACTGTTCTGTACACAAAGCAGATATGACAAGATATCTATTTTGCCTTGAAGTAGGCTGACTCCTACTCACTTGGACTGACTGTCTCATTTATGTTGCCCACTCAAACTTTGTCCACTCAATCTTTGTATGTAGTCTTGAATAGAGAAAACTAGTGTTGTGTTATGTTGATCACAATTTGTAACTGATTTCTCTCTACACTTTACAATAGAAAACAAATAGTATTTCAATATAAATGAGGACAGCCATATTTGAATTATGGACAGTCCCCTCCATCTATTCTGAGTCAGAAACTTTCTTTTTCTTTATAGTTAAGTGCAGAAAAAGAACTTATACTAGCACGGGGTAGAATGAAGATTACTTTTTTATGTCTGAAAAATGACATTCCATCCATGGACAAAAAAGACATATAAGTTGAATATGGTCAGAAAATTGCTAACTTCTTTAGCTGCAACTGAAGTGGAAGAACTGTAGAAAGAAGAAAATGTATTATCATACTTAAGAAATTGGGAAAAATAAGTTAACCCTTTTCCATCCTTATACTGGATGTTACAAGCAACAAGAGAAATGCAACAATCACAATTCTAGTTCTTACGCTCTCTAGAGATACAGAGGATTAGGAGAAGAAATGCTTGTCTATTAAGAATAGTAGCCAAAGAAGGAAACTGGGATAGGTTATTTTTTAAATCTCTCACTTCTCACCTCCCCATTATTTTTCAGATAAAATTGCTCTATATGTGCCCATATTCCTCCCTCCCCCAGTGAAGAAGCAGCTTTCCATCTAGGATTTTTATGGAAAGTAATGAAAGAGATTACAAATCTGTCCCTCATAGAAATTCAGAAATAGGGGTTTCTTTTTTAAAAAAAAAAAAGGAAAGAAGGGAGGGAGGGAGGAACAAGCAAACATTTCTAGTTTCAAATAGATTTGCTCTAGAAACATAGAAAGCATTGTAACAAGATAACTTCCAAGAAAAGGAAATGTACCTTTTATAGTTTCTTGTAAAATAAAACTCAATAACACAATATTGTTCAATGGGATTAGAAGCAACAACTTTAATTATGTTGTTTTATTTTGTTTACGTTGAAAGCAACAAAATTGCACTTTGGCTCCCATAGGATTGAATATACAGGCACTGTGATCAAAACAACTTCCCAAAGGAAAAGTGAATCATTAGTTTCTGCGTTGTATACAAACTTTCAATACTATAGCAATGGGAGCTGAATTAGAGGTGGTGACATTAATTATGCATATGGAGGAACTGTGTTTAGTTTCAGTTTCAGATCTTAGGATCTAAGTTGGCTTCAGTATTTGAACATTTTGGTAAAATATATTCTGTAAGTCCAGAGGTTCAAGAATCCCATTAAAAGGCACATGAAAAATCACTGCCAAAGTTAAAATATGATAAATGTAAGTATTCAGCATAAGAAATTCTGGGGTTTATCAACCAGTGAATAACTCAGAATACTCCAGAGTATTATACATAAAGGGCCATCTGTTCATGTTATTTGTAAAACATTTTCTCCAGAGAACTAAAGCCTGGGGTGAATGGAATTTGGCAATAGATGGAGGCCAATTTTCTGTGCATGCCAGATTTTTCTTGGAGTATATAAAGTTAACTGGGAATGGTCTAAAGCATTTTTTCAGTCTGTTTGTGGTGAAAAGTCATTGCTCACCCAGATCTGGATTTAACATGAATCATTTATAAGAAAAAACACAGTGTAGCAAAGACTGTAATGTGTTGAATTAAATTAATGTACCTGAGAAACAAATGTTATAAACTGCAGTCTGGCATTTTTGGAAAGGAATTCTATTTTATGTGCTGTCTGCTAAAATCATTCTGAAATATATGTGGGGATAGGATCTCTTTCACAATAACAAGATAATTATTTTTCTTGTTGCCCACATGGACGTGGTTAAAAAAAAGAGAATGTTGAAATAATCATAATTCAAAAGACTGAAGCAAATTTCTAACTCACTAATGCTAAATACATAGTCCATTAATACTGTGTAATGGTATGTGGGAATGACTTTGGGAGATAGGAAGAAGATTAACAGACTAGACAACTACCATGCCAAAGATAAGTCAGCCCACAGAAACAGAAAGGATATGGGAAACATTTCAGAAGGGAGCTTTCTTAGTTTTCTGGAAGATAAAATGAAAGGAGGGAGAAATACTTTCACACCTGCAAAATTCTGTCAATATAACATTACAATAAAGATAGTACTAATAGTCTGTGCTTCTTGTCTGGACTTCCTTGAAGGGCTAACATACTATTTGGACAGAAAACAAAACTGAATATGCCTACCACACCTTGCTAGCTCCATCCTCATAGCAACTCTGTATTACGGACATTTTGCAAGGAAAAAAACCTGCCAAAATGGTTCGGTTCTTCTTGTAAAACCTATTGCAGTCAAAGTCCCAATACACTGCAAGACTATAAGCATTTGTGATCTTCCTTCTATAGGCATTTGTTCCAACAAATTATGGAACAAGATCAACACATGCTACTTTGCTAATTCCCAATTCAGAATCTGAATTGCATATGAACATATCAAAGTTATAAGTCAGGAAAAATGAAAGCCTTTTTTCCCATTGAGAGTCTTGTCCCCATAGATGTAATTTGTAGGAATTTCTTTAACACAAATGAATCAGATACAAAGAGAGAGAGTGAGAGAGGGCTTATAACACCCCCCCTCTTTTGTTCTTTGTGTGATTTTTCTCTTCCTTTTCTTCTAAGTAATAAGTTGTTTTGGATAGTTAGCTCAGTGGTGGGATTCAGCCGTTTCGCACCAGTTCAGCAGTACCGGTACTAAATTTTGCTGAGTTCAGAGAACCGGCTGAATGCATACTGCTTCCAGAAGTCCAGTTTGGCCTCGGAGGCTTGGAGGAGGCCTCCCAGGCCTAGAATGGCCCCCTGGAAATTCGTGGATGCCACTTCCAGAAGTCCGTTCTAGGCCTCAGAGGCCTGGAGGAGGCCTCCCAGGGCTAGAACGGCCTGCCCGAAGTGCATGGATGCCACTTCTGGAAGTCCGTTCTAGGCCTCGGAGGCACAGGCCTGCATCCAATAAGAGAACCGGTTGTTCAGGTATTTCAATCCCACCACTCAGTTAGCCCCTATCAAAGTTAGCCCCTAAAGCCGTTATGTCTGGACTTTCATGAAATTGAGCATCACATGTTTTAGGACAGTGCTGGAAATAAGCTATATGACTTTTGACTTTGATCCTGGGCTACATAGCACAGCTATGATTCTTTTCATTCTTTTTTTAGTTTTAATTTTTATTAAGGATTAACTGAGTGACTGTTTTCAGATAGGGATAAATACATCTATTTATTTCAATTCTTCTTGATTTTTATTTTTAGGTCTTCAATGTTTAATCCTGTTTTGACCTCAGTTGCAAATCCTAACTCACTGCATATTTTAGTAAGAATTTTATTATAATAGTAAAATTAACACAAATTAAAAGAAAGAAAATAATAGAAAGAAGGAATAGAAGTAGAAGGAAAAAAGAGAAGAAAAAGAAAAGTAAAAATGTAATAAGGAAAGAGAAAATAAATATTAAACAAGTGTCTTCCAACTTTAATCATAAGTATAAATAAATTTAGTAATTCCTCAGCCTCTCTAAAATTACAGACATTTCTCTTCTCATTCTATATACTATATCTATATACAAATCCATAAAGCATCATCTTTTCAGTCCTAGTATCAGCAGTAAGTCTATAAAGGATAATCAGAAATAACAGCATATCTTATTTCAGCCTTCATTAAATGAACTTTATATTCCTTTTCCTAGTTTTAATATTTAGCTGATTGATTTCTTCTTCTCCCATTGCACAGAGGTCCTCAAGGTTTTTACAAGCTCCTTTTGTAAATGCAATAGAAAACAATTTTCCAGGTCACTGTCTTGGTTTGACACTTATATTTCCCTTTTAAAATTTAAATTATATCAGTAACCTACAGTACAGCTAGATTCATCATGCCTCCATTAATTGAACTGAATCAATCTAGTTGTAAGAAAAATATCTATTTTTTGTTGACTGACGTAGATGAACATATAATAAAATAAGCTACATTGTTTGCAATGGACACAAGATACAAAAGCCCATGTTGACAAATAGGGTTGTAAATATTAGAGGGATGTATTGAACTGATATGGATTATTGTAATTTTATATGAATTTTGCTAAAACCTATAGTTGCAAATAAATGTTTCAAATAAAAACAAAAACTCTGAAATCTTTAGTTCCCTCTAATGTCTAGTTTCTGAAATCATGAGATTCTTTAACTATGTTATGTCTTGTAAAAACCAAAACAGGATCTATTTCTAACTAGAAGCTAATAGTCTCTAATAGTTTAGTATTTTCTGAAAGTGATTAGAAAGTGAGATCTGTAAACTTGGTGCCCCTTAAAAGGCTCTGCTATGGTTGTGAGCAAGCTAATCCCTTCATCTCTCAGTGCTCAAATTCATGAAAAACCACTGTCCTGTGGTCTCCTCATAGGGAACGACTGTCTAGAACACATTTAGATTATCCCCTGAATTCTCTTTATCTGGACAGATTCCAAGGAGCCATTCTACTTACCCGTTCCTTTGTCTTTGCCACAATAGTTGTCTATGCTATCTCCTCTGGAAATACATTTTTGGCAAATAATTTTATATAATTACATGTGCTATTTTAAAAAAATATGCATACAGTATTTCATATTCACATTTTTCCTGTGCAAGAGTAAATGTACACTTATTTTCACTGGAGAACTGGATTGAGAAATTCAGGAAACGTGATTTGGCAAATAGATTCATATTAAAACATAAAATGAATTAATTTCTTCTGATCTTAATTTTGAAGTTTAGAAAAGGTGTTCCTTAAAAGATCATGCTTTCAGGAATGCAAATACAGCTTATTGTTAAAGCTACTGTTAAACATGTAAAGGAAAAGTCAGACACAGATATTTTTGTTTCTCCTATCCTTGTTCCATTACAGCTAATAGTATATTAGTAAGGGGGAGATATAACTAAAAGCCTCCAAGAATACCAATGCCCTGAGCAGTTGCTGTATTTTTCAATGAACATAAATGATTTTTTTAAACTAGTGTCTATGTGTGCCTTTATAAACATCTCCCACCCGTTCTCTGGGGCATAGCAACAACTAGCTAACTTGATTGAATATAACATTTCTTCTCATGCAAATTATTTTTTTATTATAACAGTGTATTAGAACAATGGCAAACAATAGGGAAAAATCTAGTAAGTTGCTTAAACTTAGTTTATTTTATTTATGCAATGTCATGTTGAGCTTAATTCCACAATAAAATATTGGGAGGCCTTACAATATTTAACGATTGCCATATATTCTAAATGTATAGATTAACCAAAACATTACAAAATTAAAAAAGAAATAGGAAATATAATAAATAAAGATCAAAACTCGCTTTTTTGTAACAGAATAAATCAGTTTCAAGAAGATTGGCATCCATACATAATGTTACTGCTTCAAATAATTATTTCCTTTCCCATTTTTCTATTGCTTGTCTCACTTTCCCTTTGACAACACAAATAATTGCATTATCTTCTAAGTCCTTTACTGTGCCTTTCATATATATGGGTACCGGTAGCAAGTCTATCGCATCTGTCTATTTTCAGTTAAGATAGAAAATGTTGTATATTGGGTATTAAAGGACATCAATTTTGATGACAGCTTTGGTCCAAATTTGTTCAGGAATGTGCCCTTGATACATTCTTATCCCTCCAAGCTTTTCAGGCCATTGGACCCATCTGAAAGTTGGAAATCATGTCCCAGGCACTTTCACAACTTGTCACATTGGACATAGCAGTCACAATACATCTATTTACCAGCTAGATTTTTAAAGTTATTTCCCACAAGCACCTTAATAGAATGTCCTCTACTACTGCAGTTATCATTATCTTTTTTTTTCTGGGCTGCCCCCTCCATTCATTTTGAAAGGGCTACATGTGAGTTCTGGAAATGAAACAGGTATATTACAGATGTCTATTGTCATCTTGAGGGGGACACGGTAATGGGATTGTCAGAAGATGTCTTCTGTGCTTGCTTGCTTTTTAGGCACTAGAAAAAAACTTATTTTGCTCAAAGAACTGCAGCTTGTCTCTATTGTAATCTGTACCTGATCTAAGCACATTCTTAAAGATTTCATTTCAGGATTGAAGGGATTGAAAGCTTCTCAAAAAAAAAAAAAATACATGGCAACCTGCGTACTGAATATCCAGGGTTTTGAAAATGTTTGAGTGTATTGAAAGGGAACAGAGCACAATTTTTTTAAAAAAAAAAAAGATTTCACTAGAGCCAGCCTAGTGATTGATAATATAATGTCTACTGAATAGAATCACTTGTCTGCTGGAACATTACTTGCACTTCTCATAACCAAATTGTATCAGTTTATCCCATGAATAACAGCATCACAACTATATAGTTTACTGTATTTGTTATAATAGACCAGTTACTTGGGAAAGTGGCATAATTAATTACTTGCTTATTCAGAACTGTTTGTGAACATGCATATTTGAACTATAGAGATTTCATTTATGTCATAAGTTTAAATAATAAAACCAGTCCTTTAAAAGAATAAGTTCAACTGCTTAATATCTGGCCTCTTCCATGATTTGATCGATACTGTATCTATATATCTTGTCTTCTCTCCAAAAATAACCTACATGTTACTTATAAAATAATGCCATGACTTGACCATAAAATCGTCACACATTAGAATTAATAGGATTTGGTTATATTAGATTTAATGTAAATTTAAACTAACAGAAATAGCAGATTGTAATTCTGTTTTGTTCTAGTCTTTTAAGAATGAAATATGGAATTGGCATGGGAAAGGAAAATTTCTGTTTTCTCAGGCACATCCAAGGTGTTTATCTTTTTTATGCTTATTATAATTCTGTTTTAAGGAAGTAGTGATGGAGATATTGTGGGAAGTCACACATCAAAAAAATTTCTAGTTGCAGATTAGGTACTACAGTGCTTGGTTTTATTGTTGTTGTGAGGATAAAGAATAAATGGCTATATAGAATCTTCATATTGAATGGCCTGATCACATCCTGTTAATCTATGTTGTATTCTGTTTTTATCTTGGTTTTGCAATACAATGAGCTGCCTAGAATAATTTTGAAATTTGGCATTGTTCAGTTCAATCAATAATAAATAAATAAGAGTGCTAGCTAAAGAGATACTATTAACTGCTATATCCACCCAGTTATGTCTGGAATATAGTAAGATTTTTTTGGGTGCCATGAGGACTCACATCAATATGATGCTCTTTATTGCCCCTCCCCATTTTAATTTCTGTTACCATAGCTGACAGGAAAAAAAAAAAAAGGAAGAATGTATCCTTTGTGGAATCAAATATTTGACCACAGAAATTAATTGATATCAAAAGAAGTGTTCCCTCCTTTTCTTATGTGAACAAAACTTTTATTTGGCTTCATTATGAGGCAGAATGGATTCATCAATATATTTTTATGCTAGCATATACCAGTACTGCAATTAAGAGAAACAGTTTAATGCGACTTTGTGAAAGAGTCTAAATTCATTTGGTTTTGCTATGCTACTCTGCTACTATGCTAGATAAAATTAGTTAGGCCTGTACATATTATATGTGTGTCATCATATACAGTCAGGTTGCCTCTATATTATATGTTTTCATTAGGTAGGATAAAATCCAAACCAACGACCTACTGTCCTTTGATAATAGGGTGTCTGAGCATTATAGAAGTCATTATTAATTGAATCAAAATAATTGAATCATTATTAATTGAATCAATAATAATAATATTTCAAAAGAGTTATTTACAGTCAATCACATTTAATCTGCATCAATCACACACTATTAATGATTAACATTTAGCCTAATATATTTTTTTCTTCTTTCAGAGTAATAGGCTATTTCAAGATCTTCAATGCATCTCAGTTGTAGTGAAACTTCATTTCTACAAGAATATACTTCAGGTGGAAGAAGCACGGATGAAAAAGGACTTGGATTAAAATAACATTGGAATGAATACATACACAGAGAGAAAATGGAAAGCATGTCAGTGTCAAATATTATTTAGTTCTCATGAGATAGCCTGTAGTTATTTTCATAATTCTTTGAATTAAAAAGCACATATAGCATCATATCTGAAAAAGTAATAATCAGAGATGTTTTTCTAGTGACTGAGAGAGAAGTATGCACATTGCAATTTTTGAAATATTAACTCAAATTAACATTCCTTGTTTGCAACTGACAATTTAATGAGCACTTTTTTATATAGCAGAAATTAGAGCGTAGAACAGAAAATTGTTCCATATTGGGAAAAATAATAGAAAGACATTGTAGACCTGAGGGCAGCTTCATTTACAGCAAAGCTCCATTACACTTTGGTTTTCTCATACTCTATGGCTTGTTTTTGTATTGATAAATGGAGAAAAAGACGAAAATAAGAATTTAGAATGCATCCTTGTGATGGATAACATTGCAAATACCAGGTAGGTTAGAATATTTATTGAAATTGAGGACATGGCTAGAGAAATATTAAGATGTATAAATGGTTTTATAAAGATATTAAATTGTTTGACATGAGGAATTATATTGTCAAAAGGAATTATGTTGTGAAAATAGCAGTGTATAAGGGCCTTATTCTGCCCACCTTGTTAAATATAAATATGAGTTGGGTGTAACATGGGAAATGGAAAAGAAGTTGAAATAAGTGAGAATAGGGTAATCAAGAAATGGGGGGGGAATGAAAAGTGACAAGTCACTAGGTATAGAATGTGGAATATGGACAAAACTGAATGAAAATTATAAAATAATTTTGTTGAGATAGTTTAGTCATGCAGAAAAAAAGGAACAACTTGAAAATGAATATGTGGAAAATGAACAAAGAATGGGCTGACAAGGGGAAAACTCAAAAGGTTGTGTTTAAATAGAATTCGTAAGTTCCTGAAAAAGAGAGTGAGACATTTGAAAAACAAAACGTAATATGAGAAGCAGTGCAAAGCAAGGATAGTCTGCAGCAAAGGTAGAAAGATATGGAAGAGTATACAATTAGCTGTACTTTCCTTTTTATACCTCATGATATTGGCTTGCTATTTCTAATGCTTACTCTGCATTTTATTTCCTGAAAAGGCAATAGCATGAAAGGTGTGTAACTCTATAACAGGTGTGCTGTTATAGAATTACCAAATCTTGGCTGCAAAAATCCAAGTGACTATTAAGTGGCAAAAAAGATTTATGGACATTTCTAACTCATATGACAATTTATTAGTTGTTTAGGTTTTTGCAATTTGAATATGAAAAACCTAGTTTTGGAAATATTAAAAGTGCTACTACACATTTTAACAGTTATAATAAAAAGTATTATGTACATTTCTAAATGTATTTACCCTTTTAACCCTTTAATTGTTTGAATTAAAGATTAATATCTATACAGGGCTAAGAATTTAAGATATCAGAGGACAGAGTATACTGTCTATCTGCTCAGGTTTGCAATGCAGCAAACTATTGTGGGAAGTCAGCCCCCCCCCCAAGAGAAGAAAATATTAAAGAGGCAGAAAAGCATGCCCAGTTTTTCTTAATAGCCCCAAGTCTCCCTCCCCCAAGCAGAAACCAGCTGTGTTGAAATGCAGATTGATGATTGTTGAAGGAAAAGTCTTCATCATGTTCAGTCCAAGCCAGGAATAAACAACATGGCGACTGCTTTAGAAAGAAGGCTGCAGTTTACTGAAGAGAGCCAGACAAAAAGATGGCTCTGGAAGAAAAGAGAGAGAGCACATGTAGGGAGTGGGTTTTTATACCCTCTGGGGCTCTTGAGGTTGTTTCCTGTTCCTGTTTGAGGCTCTGTATTTCCTGTGTCATGTACTTTGACCTGAGTCTGAGTGTCCCCTTTGGCATCTATGGGTTAAACCTATTATGTCCTGTCTTAGAGTTTGGGTGGGGTATGTAGATTTTAGCTGTCTTTGTCTTCCCAATCTTCTAGCTGGAGGCCTCCAACCTTCCTGAATGGATCATCAATCTGCATTTCAGCAGAGCTGGTTTCTGCTTGGGGGAGGGAGACTTGGGGCTATTAAGAAAAACTGGGCATGCTTTTCTGCCTCTTTAATATTTCCTTCTCTGGGGAGGGGGGTGACTTCCCACACTATTAAAGAATTCATGTGCATTTCAACACACAATGAATATCAGTACCCTGATCTGTTTGCAAGAGCTATATAGCTTTTAATTAAGTTGATTTAATAGCTACTCTCCCCCATTTCCATCAATATGTGGACTTTAGAACCAGAAGGGGGGACTTCCGGTTCCGGTCGCAGCGCCCGCGGACGTGCAGAGAACTCGTTCTCTTGGCCGTCCGGTTTCCCCCCGCCGGTAGACCCTGGATAGGGTCGAAAGTCCCCCTGTATGGGCGACCACCGTAGAGGAGGGCACTCGTTGATCGCGGAGGGAGCGGCGGCTCCCTCTGCGGTCCTAGAAAACCACCTTTGGGCCGACGGGGAAAAGATCGGCCAGTAACATGGCCGATCACTCAGTTGCTCCAGCCGAAAGTCACAGCAACATCTAAGCGAAAAGAACCACCGTGGAAGATCCGGGTGAGACCTTTCCTTCCCTCTTGTTAATTTACCTTTTTCCCTGCTAACAGCTTTAAGAACTATTTCCCTATTTTGAGAAAGCAGCGTTTGATTACTGGGGAAAACGGGCTTTGGAAAAACAATTATTGTTTTTTTTTTACTATTTTATTTTGTCTACATAAGCAGTTGGAACTCGAGCATCCGGATTATTGTGACTTTCTCTTTTGGCTTGTTTATCTTCAGTTTAGGCGAAAATCCTTAGGGAGGGGGTGGAATGTTCTTTGTTTCCCCCCCCCCTCCTGAACAGTACTGCCTAAAAACCTTTTTGCTCTCTGGGCGGACTTATGTAGATTATTTTGGATACAATGCATCCTGGGACTTGGCTTGAAGCCCAGAAACAGACTGATACAATGTAACTTGCTCTTTGAACTCCCACTTCCTGATTTTGGCCTGATGCCCAGACTGGATTACAATATAACAACTGACTGCCAGTTTTTATCTCTGTGCTGGTCTTGACTATTGGTTGTTTTTTTTCCTCTATCTTTCTTTGGAAATATATTTGTCTGCATTTTATATTTTATAACGCTGCAATCTATTTTTTAAGCTGAACTTCTCTAAAAAAAAAAAAAAGAAGAAGATGGAATCCTATTCACAGATTAATTATGGACTTATATTAGAAAAAATTTTGGAAGCAAGACTGGAACTTAAAGAACATATTAGATCGCTTAGATTCAAGGAGGACTCAGAATTAAAAATTGAAGCTCAACCTTTGATTGACTATGATAGACAATCAGATCTACAACTTAATGAGATGGATGGAATACATTTACAATCTATTGAATCTACTGAATTTATTGAAGAGGAAGAGGACACATCCTACATGATGGATTTCTTTGATGATCAAAGGAAGAACTCAACTAAAACATTTACAACTTTAAAAGCAACAGGATTGGACTTCCAAATACGAGGCACAAAAAACGTTGACAACATGACAGTACAGACAGCACTGGATAAAAGAGAAAAAGAATATGATTGGACTCAATGGTGGGAAAAGGCCTTTAGCCAGTTACTAAGATGGGAGGACTTAGAAGCCCTGTTGTGGAAACCTACCTGGCACAAAAAGAAAGCTAGAATTAGATTTAAAAATAATAGTTAAAATTTTATTTGATGGGTAAAAAGGGCTTCTGGACATTGATTGAACTAATATTTTTGAGATCTTTAAGGTCACTTTGGTATGAGTCAACACTAGATTTAAATTATGGATTTGAGTATGATTTGGAATGGCAATAAGAATAAGTGGAAAATTTATAATTAAAGGAGTTAGATTGAGATTGAGACTGGTGAAATATTATTGATATTTTTATTTATAAGAATTGAATGGTAATTAGTGAGATATTAAATGGATTAAACTGAAACAATTGAGGAATCTTTTAGGGACGTGGACTGATCTATGAAAATATTGGATAGAATATATGAAATAGAATATAGTTGAGAAATATTAAGATATAATAGTTATATTACTTGTTTATGATAGAAATAATTATTGTCCTATTATTATTATAATGTTATTATATTACTATGTCTAATGAAATGGTTTTAAAATATATAAATTCATGTTTATTTACATAATATGTATGTGAAATATAATAAGAGATATAATTTGATTGAGAAATATAAATTGAAATTGGAATAATAGAGGTGAGAAACAATTTATATTTTAGGAATGCTCGAATTGTATACCATAAGAGGGAACTTTTAAAGTAGTAGTTTAAATTGTATATGTATGACTGTATTTTTTGTTGTGTTCCCTGGAGTGCCCTATCTCCACGATGTGTTACAAGCACTTGGCTGTAAAACAAACAAAAACTAATAAAACTTGTTATGATAAAGAACCAGAAGGGGGGATACACTGGATCTTGCTTATTTTAAAATCAAGAATGCATTCAAAGCTACCTCCTGCCCTCACCTGGGCTCTTCTGGCCATCTCTCAGTGCTGCTTATTTCAGCATATAAGCCTTTATTACTCAGAGAGAAACCAACCATGAAACAGGTGAGGGTTTGGACAGAGGGAGCTATAGAAGCATTACAAGATTGCTTTAAGAGCACGGATTGGGGCATATTTAAAGAAGCAGCAACAGATAACCAACATATTAATGTAGAGGAGTATGCCACCATATATTCAAAAGTTCATATATTCAAAAGTTCATTGAGGATGTCTGTGTCTTTAAAAACATTGTTGTGAGAGCTAATGAAAAACCATGGATGACATATGAGGTTTGCAAGATGTTGAAAGCAAAGAATGTGGCTTTTAAATCTGGTGATATGCTGGCACTTAGAACAGCCAGAGCCAATTTGAAAAGCGCTATAAAAAGAGCAAAACAAGCCCGTTGTCAGAAAGTTCAGAACTTTTTTCAGGAACAGACAAACACCAGGCATATGTGGCAAGGTATCCAGGCCATTACAGACTATAAGGTGGCTCCATCGTGTTGTAAGGGCGACATAGTCCTATTTAAACAAGCTGAACACATTTTTGGGAAGATTTGAGGCATCAAATAGCACTTCTGTGAGGAAAGCTGTGCCTCATCCTGATGAGCAAGTCCTTAGCTTTGATGTTACCTCTATCCAGAGGACATTGTGGAAAGTTAACATTCAGAAGGCAGCAGGCCCAGATAATATCCCTGAGCATGTTCTTAGGGAATGTGCAGACAGGTTGGCTTGTGTTCTTACAGATATTTTCAATCTTTCACTGCAGCAGGCAGTGGTTCCATCTTTTTTTTTAGACAGCCATTATTTTGCCAGTGCCAAAAAAGTCTACAATTACAGTCTCAATGATTATTGTCCAGTTGCACTTACATCCATCATTATGAAATGTTTTGAGAGGCTGATGAAGGACATTATTGTATCTAGTTTTCCTCCAGCATTTGAATTGTTTCAGTTTGCTTACCATCCAAATCGGTCTGCAGAAGATGCTATTCCTTCTGTTCTCCATCTGAGCTTGGCGCACTTAGAAGAAAGAAATACTCATGTGAGAATGCTGTTTTGTCGACTTCAGTTCAGCATTTAATACAATCATTTCTCAGGATCTAGTAGGCCTTTTAGGCTTTAATACTCCTTTGTGCAACTGGATTCTTGATTTTCTTATTGATAGGCCCAGTATGTGCAAGTTGGGACTAATATTTCAAACATCATTTTCTTGAGCACAGGTTCTCCTCAGGGCTGTATCCTAAATCCGATGTTGTTCATCCTGTTGACCTATAACTGCTGTGCAAGGGTTTGCCACCAACCATATTGTGAAGTATGCAGATGATACAACAGTAGTTGGCCTTATTGAGGATGACAATGAGGGTCCTTACCACAAGGAGGTAGAGGATTTGGTGAACTGGTGTAATAAAACAGCCTTGTTCTAAACATTGGAAAAACTAAAGAGATCATTGTTGATTTCAGAAAAGGCAAGCACAGCCATACACCTCTGTTATTAATGATTTACCTGTGGAGGTAATTAGAAACATCAGGTTTCTGGGTGTGCAGCTAATAAGTAGGCTAACTTGGTCACTCAACAGTGAGACACTGGTGAAGCAGGCACAGCAGCGCTTGCATTTTCTGTGTCACATGAAAAAAGTATATCTTCCTTTCCCTGTCCTTACCACTTTCTATAGAGGGACAGTCGAGAGCATCCTGTCATGTTGCATTATTGTCTGATTTGGAAGCATTACTGCTTCAGACAGGAAGACAGTGCACAGAGTGGTAAGGATAGCAGAAAAGATTATTGGTAGTTCACTTCCTTCTATCCATGACATAGCATATAAGTGATGCTTGAGCAAGATCCGCAGGATTGTCTGGGATGCTACACATCCTCTTAATGATCTGTTTTCCTTCTTACCTTCTGGGAGGAGGCTTTGTGGTATCTTAAGTAGAACATCCAGATTCAGTCACAGTTTTGTTCCATACAGTATCAACCTTGTGAACTCTCAAGCTTCCTCTGTCTGCCATGTATTCAAAATAGACAGTGACTAATATTTATATGCATATATGTATGGGTATATATATATATATACCATTGGGGCCACTGGCAGATTACCAGGTGTGGATCAACTCAGCGCATTGCGGACCAATACAACCAATGGGCTGATGACGTGCTCGAGAAGCCGGGCGCAGAGGCAGGCGGCTATATAGGCCAGCTCCCAGATCGCCTTCTATTCCAACTCTGATGACGTCGGCAGTCTGGCTGACGAAAGCTTAGTGCTCTTTTATTTACAGGCTTGTTTATATTAAACAGTCTTGTTTACATTTATCCTGGTGTTCGCTTTTTCTTGTAAATTTTATATATATATATATATATATATATACATACACACAGGGCTTTTTTTCTCATAGAACGCTCAGAACGGAATTCCGGCACCTTTTTTGGATGGAACATTGTAGGGTAGGCAAAGTGGGTTGTATGACATGTGTGAGTTCCGGCACCTTTTTTTTTTTTTTTACAAAAAAAGCACTGTGTGTATATATATATATATATATATATATATATATATATATATATACAATGCTTATAAGATATATATATCTTATCTTAAGTTATCTTATATCTTAATTCAAGTTTCTGAAAATGCAGATTTTGCTGCTCAAATTTATTTAAAGACATGCTAGCAATCAGCATAAAATTAAGGTAGCGTAACAACTCAGACTCAGAGATTTTATCCTATGTAATGGTAGTTGGGTTTTTCATATCTCCACAGTTATCGTAATAACATAAGAATCTCCCTCCTGAACAGCTCAAACATATATCTATTCCAGTTTCCTATTGCACTTGTTATTGCACTGCTCAAATGTATTCTTAGTTTCATCCACCAGCAATCATATTAAAAAATTATTTAAAAAACATTTATTTTAAAAACTGCCACTGAATTCATAATCCCCATGACATACCATTCATGACAAAACGAAGATTACAAAAGTTATCGAAGGAATATTTGTAACTTATATCAACAGTTTATTCTTGTCTGTAGAATATTCATAATTAAAAGATGCTCTAGAAACATAAGGTATATTATGAACAAATGCTTTATGAGTTTTTCCAAGACTAGATATCATTTCAAACATGTATGTTCAAATCTTGAGTTGACAGAACAGAACAGAACAGAACAGAACAGAACAGAGCTGGAAGGGACCATGGAGGTCTTCTAGTCCAGCCCCCTGCTCGAGCAGGGAACCTATACCATTTCAGACAAGTGACTGTCTAGTCTCTTCTTAAAAACCTCCAGTGATGGAGCACCCATGATTTCTGGGGGTAAGCTGTTCCACTGGCTGATTGTCCTCACTGTCAGGAAGTTTCTCCTTAATTCCAGATTGCTTCTCTCTTTGATCAGTTTCCAACCATTGTTTCTTTTCCTGCCCTCTGGTGCTTTGGAGAATAGTTTGATGCCCTCTTCTTTGTAGCAGTCCCTCAAATACTGGAATACTGCTATCATGTCACCACTGTTTCTTCTTTTCTTTAGACTAGCCAAACCCAAGTCCTGCAGCTGTTCTTCATATGTTTTAGTCTCCAGGCCTTTGATCATCTTGGTTGCCCTTTTCTGAATTTTTTCCAAACTCTCAACATCTTTTTTGTGATATGGTGACCAAAATTGGCTGCAGTATTCCAGGTGTGGTCTTACTAGGGTTTTATAAAGTGGTACTAATACTTTATGTGATCTTGATTCTATGCCTCTGTTTATACAACCCAGGATTGTATTAGCTTTTTTGGCTGCTGCTGCAAACTGCTGGCTCATAGTCAAGTGATCGTCCAGTAGGACTCCATGGTCCCTCTCATAGTTGCTGTTTTTGAGCCAGGTCTTGCCTAATCTGTACTTAAACTTTGATTTTTTCTGCCTAAATGTAAAACTTTGCTTTTCTCCACATTAAAACAAAAAAAAAACAGGTGCATGCATATTTGCAAAGACTCTCTCAAGTCAATTTTAGTTCCTGGTATATCTGTGATCACGATCAGAAATTTTTAAAGCAGAAATACAGAGATGGTTTGCTATTCCCTTCTTCCAGATCATTTTTTTTAAAAAAATGTCTAATCTGAACTACCATCCTAGACAACATCCTGGTTGTCTTCCTGAGTTTCTCTCAGCCAAGCCTCTGTAATATAGACAAACTTGTCTGTTCATCATTCAAGATTAAATATTTTGCCAGGACTTAACTGGGCATTAAACAGCAAGACCTATAGGTTAGAAAGGCTACATTTGCTGTTGTAAGGTCAGTTTCATTTCATTAGTCAAACTGCACCCTGAAGGAAAACAATCCATGGATACCAGCCTATCCTTGTAGCATCGTACTACATACATTTCCCAGGCCAGTCTCCATTTTGATTTTTGATTCCAGGGCAGATGTTCAGTACCCATCATATGCAAGCAGGGTAATGAGAATGCTGATAAGGTAAAATGGCAGAGCTAACGTGTCGAATGTCATTATGTCTTTGGTTGAATAGGCCTGTAGCATTAATAGATTTATTGTGACAGAATTTTGCTTGGTGAAGCATTGATGCATCTGATGAAGTAGCTAATGTTTAATTTATTGAAGAATGAACTTGTTTGCTTATCAAAGCTTTCCCACAAATTAGTTAAGCTTTTTGTGCCATAGGCTGTTCATTATTTTTGGTGTAATGAATCCTCTTTTAGAGTATATATATGTGACTAATGTTGCCCTAGGCTTCCAGATGCAAAATGTTTTATCTTTATTCTCCCCTCCCCATTTTGTCACGAAACATTTATGGTTATTTTTATGACATGCCATTTGTGTTTCAAACATATATTTTTAATCTGTTCATTTGCTGTCATAATCTGTTTCTGCACTGCTGCTTAAATTTTCACTGTGGGTAGAATTTATGGTCTTAATAGCAATTGTTTTGTGAAAAAACAAAATATGTAATACTGTTCTGAAGACATTTGAAATGTACTTCAAGGAAATAACTACATGATTTTGAATAAAATTATTTATAACTTTCTACTTTCATGTCATGTTAGCCCTCAAAAAAAAGTTCAAACATCAAGATCACATAATATCTAATAATATAGTTATGCAAATCTGAAGATTTTCAACTCAGGGCACTGCAAGGCTTGAAACTTGCTTCATGGAATTTCAAGTGCAAGATGTCAGGAATTCAATTCAAGTTGTCCTATAAACTTTCATTTTGATTATTTGATTATATGCCATTAAATCATTGTCAACTCTTAGTCATCACATTGATTTTCTCCATGATCTTCTGTCCCTAACCTGGTCTTTCAGATCTTCCAATATTGCACTGACACTGTAACTGTGTCCATCTAGCTTGCTGATGATCATTCTTCTCTTTTCTTCAGAGAGTTAACTCTTTGCATAATGTATCTGTAGTAGGATAATTTGAGTCTATCCATGTAATTTTATTGGTAAAAATACAGAAGTGGTTTAGCATTACTTTCTGCTACACAGTACTAATTGATGCCTCTGTGATTGTCGCTAAAGAGAATACCTGCCTTCAGCACATTCCTATATTGCTACTGCCTAATGTCATTGTCTTAGCTGAATATCTGGGGTGATCTTGCACTTGGGTGATCCTGTTTTGAATATATACACTAGGCATATACTCCAATGTTCTTTGGTCATCCCTCCCAGGAACATCAAGGGTCAGCACAGCAGGACTTGGAAGGATCAACTTTTATTGGTGCACTTCACAACAGTGATAAAGTAGAAGGACATTTCTTTCATTAAATAGTGTGAGAAGCTTTGCTGGAATGGGAAGCTCTTAACATAGTTACCTGCCATGATCCATGGTACTTTTAGACACTGTTTCCAAATCTATAGTTCAAAGGCATCTATTATTTTTCTGTTTTTTCCTGTGCTTAGAGTTCACAGTTGTATATTACTACTGGGAAAATTGTAGCTTTGACTACTGTGATCTTTGCTGTCATCGAAATATCCTTCATTATTTTGTTCAAGTGTATCATTACTTTCTTCCTTAAAACTAATCTCCGTTTCTTTATTGACATTTTGGTAACTTTTTTCATTGATTTTCACAATGACTATTACATTTTCCCAGAGCTCCTCAGACTCTCTTTCATATAAGTTAAGAATACTGAATCCATCCTTTACATTGATCTTGCATTTTGACTCTTTTCTCCATGTATACCTACTACATTTAACCTATATATCTCTAACTTGTATAGCTGCCACAAATAATTCATGTTTTATTCTCCAAATTGGAAGTATTCTGACTGAATTGCACTTCTTTATCTTTTGATATGAATTATATAGTTGATTTTATTGTAACATTGCCTGTTCAGTGAAACCCTTCTATATAGTCTGTATATTTGTGTCTTAAAGCAGGTGTTCGCAATCAACAAAAAGTTCTCTTTACAAAAGAGGGGAAGGGTGGAGTTGCATTTTCCTGCTGTATTGTTTTAGAAAAGATAAGTTATTCTTCAATGCAAGGCTGCTTCTCTAAAGAACTCATTGTGAAAATTTACCATGAATTGAAGTAATCACCACATGATGAAAGGCACTACACAAGAAGGCTTAGATACCTCTGCTCTGTCTACTTAGTCAGTACAATTTTATGCCTCTCAACTTATATTGGCAAAATCTGGAACTGACTATGCATTTCAAGGCTAGATATTGGTCTTCTGAAAACAGAAAGCTCTATGGTAATATGGAAGCTATTGCAATATTCCTTCTTCCCACCCTTGCCAGTCTAGTATAAATTTACTTCTGTAGGTCATTATGAAATCACAACATTGTGATCTACTACTGAGTGCTTCTCAGTATTAACCTGGCATAAGATAGATTGGTAAAACATCAGGAGAGACCATGTTCATTCCATAGTTAATGGCATTGTGCAACGTTTATGGAAGTTTTCAAAATCCTGGAATAAAAACTGATTCATAAAAAGGTTTACTCTGTTACATTAGTATAACAGATTGTTGGAAGGCTACATAAAACATATTAGACAATTCTATTACATTATTAATTGTCAGAGTTGACAAAAGCAGTCCTCTCATAAATACCTAAGATATTAGTGAGCTAAAATGATTGGACACCCCAACATATTTATTAATGCAGACATTTGCATTTTCATCTAAGACAGACCTGTGCATTTCACAGTCCATGGGCCAGCCCACAGGTGGTCACAGTCAGCCTGCTTCAGCAGTGGGGAGTGGAATGTCAGCAGCATAGGTGGAGGGGCATTGGCAAAGAGGATGGGGTGATGGCAGTGTTTGGGTGGAATATCAAGGGGTGGGGTGGGGTGGCAGCCCTCCACAACAGTGACAACTTTTCTTGTGGCCTTTTGGGAATATTAATTGCCCACCTCTGATCCAAGAGCATAAATGTAGTTTATATGTACTGTATATCTTAATTCAATCCTTTTTCATAGTATATGTCAGTTGCACAAATCATATCATCCTTCCCACTATCAAAATGAGCCAAGATGGCAGCAGCGTAGGAAGCAGTATCAGATCACGGGGAGAGAAGTTACTTGCGAGGAGCTACCTTTGGTGGCCAGGGCTAGATAAAGCCATTGAGGCCCAAGTACATGGTTGCTACACGTACCAGCAATCCAGACCGGAGATGCCGCAAGCCCCTGTCCACCGATGGGAGGACACACACACACCGTGGTCAAGAATCCACATCGATTTTGCTGAGCCCTTTCAGGCCCTTTCAGCTGTTTCTAATAGTGGTAGATAGCCATTCTAAATGGTTAGAGGTCGCACCAGTCCCTACTATGACTACTGCCAGGACCATTCAGGAACTGTGCAGAATCTTTGCAACACACGGACTTCCAGACGTGTTGTTGTTGTTGTTGTTAGTTGCGAAGTCGTGTCCGACCCATCGCGACCCCATGGACAACGTTCCCCCAGGCCTTCCTGTCCTCTACCATCTTCTGGAGTCCATTTAAGCTCACGCCTACTGCTTCAGTGACTCCATCCAGCCACCTCATTCTCTGTCATCCCCTTCTTCTATTGCCCTCAATCTTTCCCAGCATTAGGCTCTTCTCCAGTGAGTCCTTCCTTCTCATTAGGTGGCCAAAGTACTTGAGTTTCAACTTCAGTATCTGGCCTTCTAAGGAGCAGTCAGGGTGATCTCCTCTAGGACTGACCGGTTTGATCGCCTTGCAGTCCAAGGGACTCGCAGGAGTCTTCTCCAGCACCATAGTTCAAAGGCCTCAATTCTTTTGCGTTCAGCCTTTCTTATGGTCCAACTTTCACAGCCATACATTGCAACTGGGAAAACCATGGCCTTGACTATACGTACCTTTGTTGGCAGGGTGATGTCTCTGCTTTTTAGTATGCTGTCTAATTTGCCATAGCGTTCCTCCCCAGGAGCAAGCGTCTTTTAATTTCTTGGCTGCAGTCCCCATCTGTGGTGATCTTAGAGCCCAGGAAGATAAAATCTGTCACTACCTCCATTTCTTCCCCATCTATTTGCCAGGAATTGAGAGGGCTGGATGCCATGATTTTGGTTTTCTTAATATGAGTTTCAAGCCAACTTTTGCACTCTCCTTCTTCACCCGCATCAAGAGGCTCTTTAGTTCCTCTTCACTTTCTGCCATTAGAGTGGTATCATCTGCATATCTTAGGGTTGATATTTCTCCCGGCAATCTTAATTCCAACTTTTGATTCATCTAGCCCTGCCTTTCTCATGATGTGCTCTGCATATAAGTTAAATAGGCAGGGCGACAGAATACAGCCTTGCCGGACTCCTTTCCCAATTTTGAACCAATCAGTGGTTCCGTGTCCAGTTCTCACTGTTGCTTCTTGACCCGCATATAGGTTTCTCAAGAGACAAATAAGATGGTCTGGTACTCCCATCTCTTTAAGAACTTGCCACAATTTTAGTACTGTCCATGGGGGTTTCATGGCAAAGATACTGGAGTGGGTTGCCATTTCCTTCTCCAGTGGATCACATTTTGTCAAAACTCTCTGCTATGACCTGTCCGTCTTGGGTGGCCCTGCACGGCATAGCTCATAACTTCATTGAGTTACACAAGCCCCTTCGCCATGACAAGGCAGTAATCCATGAAGGAGCCAGACGTGTTAGTCTCTGACAATGGGGCTCAGTTTACTGCTTCTGAATTCCAGGCTTTCCTCAGGGCAAATCTAATACGGCACGCCACCTCGGCTCCCTTTCACCCGGCCTCGAACGGCCAAGTGGAACGCATGGTCCGCACAACCAAGGAATCACTAAAACAGATTGTCACAGTGTCAACGCTGCTAATATAGGATATTATTGCTTTGACAAGATATGCAGAACTGTCTGGTATTTTTAGAGTTAATTTCAGTTGATGGTGGGGGGGGGGAGAAAGATAGGAAAGCGCGGGATAAGGAACGGAAGTGAATCTTTGCCCTTCAGGCTAATTGGAGAATGTGAATTATGACTGCAAAATAGGGGAGGAGAATAGCTTGAAATGTAATGTGCAAAGAAAAGGAAATTCAGATCTTGGCATCCATCCATGATGTGCCGACATTGTGTTCATGATTAAAGACTTTTCAGAATAAACAATGCCTGGAAGTTCTTTGAAGTGCTCCATTAGTCGGAACATTGACATCATGCCAAGATCTAACAACTTTTCAAACCATTTAGGGGTCCCGGGCCCCAGTCGCTGTTCCTAAACAAAAGGGATAAGCTGACGAAGATTCGGGGAAGATCTCATTATGAGCAACATAATCATTATGAGCAACAGCCAGCAAGCCGGGGGAGAAGGAACTCTGGCAGATCTCCTAGTTGGGAGCAAGGCCAAAGCAATTAGGAGAGCTGATTTGGTCTTCAGATGGGGAGAAGCCGAGCGGAGATTTCAGAGTCTTCGAAACAGTTTTGCCACTTTCAAAGACTTCAAAAGCAGAATGGCAGAGAGATAACGGATCGCCTGCCACTCAAGCTTTGGATGAGTCACTGGAAAGAGTTCAAAACCCAGAGGTGAGA